>JASFXZ010000020.1:7500-607500 GCA_032209605.1 Mactromeris polynyma | reverse complement strand
AATGTCTGTATATCAACGACCAGGTATCACAAGTTAGTCTTTCATACAATGTCTATATATCAACGACCATGTATCACAAGTTAGTCTTTCATACAATGTCTATATATCAACGACCATGTATCACAAGTTAGTCTTTCATACAATGTCTGTATATCAACGGCCATGTATCACAAGTTAGTCTTTCATACAATGTATATATATCAACGACCATGTATCAGAAGTTAGTCTTTCATACAATGTCTGTATATCAACGACCAGGTATCACAAGTTAGTCTTTCATACAATGTCTATATATCAACGACCATGTATCACAAGTTAGTCTTTCATACAATGTCTATATATCAACGGCCATGTATCACAAGTTAGTCTTTCATACAATGTCTGTATATCAACGACCATGTATCACAAGTTAGTCTTTCATACAATGTCTGTATATCAACGACCATGTATCACAAGTTAGTCTTTCATACAATGTCTGTATATCAACGACCATGTATCAGAAGTTAGTCTTTCATACAATGTCTGTATATCAACGACCATGTATCACAAGTTAGTCTTTCATACAATGTCTGTATATCAACGACCAGGTATCACAAGTTAGTCTTTCATACAATGTCTATATATCAACGACCATGTATCACAAGTTAGTCTTTCATACAATGTCTGTATATCAACGACCATGTATCAGAAGTTAGTCTTTCATACAATGTCTGTATATCAACGACCATGTATCACAAGTTAGTCTTTCATTACAATGTCTGTATATCAACGACCATGTATCACAAGTTAGTCTTTCATACAATGTCTGTATATCAACGACCATGTAACTAAGCTTAACCATTCTCATATCTTTCCTCACATGGCATTCGTGAAGGCTATAATCAATGTTCTGCTAAGGGAGATAACTACTGAGAGGAGTTAGCTATTCTGTATCGTGATGTTTTGATTACAGGTCTATACGAGAATTGACCGGTCCACTGTCGCCTATATTTGAGCTTCATGCGTGGTGGCATCTGCTGGCAGGACTAGGAACATATCTCGGACTGGTGTTTGTGTAAGTAAATCACTTCATGTTCATTGTTATGAAAATTCTATTAATCTAGCAGGGGTTCCATTTGACCCTGCAGTTGACCCCATTTTATCCCTTCGTATTCTGACAGAAGGGTCAATTTTTCTCTAAGCTATAGGTAGTTTGGCTATAAAATAGTAAAAGCCGGTCAAAAATTATCAAAATGACCCTTGGTATTGTGCAGCTAATGGAACTCGTAGTTAGACTGGAATATATCGAAGGTGTGCCTGCTTCTATATTTTACTTTCCAGCTTTTTTTTTAAATTGTCACATTTTAATATTTGACTGTGTCTGTACATATTAATGACTAGCAATGTAAAACATATAGGAACAAACAGTATGTATTTAAATAACTGCCACACATATATCCTACAGTTAAATGTATATTCCTATTATATCTTATGTATGTTTCAAAGAACAAAATGAACTCCTTAAACCACTACAGTGAAATAGAAACACAGCATTTTTATGCCCCCCTTCGAAGAAGAGAGGGCATATTGGTTTTCACATGTCGGTCGGTTGGTATGTCCGTCGGTCCGTAACCTTTTGGTTTCCGAACAATAGCTCAAGAACCCCTTGACCTATCATTCTCAAACTTGGTTCACACATTCACCTTGGGTAGCAGAGGAACCCTATTGATTTTGGGGTCAAAGGTCAAGGTCACTTGGGGGCATAATGTTTTACAAACATCTCTTGTTACGTGTTCATTTTAAACTGAAACCTATTGTTTCTGCTTATCCTAATCTCCATACTGCGTCCTGCCTTATTAACCTGTACTTACCCGAAACTCAATACTGCGTCCTGCCGTATTAACCTGTACTTACCCTAAACTCAATACTGCGTCCTGCTTTATTAACCTGTACTTTCCCTAAACTCAATACTGCGTCCTGCTTTATTAACCTGTACTTACCCTAAACTCAATACTGCGTCCTGCTTTATTAACCTGTACTTACCCTAAACTCAATACTGCGTCCTGCCTTATTAACCTGTACTTACCCTAAACTCAATACTGCGTCCTGCCTTATTAACCTGTACTTACCCTAAACTCAATACTGCGTCCTACCTTATTAACCTGTACTTGCCCTAATCTCAATACTGCGTCCTACCTTATAAACTATACTTACCCTAATCTCAATACTGCGTCCTACCTCATTAACCTGTAATTACCCTTATCTCAATACTGCGTCCTACCTTATAAACTGTACTTACCCTAATCTCAATACTGCGTCCTACCTCATTAACCTGTAATTACCCTAATCTCAATACTGCGTCCTACCTCATTAACCTGTAATTACCCTAATCTCAATACTGCGTCCTACCTTATTTACCTGTACTTACCCTAATCTCAATACTGCGTCCTACCTTATTAACCTGTACTTACCCTAAACTCAATACTGCGTCCTTCCTTATTAACCTGTAATTACCCTAATCTCAATACTGCGTCCTACCTCATTAACCTGTAATTACCCTAATCTCAATACTGCGTCCTGCCTCATTAACCTGTAATTACCCTAATCTCAATACTGCGTCCTACCTTATTAACCTGTACTTACCCTAAACTCAATACTGCGTCCTACCTTATTAACCTGTAATTACCCTAATCTCAATGCTGCGTCCTACCTCATTAACCTGTAATTACCCTAATCTCAATACTGCGTCCTACCTCATTAACCTGTAATTACCCTAATCTCAATACTGCGTCCTACCTTATTTACCTGTACTTACCCTAATCTCAATACTGCGTCCTACCTTATTAACCTATACTTACCCTAAACTATTTATTCCTGTCTTTAAAAGTTTAAATTATGATGCTGTTAAAATTAAGAAAACCATTTTCTAGATCATTTTCACTGTTTTGCACTTTATTCAACCTCAATATTAAGACCACCTCAGTAAGGGTGGACCACCTCAGTAAGGGTGGACTACCTCAGTAAGGGTGGACTACCTCAGTAAGGGTGGACTACCTCTGTAAGGGTGGACCACCTCAGTAAGGGTGGACTACCTCAGTAAGGGTGGACTACCTCAGTAAGGGTGGACTACCTCAGTAAGGGTGGACTACCTCAGTAAGGGTGGACTACCTCAGTAAGGGTGGACTACCTCTGTAAGGGTGGACCACCTCAGTAAGGGTGGACTACCTCAGTAAGGGTGGACTACCTCAGTAAGGGTGGACTACCTCAGTAAGGGTGGACTACCTCAGTAAGGGTGGACTACCTCAGTAAGGGTGGACTACCTCAGTAAGGGTGGACCACCTCAGTAAGGGTGGACTACCTCAGTAAGGGTGGACTACCTCAGTAAGGGTGGACCACCTCAGTAAGGGTGGACTACCTCAGTAAGGGTGGACTACCTCAGTAAGGGTGGACTACCTCAGTAAGGGTGGACTACCTCAGTAAGGGTGGACTACCTCAGTAAGGGTGGACTACCTCAGTAAGGGTGGACTACCTCAGTAAGGGTGGACCACCTCAGTAAGGGTGGACTACCTCAGTAAGGGTGGACTACCTCAGTAAGGGTGGACCACCTCAGTAAGGGTGGACTACCTCAGTAAGGGTGGACTACCTCAGTAAGGGTGGACTACCTCAGTAAGGGTGGACCACCTCAGTAAGGGTGGACTACCTCAGTAAGGGTGGACTACCTCAGTAAGGGTGGACTACCTCAGTAAGGGTGGACTACCTCTGTAAGGGTGGACTACCTCAGTAAGGGTGGACTACCTCAGTAAGGATGGACTACCTCAGTAAGGGTGGACTACCTCAGTAAGGGTGGACTACCTCAGTAAGGGTGGACTACCTCAGTAAGGGTGGACTACCTCAGTAAGGGTGGACTACCTCAGTAAGGGTGGACCACCTCAGTAAGGGTGGACTACCTCAGTAAGGGTGGACTACCTCAGTAAGGGTGGACCACCTCAGTAAGGGTGGACTACCTCAGTAAGGGTGGACTACCTCAGTAAGGGTGGACTACCTCTGTAAGGGTGAACTACCTCAGTAAGGGTGGACTACCTCAGTAAGGGTGGACTACCATAGTAAGGGTGGAACACCTCAGTAAGGGTGTTATCATTATTAGGATTCCCCTGTTGATATTAACAAACCAGTAAATATCAATGAAAATTAGTGAATATCACATATAACAGACTCGAAAAAATTACTCCTGGACCAATCAGAAATTTATCGATTATGTAAAGATGCTATTTATTTATACAGGGCAGATACAAGATGTGCTATCTTAGGACAGAAAGCAAGCATAAAGGTATGTATCTTTATATACAATATTCCTGGAAACTTGGATACCATATTTAATAATATATACACTCAAAATGAATTAAGACTTTCAGAAAGAAATGCCACTAACAATCTGCACAGCCCCCCCCCCCCACATGGAGACATGATTTATACATGTAACTATTACAGTGGCAAGATAGACATTAAATACTAACAGTGCTACTTAACAGCTGCAGTACACTTAAGATTTCTTAAAACTTATTCGTTAGAATTTCATGATACTTTGCATGCCTAAAGATCATTGCCTAAGACAAGTTTTGGTGGAATATAATAAATATCAGTTCATCAGTTTAGCTTACATGACCGTTCAAGTGCGGTACCCCCTAAATCATTAGTTGCAAAATTGCCAATATTGGTGTTTTCTAAGTTGTCTGCCCTAGTTTTGATCTTTTGCAAACTATTGATGGCAATTTATTCAAATTTTCTATAAAAAGATCGTTTGTTGTATGTTTTTTTATATAAGAACCTTTATTTAACATGTTTTATAGCTCACTAAGCTGTTATTTTGACGTTTTTCCTGTTCAAAATAATGACAACAATTGCATTATGTTTGCCATTTTATTCACCATTTGATATTGTATTGCTTTTAATCGCAAATGATATAGTGAACAAATCAATTTACCAATTAAATCAATTTAAAATCACATGTGTGTATCAGTGTAATGAAGTAAAAAATATCACGTCACATGTCATTTGAAGTAAAAAAATAATAAGAGATACAAGAGGTGAAATAACACGTACCAAACCCTACTTCACTTCAACTAACTGACCAGTCTGTTGTGAGGCCACCTTCAAGCAAACCCACAACATGCGCTCTTTGCAAGGCAGACAATCTAGCCATGATAAATAATTATCACATTTGAAGCATGTTAACAAGATACTCATCAATCAAAGATTGCATAACAAGCTGTTTAATTATAATTACCAACTGTCCACATTGCGGAAAAGTCTGTGGATCTCGCGGAAATTCTGTGTCGGCACAATTTTTCTTGCTTGGTTCTCTCAAAGTTCAAACAGGTACATCACCCAGTAGACAGTGTTTAATACATGTATAATAGCTAGATGCATTGAAAAGGTGTCATTGTCAAAAATAAAATTGTTTTAATTTTTAAATATAACTGATTTCATTTCTTGATGTTTAATGCAATACAAATTGTCCCATTAAAACTTATGAATGGAGTGATGACAGATATTGGCAATTCTGCTACTTTTGATTTAGGGGAGTACTGCACTTAACCAGTGTTGGTAAATAAACTGATTGCTCGATTTTTATAAAATTTCACCAATGCCTTGTTCTTTCGGTATGCAATGTTTCATTTATTTCCATTGACCAGGTTTTGAGAAAATTAAAAAATATCAAAGGTAGCGTTAAAAGTTCCTTTAAGTGTATATACCTTTATTACTTCTTTAAGCTACTTTGATTGAGCTTTTGTCTCAAGTTCGAAGTAATGATCCCACATTTCATCACCAGTGATAATGCAGTTTAAGAACTTATCGCCTTCATGTTTAAAAAGACTCAAATAGTAACTGTCTCGGCACCCACCTAGCACTGACCTTGTTCATACCAAAGTGTTATGTACAATTGTGTGTGCGGATGCGTTATCAATGCTAAACCTACTGGCTACCTCCTGCAATGTTACCCGATGATCTTGCATGATGAAACAAGCAGCCTTTGTCTGACCTTTCTCTCAGTAACTAGATTATTTACATCAGAATGCGAAATAACTACAAAATATTGAATCTTTATATTAAGTTCTTTGAAATTACTTGCATTTTGTTCTGTATGAATATATACTTGACACCATTCAAAATGCATCTACTTGAACTAGGCGTCATTTTGTAGTACCAACTGTCAAAAGCGTGTTACAGTTATCTATGTGTTAATTCTTGTTCAAAACTTTATTAAACTCTAGACCAATAATATTATGAAACTATGTTTGAGCAATAAAGAATATTTTTGCCTTTGTAATGTCACTTACAACGACTTCTATATTCACAATTTTTGGTAGCATTTTTGATGGCGTTTAGTATATTTTTATTTTGTGTTTTTTTTATTTCAGTACTGGTTAAAAGTGTGGCCATATTTGTCTTTGGATTAATACACAGCCATTACTTATATATATATTTTTCAATATGTGTTTATGATATTTATGAAGTATATATATTTGTAATGTTAATGATATTTATTGGTTTTCTCTGCTAGAATTGGATTTTATATTGTTAAAAACCTTGTTAAAGTATGGTGCCTTCGATTGCCGTAGTGGTACATCAAGTCAAAAACATTCGGACCTCATGTATTCAACAATCTTCTACCCAAATACGCTGTATCATTATTCACTGTGTAGAAATTGCCTCCCTTTGCATTGAAATGAGAATGAATACCCAAAATGACCTCCCTTTTGTACATGTACGTCGAAAATTTTCCAATTGTATCTTCATATGGGTGTCGAAATGAAACGGGCTATTCGAAACCATGTATTAATCAAATGAAATTTCAGACCCGAATGCGAATCATTCGAATGAACAAGGTTTGACTATATATTGATGATACATCGATTTACCAATGTTTATACATGTAAGTAGGAATAGAAAATTAAGTTCTTAAAAATATTAACAGGCATTTATCCAAATTGTTTTTATACAGACAGTGCTTTAAATACCAAAATTCTTTCAAAAAATATTTTTGGATCCCAAAAAATGCAGGGATGCTGTCAGTTTGTTTCTTTAGACAATCATTATGAATGAAACATGCACATATTCGCACTGCCCAGAGAGTCGATAATGACACCAGAATAAAAATAAGGCAGTTATTTCCTGTAACTGACCCTTAGTAAACATACGATACTTTTCAATTGTCTCGGTATTTCAAAATGTGTATTGGTATCTTATTTACATGTTTGTATAGAAGGGATGTCAACGAATGGCAAGTTTGGTATTCGAATATTCAGTCAACCTTCCGAACGACTTCGAACATTTGACCTTCTTATTTAATAATAATACATTTGAAATTCTAAGTTTAACTTTATGCTTATCAATTTTGTGTTTAAATTGATGACTTAAGTTGTAAGAATCCCCATGATTACTAATAATTTCAGTGCCTAACTGTCATCATCAGAGTGTTATATCTCTCTTTCCCCCAAATATACAACATGACATGACAAGTAACACCTGTAAATATTATTTCACGCATAAAATGTCATTCAACGCGATAAAGCCCATCATTGAAATTTAATACACTTGCATTCAGCTTTTATACTGAAAATATATATTTTACTGAATATTCAAATGCCGAATAGGTATTTGAATATTCGGACATACAAACGAATATTCGAATGTTCGTTGACATCCCTAATTGATAGCATATTGAAATGGTTTCTGTCCATATCACCCTTACTTTAATGACCATAAATATTACTTATACTATGTATCATTGTTGATTTGTTATTTGTGAAGAAATCTCTACCATAAATATGCTGCATTTTTGGTCACTTACAAAATGTACTACTCAATTTTCAAAACTTGAAGATGATTTAAGGTTGAGGAGTTGTATCCGATCATTGTTAGTCCATTTCTCATGGCCACCATTATGTCTGTTGTGTTCTTTTTATACTGTGCTTACTTTGAGTTGATTTTTTTTTTCGGCATTTACTTTTTGTACCAACCTATAATCACCTTGGTAATGGGTTGTATATGTTATTGCTTTAGATGTTCCATTTGACCCTTGATTTGACACTTTGACCCCTGGAATTTCCAAAAAGCCACATTTTCACCCTCAGGATTCTGGCTGAAGGGTAAATTTTTCTCTAAATTATAGGTTTTTTGGCTATAAAGTAGTAATTTCCTGTCAAAAATGATCAAAATGACCCTTGAGATTCAGCAACTAGTGGAACCACTGAATAAACCATATTGTTGCCACCTGGCTTAATGTCCCAGACTTGTTGGCACCTGGCTTAATGTGGCACCTGGCTTAATGTCCCAGACTTGTTGGCACCTGGCTTAATGTCCCAGACTTGTTGATTTTTTGGAGCAGCCGTACTGACATGATTCTGCTATTTGCATATAAGTGTTGTGTAAACCAATCAAAATCTTACATTAACCTCCAAGGCAATTTCTTTTCAACTGAACAATGTTTTTAACCTTGATGCGGGTTGGTTAACCTTTTGATAAAGGGTACATTACCATACTGAAATCCACTGAATTTCGGTGAATTTTGGATCTGGAGTGACCAGCAATCGTAACATCTCCCCAATCTTTTCTGTTGCACAACAAATCTTAACCTTCAAATTGCACCCACCATCTTTTTTCAAGATATTTCTTGTTTCAAATACAATGTATCTACATTATCCAGAATATTCATGAATTCAATTAGTAATGTAGATTGGATGTTGGAGGGTGCCAACATTATGTAATATGTTTGTGTCTGTATGCAGTTACTGTATCTATTGTTGCAAAATGTTCTTCTTAACTTATTGTTTTTCAATGTTTACATTGTATATATACTACAGTTAAACTTCGATAACTCGAAGTCGCGGGGTCCATCCGAAAAGCTCGAGTTGCCCGATGTTTCGAGTTACCCAGATTTTCCATCATATCCTTCACTGTTTTTTATGAAATGCCTTATTTTCATAGTTTTTTACACTTGTACCAGTTTTCGACTTATTTCTGCTTGAGTTATCGGTGGTATATTTTATCTGAAAATAGAAGAAATAAAGTCCGGGACTCTGCCATTTCCTTGACAAATCCGGGGTTCTCGAGTTGTCGCCTGTTTGAGTTATCAAAGTTTAACTGTATATACTGGCAGTGATATTGTTTTAAATTCAGTTACGTGATTCTATATTCTATTTGTTAAATGTTCTGACTGTATATTTAGTTGTATTTGATACCCTTGTTTTGAGTTTGCTTATCATTCCCACGGTTTATATATGCATAACACATGCATATTACACATGGACTATGTTATGTAATACTGGACCCAAGGCTAAAGACAGACATTTTAGACCAATCTGAGAATGCAGTCATTGGCCAATTCTAAGACTGTGCTCAGAGCCAACCTATCAAAGGCTTTAGTTTGGTCAGAATTGCTAATGATTGATCTCCAACCTCATGTTGAAGCCATGAAACCTGACTTTATTATGTAGTACTTGTTTAGTTACCACATGCAAGTAGTTTGTTCACAGAATATAACATCATTATATAATTGTGTTCATTGTTTCATTCCATTGTCATTGTGTTATAATTGTGATATTTAATGTTGTATTCTACATATACACATATATCTACATGTATATCTAATGTTGTATTCTACATATACACATATATATACATGTATATCTAATGTTGTATTCTACATATACACATATATCTACATGTATATCTAATGGTCAACAAAATGTTACATATCATTCATTCTATATTTGAAGACAAACACAAATTATTGGTTTATTTATGAGTGTTGTGTTTACTGTGTCATTCCAATAAAAAGTATGTTATACTTAACATTCCTTATATAAATCAATCTTCATTCTATTTATTCAATGTATACATTTTATTCTATTCATCCATTCAATGTATACATTTTATTCTATTCATCCATTCAATGTATACATTTTATTCTATTCATCCATTCAATGTATACATTTTATTCTATTCATCCATTCAATGTATACATTTTATTCTATTCATCCATTCAATGTATACATTTTATTCTATTCATCCATTCAATGTATACATTTTATTCTATTCATCCATTCAATGTATACATTTTATCTTCAGTCTCCTACTCAGTTGTCTCCCTTTATCCTGCTAGGGGAGATCAGCGTTGTCAGGACTTTGTTCTGTACTTTTTATTATCTTGCGTGTTTTTAATGATTCGAAAACTTCTTAGAAATTCTTGTGTTTACAAGAAACCCTGTCAGCTGTTCTATAACTTGGTCATTTATTATAAATGTACTACGTTTGATTAAATATATAATTTTTAAGCTTTTTGTGTTTTAAAATAAATGGTTTGTATTTTTTCTTATCTTGTTTTTTTTTATTTTAGTGCTTTCTAGATATATATTTACACAGCAGTATATGAGAGACCTGTAACAATATTGAGTCTACCCATTGTCTCCTTATGTTGAACATTGGCGCCATGGTCTACCCATTGTCTCCTTATGTTGAACATTGGCGCCATGGTCTACCCATTGTCTCCTTACGTTGAACATTGGCGCCATGGTCTACCCATTGTCTCCTTACGTTGAACATTGGCGCCATGGTCTACCCATTGTCTCCTAACGTTGAACATTGGCGCCATGGTCTACCCTTTGTCTCCTTATGTTGAACATTGGCGCCATGGTCTACCCATTGTCTCCTTATGTTGAACATTGGCGCCATGGTCTACCCATTGTCTCCTTATGTTGAACATTGGCGCCATGGTCTACCCATTGTCTCCTAACGTTGAACATTGGCGCCATGGTCTATCCATTGTCTCCTTATGTTGAACATTGGCGCCATGGTCTACCCATTGTCTCCTTATGTTGAACATTGGCGCCATGGTCTACCCATTGTCTCCTTATGTTGAACATTGGCGCCATGGTCTACCCATTGTCTCCTTATGTTGAACATTGGCGCCATGGTCTACCCATTGTCTCCTTATGTTGAACATTGGCGCCATGGTCTACCCATTGTCTCCTTATGTTGAACATTGGCGCCATGGTCTACCCATTGTCTCCTAACATTGAACATTGGCGCCATGGTCTACCCATTGTCTCCTATGTTGAACATTGGCGCCATGGTCTACCCATTGTCTCCTTATGTTGAACATTGGCGCCATAGTCTACCCATTGTCTCCTAACGTTGAACATTGGCGCCATGGTCTACCCATTGTCTCCTTATGTTGAACATTGGCGCCATGGTCTACCCATTGTCTCCTTATGTTGAACATTGGCGCCATGTTATTGAAAATTACATGTACATGGAAATAAATCGGACACAAAATGTTGGTGTATTACATTTATTGTTTTATAAATCATAGAGCTGACTTGGAATAAAAACTTGAGTTAATACAATACATGTCCAAAATGTCTGAAACCCAAACAAACAACCGACACTTTCATACATGGTTACCTTACAGTACAGCTGCAACGATTAACCAGAGTTAATTTATTTCTGTTCTTTTTCTTACGGTTCTGTACTGTCTTACGGATATTCAGTTTGGTCAGACGACGTTTTTACGCTTGAAGAAACATTCTAGTCAGAGAACACAGTTTATATACTCATCTTTTAGTTACGTAGCTGTTGGATGTATTCACTTTTAGTACAGGACATGAAGTTCTATTTCTAGTCATTGTTCTGTTTATTTTATATTATTATTATTACACATTCTGCTAACTCATTATCTAGTCAAATATTCATGCCTGGTCAATATAGATCATTAAACTATCAGAGAATTTTATATATTTCATACATTTATATAATCAAACCAAGTAAGTGAAAACCGAAAGGGTAGTACTTGAAACAGAGCTACAATGAGAGAAACCGGTAACGTTGCAGCCTGAGCTTACAGACGCTTCATGTTTGTTCAAAAGGTAAAACATGCTATAAACTGATACACTGTTTGTTTTGAATGGTATAATCTGTCACACATTTTCCAAATTGAAAATACTGTCTTTGAACCTTTCTTCCAGAATCTTGTTGTAACGTTCATTTTGCGCCACAGTAAAATGATTCTTCCAATCCCCAATCTCACCTGAAACAGACGTTATGGTACAGAATTATCATTGTACATTTCACTTGTTCTACTCTCTCCAGACATGACTTTAATGTTTAAAGGTATTTTGTTTGGAAAAATTTGCTAAGTCATAAATATGAGAAAATTGGTAGTAAATGCCTTATATAGATGTACTCTTCAACACTGCATTGTCACTTTTTCAAGATATCATTTAAGTAATTAAATACTTTATTGCAATATCCTAAATATGTCATCGGAGTGTATTATATTGCCAACATTTGGAATGCACTATCCACAAGAGCACTGTTAAACAAGCCACCGACTACCAAGAGATGTTACACTATTTTGGCACATTTTTAGACAGTACCCATTCTCCTGTATTTTCCAGCCATTAATATCGATATTGTGTGTATCAAATATCGTTCGACAGAAAAGTCGTTGATATATCAAGATGAATGACAGCCCTACAAAACACCTTTCTGTTTCCAAACAAACAACTTTGCGTTCCCAAAAAATAAAACATTGCAAAACTGCACACCTGTTTGGTCCGATTGTCTTACCTTTACGATAAAGAGAAGAATTGCCTGACTTGTCTACTAAGACTGATTTCACTTTTCCAGAACTGACAGCATCCCGAAGTTTCTTAATTGTAAGTTTGTCCAGGATCTGCTGCAGTCGTTCATCTGAATGCTCCATATTCAGGAATTCTTTAATCCTTCTGAGTTCTTTCAAACCATCCTTCCAAAAACAAAAAACAAATACAACTCTGCGTGGGGGGGGGGGGAGTCATTGTCTTGTGTATGTGACCTTCACTGTAAAAATCTGGTTGCAAACAAAGCACATGTCAGTTTTGTCATTATTAGTTAAATGATTATCCAGGTCAAACAGGAATGCCTCATACAAAGTGTAAATCAACATCAAAAGCACAAGGACACAGACATTTTAGATTAATTCAACCAATCGGCGTCAAGCTTACAAATGCTGAATGGCCGCAGAATTTGTGTTTGACATTTAACTTGAGATTTGATTGGTTTACAAATCTAACACACATCTGTCAATCAAATAGAAAAATTCATCTCCACACGCCTCTACTGATAAGTAGGGAAATTTGCTGAATGAAAAAGATGTCTTAAAGCCTTTATATATGTGTTGAAAAAAAGTTACCTTCTTTAACTTTTCAAAATGAACAATAAGAAAGTTGGACGTCTTGCATTCTTTCAACTTTTTCTCCCAATTGTTGTAATAGTCGAAGTATGACCCATATGGAACTGTAATTTGAAACAAAAATATTGGTAAGAGACAATTGCTGCTGTAGTGTGTGCCAGCCTTGCGTTCAGTAAAGTAAACATTACCAAACAGCGCACGAGTTTTGCTATTGACCATTGTGATAGCGAAAAACGTTCGCTATCATTCGCCATCGCAACTTGGAGGTAATATTTGAGCCGAATACTGCGTTCAGTTAAGGCTATCAGTGGCTCACATTTTGTTATGTACCCCTGGCCCACCGTATCACAATGACTGCACACGGGGAACCAAATTTCAAAATGAACGCATGGCTGGTTCCCTGCCTTTACTGTCCTTGAGGCAGGGAACCAGAATAAAAACGAGGCGGTCAATACACTTGTTCGGTCCTGAACAGTGAGCAGGCTTCCGTTCGCCGTAACTGAACGCAAGGCAGTTTTATTCTCTGACTGATTTATTCCATTTTCCTTATATGACATGTCTAGGGAAATAATCTAATCGAAAAACAAAATTGACAAGTCAAAGGTGAAATAATTCTCATAATATTGAGTGCTATGTATGTGACATCGTATTTAACAAAATCTCACTATAAAACATTAATATGTTTCCCATCTATGAAAAAAACAAGAATTATGATCAAACACTAGTTATTGATGACCAAAACTACAAATGTTTTTCATTAATGATACCATAGCACTGTTTAATGTTAATTTCTAGTTAATTATCATGTTAGGGGGATATGCTACGCATAAACTGCATATTTTTCTTGGTAAAATTTAACTAGATACATGTATCAGGTTAACAACTTAACAGTAATCTCAAAACTACGTAGTTAACTAGATACCAAAGTGTTAACCACTCAACAGTTGTCTAAAACAGAAAAATACGTAGTTAACTAGATACCAAAGTGTTAACCACTCAACAGTTGTCTAAAACAGAAAAATACGTAGTTAACTAGATATTTAATGCATTCAATACACGAGGCACAGCCATCCAAGAAGGAAGAGAGACATACACATGTAGAAACTTCTATTATTGCAGAATAATTGTTCCGATTTTACAGAGAGCATTGGTCGTACCACTCTAGATATCATGGAAGTGATTACAACAGCACAATGGACACATGACACATATGAATGATGTACCGCCTTGGAACGGTCATAACTTTCTGTTGGAGTTCTGTCAGATATTATTATATAAGCGCCGCTATATTATGATGTCCAACCTCTTTAAGTGACGTCATTTCCTGAAAAACGTCACATGTGACATCACTGTGTACTGACAGTAAGTAATATTTGCCCCATTTGGCAATATGAAAACTAAGTGACCATATGGAGTTAATATTGTTTCCTGCTTGCAAATAGAGACATCAAATGTTTTCTTGAAATGACGTCACTTACAGAAATTTGTAAATCCCATAGCAGCGCTCATATGGTGTACTGAATGATTTCATGTACTAACCTCCACCGCTCGAATATAGTTCGAAAAAATGGTTCCACGACATTTTACTTTCGAAATGAATTGCCTTTTGTAAATGAAAATACATGGATACCATTGCATCTTTAGGATTTCGAGCGACTATGATGATTTTGCCGCCATTTTGGAAATAGGAGACTGGAAGTCGATCGATAGGCAAATGACTGGATAAAACCCTTGCTTTGTCAATTAATGGCCATCTCTCCGTTGGCATCAGTTCCATCAGATTTGGATTGACGGAAGACATTTCCTCTATAGGACCTTCAGAACACATAAACTCCAAAATATTTGTCACCCAATGAGTACCTGAAAAACATTTCAACTAATATAACAGACAATAGATAGTACCTAAGCAAGTTGGTTGAAAATAAGGCGAATAAGTTATTTTTTTATAATATTGCTATCCTACTATGACAGTGCTCAACCAATTTACGTTTATACAATGGGACTTATAAAGCAACAAAGTTTAGCATTGCATTAGGTCTATGCTTACTGATAAGGAAAACAAAATAAATATCTGGATTATATGGATACCTGGTACGTATTTATCTTACAGAAACCTTGGCATTCTAGTCAACTTGCATTCAATGGTGGTTATGTACACCATCAACAAATGCATGGTGATGCGTCCCAATGGATGAAAATACCTTGATTCGGTATTTTTCATTTTTTTCATTGTAAACGAATCATTGTGGGAATGATATGTGATCCACTACACATGTATACCCGAGAGTATCACTAGTTTGGCAGAAACGTGTGCATTTTACAAATTGTCTTCACATTTTTGAGCATATTTACACGCAATCTATTATGTCTTGGAAGGAGTTGTATCACACACGCTTGTTAATTACGTACATTACCACCCTTGCTATTTAATCATCCAAAATCTTTTATAATCATGTTTGTTAATAACAAGATATCATTAGAAATTAAAATAACATTGTTAAGTCGGTATCGATAGACTATTTTGTCTGAGCAGTTTTCAAACTTTGATCTTGATATACTTCAAGGAGAGAAAATTTCACCAATAAAACTGTGTGCATTATTATCACGAGTTACTGCCCCTTTCATATCTAAAAATTATATGTGTCTTTGAACTACGTCTATACTATGTGAAGCAATGATGTTTAATTTGTTCTAGTCTTACTTATCCATGCCTGCAGTATTCATCATGTTATGTATTCGAACTAGTATGTAACTTTCAATCTCTATCCAGAGTTGTCGTTCCTGAGCCCGGGATTATAAATTTGAATGTAAAATGAGATTTGGGGGGGGGGTTATAAGACTGAGAGTGGAGTGTGGCTCTAAAACTCTGCTATTACTCTAATATCTCATAATCACTCTAAATCTCAAAGAAAATGGAGACACATATTTTTGGACCCTGTTGAAGTGGAAAAGTCTAGCAGGAACGATAACTCTGGATAGAGATGACCTAATAATCTGTTCCGGAAAATACGAAAATAAATGAAAATTCCACCATACCGACTTTAGGATACGTGCATAGAAGTACGTCTCCTTCCTTGTATTCCTTGTCTTTTATCAACTGTAATCTTTTGTTTGGGTCAACACCCGCGAAAATCCCTGGCATCAGCAGGTCACCGCATTTTATTGCGTCGAGTCCTTCGCCATTCTCGTCACGTAGTGGCACTTTCACCCACTCCATCTGCACGTGTAAAAATAGAGTGTCACGTGAGACATATATGCGTCTATATTGTTACTTCTATCAAAGATCATTGCACTTGTAAGCGTTAATTTTGCAAAAGAAACACATGTATACAAAGATAATAATAACATCTACCTCGTGCCACAGACCTATAAACCAGGTCCGTGCTCGTGCTATCGAGATTTACGGAATATTTTTATTGATATAATTTTGAAAAAAACTCGATAGCATAAGCTTGTATGCTTTCTCTCCTTTCCAAAAATACTCTTGATATTAAAAAATACTTCACAGAATTCACACATTTAATTACCTGTATGCAGTAGCGGTTTCAGGGGGGGGGGGCGCACCCGGCGCGCGCCCCCCCCCCCTAAAATTCCCAAAACCTTACATGTATGTCCATGAGCGTAGGAAAATTCGAAAAAAAAACTTTTAAAAGTGATGTATTTTGCCAATGTCAAAGGTTATTTCCTTAAAATGTTCTCATCCGGAGGGGATATCCCTCCCGCACCCACCCCATGCACGGCCCCAATGCTCAATTCTTACATGCGCGCGTGATGTCTCAGTCTGAATACATGCACGGACCTATATACATGGATTCGCGACAGGTATATAGGTCCGTGATACATGTAACCTTAATTATAACATTTTCAAATAATCGATTATGATTAATTTTAGCCTTATATTCTATCATTATGAGGTTTGTAAACAGTCATTCCCGTTCTATAAGGCTTGAGTAAAACTCAAAAAATTTACGCCCCCCCTAAGACCGAATCCTGGAACCGCCCCTGGTATGTAACTTATCATCAAAAGTCATTTTACATGTACAACTTTACTATACAGTGTATAGTGTTAATCCATAAATGTGTATACTAATTGATAAACTTGTCAAAACACATGGCAACTTCACCACCTTAAACAGTAGAACTTGCAAGATCAATATTTGCTGATGGCAACTTCACTACCTTAAACAGTAGAACTTGCAAGATCAATATTTGCTGATGGCAACTTCACCACCTTAAACAGTAGAACATGCAAGATCAATATTTGCTGATGGCAACTTCACCACCTTAAACAGTAGAACTTGCAAGATCAATATTTGCTGATGGCAACTGCACCACCTTAAACAGTAGAACTTGCAAGATCTATATTTGCTGATGACGTTACAGCACTCAAATAACTTGTGGATTTGTTATTTATGGTGGCATATTTCTGCCACCAGTTAACTACTAAATTAACTAGATAAGTATGTGGTTATCACGATAAAGAAACTAGATAACTACTTAATTAACTAGATAATTATGTGGTTAGTATCGTGATAAATTTTCATACCAGATAAATATCTTAAAACGAAAAGTGTTAAGTAGTTAACTGGTGGCAGAAATATGCCACCATAGTTATTGACCGGTCAGTTTATTTTTGAAGGATACTGGTTGTTTTTTATATTTGGGTACTTTGTGCCACTTACTTCAATTATTTACACCTTAGTGGCAGTGCCGCATTAATTCATGTTTAGAAATGTGACAATACGTTATTTAACAAATGACAGACATTGACGATTACCAAAATATTGAATAATCCAGTTTAAAAATAACACAGGTCAAATAATCTGATAAAATCTTGTATTTTGCCAGCTGAATAATTTGTAACATTAAATCCTGACTGACGTTTTTAACGTGATAGATTTGACATACATATCGATTATCACGTCACTCGAGTTCTGAGCATTCGAAAGCATTACGCGAGATACATTCACTTGTGTATTTTTAATAAAATTCATCTAAATCTCATTTAACTTGAGCATAATATGCAACGCAAAACATTACTTACAGTTAGATCTTTAAATTAGCCGTTTCAATTCCCCAAAGTTACTAACAAACGTGGACAATGACTGGAACACACTATAACATACGGTAGCTCTACAACCTGACAGAGGTTATACTATTGTATGTGTGCATACCGGGATATATAATACACTCTTAATATACGTCCTAGTTTTTACACTGTTGTGTACTGACGTGTCTACATGAATCGCTGCGTCCTAGTTTTAACACTGAACTAATCGCTGCGTCCTAGTTTTAACACTGAACTAATCGCTGCATCCTAGTTTTAACACTGAACTGTGTACTGACGTGTCTACATGAATCACTGCGTCCTAGTTTCTTCACTGTGGTAAACATGGGTCCCAGGGTAAACTGACCACTCTCGCACGTGTTCTTGATTTTATTATTTAAAATTTAGATCTACTCTTTTACCTCATTTGTGTACTAGCATGTTTCAAGGTCAGACCAAATTAGGTGTTTGGTAAGACATAGTTTACTACGTCAATCTGTAAACACCGAAACAGTTGAGAGAAAATGCTGTACATAGCTACATGCTGTACATAGCTACATGCTGTACATAGCTACATGCTGTACATAGCTACATGCTGTACATAGCTACATGCTGTACATAGCTACATGCTGTACATAGCTACATGCTGTACATAGCTACATGCTGTACATACCCAGCCAGCACACCTATATCGGATAGATATCGGCAAGACAGCGGCATATCGGCATCGGCGCCCGATATCTATCCGTTGTCCATCCGTTATTGGACAACAAATCATTCGGAGTGTATAAAAATGTTACGACCCTTTCAGTTAATTATACTTTGAATAATTATCAAAAAACTACTAAATTTTCGTAATTTATTAACTTATGTCAGTCGATCAATATCAATAAATATCGGTCCGATAACGGACCTATATACCGATAGTGACTTCTATATTTGAGTGCGATTTAAGGTCCAAAATATATTATAATATATATATAATATATTTTGTCTTATTACAACTCTAAAACACCGTATTTGACGGGATTTCATGATATTTTCCGAACAATATAATTTTCGTTCAATCTATTTTATTTCGTTTGGCGCCAATTTTGGAACTATAGGCAGCCGCACCGCGCGAGAATCAAAACACAGTTTTATCAGAGAATCATTTGTTTGACGAAAAATCAATCATCCATCAATATTTACAGGTATAAAGTAGCTTGAAAATTGTTCTTAATGATTTATTTTGATTTGCTTTACTTCTTGCAAGTATACATCGAGCACTTTCTGGAACTGTCGAACCTTTTTCGTAAATGTATCCAGTATTCGCGACTCAGTATTTAACTGAACACATTTTGGCATGAGTGTTGTGGGTATATAATTAAATTATATGTAAAACTGAATTTATTTGATATTGTTTTACGACTTAAATATCAATGCAATAATTGTCTGCAAAGGCAAGATCACCCTCTGTGCAGGTTTTGTCTGCAGAGGCAATATCACCCTCTGTGCAGGCATTGTCTGCATTGGCAAGATCACCCTCTGTGCAGGCATTGTCTGCAGAGGCAAGATCTCCCTCTCTGCAGGCATTGTCTGCAGAGGCAAGATCTCCCTCTCTGCAGACATTGTCTGCAGAGGCAAGATCTCCCTCTGTGCAGGCATTGTCTGCAGAGGCAAGATCTCCCTCTGTGCAGGCGTTGTCTGCAGAGGCAAGATCACCCTCTGTGCAGGCATTGTCTGCAGAGGCAAGATCACCCTCTGTGCAGGCACCGTCTGCAGAGGCAAGATCACCCTCTGTGCAGGCGTTGTCTGCAGAGGCAAGATCACCCTCTGTGCAGGCGTTGTCTGCAGAGGCAAGATCACCCTCTGTGCAGGCGTTGTCTGCAGAGGCAAGATCACCCTCTGTGCAGGCGTTGTCTGCAGAGGCAAGATCACCCTCTGTGCAGGCGTTGTCTGCAGAGGCAAGATCACCCTCTGTGCAGGCGTTGTCTGCAGAGGCAAGATCACCCTCTGTGCAGGCGTTGTCTGCAGAGGCAAGATCACCCTCTGTGCAGGCGTTGTCTGCAGAGGCAAGATCACCCTCTGTGCAGGCGTTGTCTGCAGAGGCAAGATCACCCTCTGTGCAGGCACCGTCTGCAGGTTCGCAAGGAATCAGTTTGCTCTCGGGTAAGAATCAGCTTAGAAATTTCTTCAATGCCAAATTGCTTAAATATATCAAAATTGTTGGAATAATTGGATGAACCAATAGTTCACTTTCTTGCACTTACTAGAGTTTTGTTGTGAGGAAATCATGATTATATGCCATCTGATATATATGCATTTCAGTAAACATTCGAATGTTCATGTGTCTTTCTATAAGCTTCATTGTGGTATATGTTTAATGAAAAGTAATATAGTTATAATATGCGTGTGTTTTCAAATCAAAACCTATTTGTTTTGCAGAACGTGACATAAAGAATATTCAAATTGTTGGAAGAGATCAGGAATGAACAGAAAGAATTGCGCTTGATGGTGTCAAACATCGGCCAAAAAATGGATGCTGGAGTCAGAGAATGTGATGCTCCAGAAGGGATCAGCATTCCTGCAAACTCTGCAGAGGAGATGGACTGTATGGAGCAGGCTTTGTCTGATTCATCAGTCATGAAAGTCATGGTATGAATTCAACATTCTTAATAATCTTATATTTATAAACAAAATGAGCTACATGTAAGGGAATTAATATGTTTTTATAGTTTGACTTTTTTCAACAGTCATTCAGCTCAGTGATTGTCCAGATCAGATGTTTGTAATACAGTTAACCTCACCTAATGACCACCTAGATACTAAGACCAACTCAAAATTAAGAACACAATTTTCAAGTCCATTTTCACTATTTTGCTCTTTATTCAACCTCAATATATGAAGATCAGAGTTTAGGGGACCCAAGGGTGTGGTAGTATTATTGAGGTTTTACTGTATAACCATATTTTCGTGTAGCAGAATATGAAGACGTCCAATCATTCATTTCTGCTAAGTAAGATGTGGGGATTTAGGGCTCATGGGTGCAGATCTACTAGTTCAGAAGTTATCTCATTTTATTATTTTTTCCAGGTGAATTACCTTGCCAGCATTGGAGGCCGTTTGGCACACCGAGAATTTGTTCTGCTATTATAAGTAAGGAGTATAGATTTACTTGATTTATGTTAATTTGTTTTTATTAAGTGACTTATAGCTCGGTTGAACTTGGCTTGAATAAAAGTTATTCATGACTACTCAATTAGATAAATATATTTATGCAGCATAATGTACATGATGCGTAGGAGTTCAAGCTGTTTCTTACAGTAATATGGTATGTAAATACTCTGTTGACCTAACCAGTGTTCCTGGGGTATCGATCAGTATCAACATGTTCTTATGCCAGTAACCACCAACTTTCACACATGAATTAGAAATTTAACCAAATGACTATGGATGTAATATCTATAGTCAAACTGACAAGGAGAAAACACATCACCTGCTGTTTGAATCAACCAAACATTGTGTACAGTTTGATCCAAACATTATGTACATGACAGTTTTTTGTTGTGTATAAGTACACATTCCAGTCATGGCATTAAAAGCCTTCGACCCAGATCAGCCTGTTAAAGTATGTACTATTAAGTATTCACTCTGTTAGAACTCTTGAATGAATGTTATTTGTGCCCACTATGGACTTTTATCTGAGATTATATTAAGTATTGTCAATAAGTTTTGGTTGAACTGGCCCAACTAGAAAGTATCTGGTATAACAGTAGGTTTAATTAGTTGCTTAATATTTGCAGAAGCCGTCAAGAAGACCTTCACATCTGCCAGTTCCAGCGAAGTGGAGTTTTTCATTAAAGACTAGCTGCGAAATGCTAAAGATAGAGATGGTGGTAGGAAAAAGAGAATGAGGGTGGTTGAGGAGATTAATTAAATAAGTGTAATTTAACATATACGTATGTGACACTGTAAATAATTCACGTTTCTGTATATTCTATTGTGTTAGTGTGTCTGCCAGTCTACTCTCATCAAATTACTGCATTACATGTTTTATAATATTGTTACTAAACGCCCAGTGTGAGATATTCATATGAGGAAAAGTCTCATTAAATAGTTTAGTAACAAAAAACTTTGCGAATACGCTGTAATGTATCGTATTTGTGTTATTTTCACAATGTTTTAATGAACATTCGTATTATGTAAACAACGTATTTACTGTATTTTTGTGAGATGTTTATTTTTTAAATCATTAACGGTTTTGGTACAGCTTGCGCTACACCAGTAAGTCGACGAATAACTTGAGCCTAGCTATTTCGTTTTTCGTGATAGGATTGTTAAACTTTCGTACTCCGTGGTTAACGAAATAGCTTTCAAGCATTGCCTCTATTTTCACAGTATAATAATTGTTCTACCTTAGCAACGCACATTTCTAAATCCTGACGTTATTGAGGTGACGTAATGTATATGTATGCCTGATAATGCAATATGTTTATTATATGTGCATTTGTGTCTGATAATGCGTGTATTGTGTGCTCACTGTTATATGATATGTCTTGTATTACATATATTGTTATATGTGATATCATATGCACATTATATGTTCATCTGTATGAGTATGTCATCTACTTTTTATATGTATAGTTATATATGCTGATGTCTTTTGTATGAATATTGTTTGTTCAAATCTTCAAATTTGGAGGAGAAATAAACATATTATTATTATTTATATTAGTCATCACATAAAATTGTGCATCTTGTTTTTGATTGGATTAAGAGCAGAGTTATGCCCCTTGATTGAGTAAAATTGGGGCACTTAATTGGTTTTACACTTGTGTTCAAATTATAGCTATCACTATATGGACATGTTTCTGGTTGTAGTTTGTGCCATGGCATGTGGGTGTGCATTTAATTTTAAGCATTGACAATGTACATGTACATGCATTTTGTATTTGGAAATAACCGGGGATTTTCGGATTGTGTTAGCATTTGATTTTATCTGCCGTTTTCTTGAAGTCTAGCTGGATGGGTGGATTTTAGTCGCCATTTTGCAATTTATAGGGTCATTTATATATCGAATAACTTTCTTTCTGTAGATGTTACTGTATTGTACATGTTTTTATTCATATTCTTAATAAAAATTACTGTATTTTACCTGTTCGTCTTTATTATATATATATGCATTTGAATTGGATGGATAGTGGAAAACACCAGTTGCCGATATAGGACCGATGTAGGACCGATAACAGTTCCAACCGACAACGGCCCGATCAAAAGCCGATGGGCAAACCGATAACGGCCCGATATCGTATTCGATATCGGGCCGATATGGAAAGTATATCGGTCCGATATCGGGCCAATATAGGCTTGCTGACTGGGTAGCTACATGCGTTCTACTTTTGAACTCAGAGATTGCATTTTTGACGTATGTTGTAACATTACACATGTTATCATACTTTTGTCAAACGAAAATCTATCACAAATCACTAGCGGCTCCAGGGGGGGGGGGGGGGGGTGTGCACCCGGCATACAAACATACAGAGATCTTTAATTATAAGATTTTCAAATAAGCGATTCTGATTTATTGTAGCATTATATTCTATCATGATGATGTTTATATATATGTTACGTAATACTCGCCCCGTTTACTTATATACAAAAATGACCAAAAAAATACCCCCCCCCCCTAAGACCAAATCCTGCAACCGCCCCTGCAAATTCCGTAGGTTGATGAGTACGAATCGGAACTACTTTTTTGAAGGTGGTTAAAATAGCAATAACGAGACTGATTGCCGAAATTCGCAACCGTTCAAAAAGTCAAAGAATCTTTCAAAAAACAAACGAATAGCCAATTAATTTTAAATTCGATGGGAATAAAATCACACGTTTTGAAAATATGTCCGAGTCAAAAACGCTAAATATTATTGCATTGTATTAAATAACAAAACTTAGAATTAATGGTGTATGATTAGTAACATAAAAGAATAAATGGATGCGTATCTAATTGTCTAACACGATTGGAAATGTAAGTTATCAAAAATAGGTTTGTATCAAAGGAGATTGTCACGAGTTCTCTCTCTTTATCCCTTCTAGAGTTATCCCCCTTTATATCTTGTATAGTATATGCATGTGTGCTATATATACATATACTATAGAAGGGATAAAGGGAAATCATTTTAGACGGGATAAAGGGAGAGAACTTGTGACAATCTCCTTTGATACAAACCTATTTTTGATAACTTACCGGTATTTATAAATATGCCAGTGCAATGATTGGGCATCTAAGATTTACAAACGAACTGTTAATTAATGTACTGCTAAGAGCGATAACCGCCGTGATGAGTTTGACAAACTGCTCGCAGTAGTTACTTCCCTTTGCGTTGTTTAGAAGTAACCGCAATCGCAACATCTCGGCATTTTCCGAGCACGTTTAAATGTTCGAAATGATGACGTAGACTAATATTGTCCGTTGTGACCTGGGACCAGTATACATGTACGTATATAGAGCTATATACATGTATTTATTGCATGTGGTACTAAATATAGTAACAAATTTGCACTGTACATAAACGTATATGGACAGCGTGAGGCCAATATCTATGATCATGTGACCTGGTGTGCCGAATATCAAACTCCACACAGCAGTACAGGTTGATTCTAAGGCATTTCTAAAATGTTCAATTATTTCTAATACATATTATTCAACTTGTTAACTTGTATACTATTCTCTTGTTTTCTGATAACATTACGCAACTCTTCACTTGAGTCGAACATAAAATTATGCAATAAAAAGGTTATAAAACGGGACTGGTGTGCATTACGGCGATATTGGCATACTAGTACTAGTTTAGACCGATATTGGCCCTCGGGCTAAATCCCTCGGGCCAATATCTCTCCTAGTATGCCAATATCGCCGTAATGCACACCAGTCCCGTATGATAACCTCTAAATATTCGTCCTAGTTGTGACGTTGTGAACACTTTTAGCGTTAGGACTCAAGTCTTGAGTTTAGTGAACATATGCAGAATGCTTTGGACTTATTCTGTCACCATTACGATATGATTGGCATTTGCAATATTGCATCTTAAATGGAATCAATTTTCAGAACATTTCTGCGTTCATTTACCTGTCATGAGTCCAACGATTCTTAATGGAGGCCGGGATTTGATTTCGGCTATGATCTCGGAACTAGTCAAATTTCTGAGCGGAGGTTGACAAAGAAAAGCCGCACAACGTGTTCAATCTGATTGCGATCGCTCGTGCTGATATCTCGTCTACAGTGCCATTCGTTGTCTGTGCTATACATTATGACTAATGAAGCTTTCTGATATATGTTGTATTCCCATCCCATAAAGTGTACGGTGGAAGTATCGAAGATGGATATAGGAGCGTAGTCTTGCTGTATGATTTGTAGTTGTGTACGCAACCAAATGGAGGTTCGCGCATGCCCCCCCCCCAAATCGTGTTGTAGAATACTCGGCCAAAATTAAGAGTTGTTATATCCCTTTAGGAAAATAATGCTGAACATAAGGATCGAAAAACTCTTCCCCAACTGTTATTCTATTTTCATCACATTTTCACACCACATCGAATCCAGAGGGCACCCAGCGCCCCCCCCCCCCCCCTAATATTCCCCAAACTTACATGTATGTCCGAGTATAAATACGAACATATACAGAGATCTTTAATAATTGTAAAAAAAAATCACACAAGCGATTCTGATTTATTGTAGCATTATATTCTATAATGATGATATTTATACATATGCTGTAAAACATGCATTATCCCGCCGTTTTAAAAAGCTTGAGCAAAAACAAAAAGATGACTAAAAAGTTACGCCCCCCCCCCCCCGCGTAAGCCCATATCCTGGATCCGCCCAGGCAACACGTTTTCTGATGCGTGTAATTATACACATGTGACAGTCAGACTTTTATAAAACCAAAATACTTATGAAATACTCGTGATTCTTGTGAAACATACGGAAACAGCGCAAATATTGTCAGTTTATTTCGTGAATTAGCGCACGTAGACTAAATAAATACAATACATACTTTATCGATCCCATCCAACCACTGTATGTGAGGTGCGTTCATCACGGTTAGGTTGAAATATATTGCTATTGGATAAAAAGTTCAGTATTCACTATGAAAATAGCGTTATTAGGAGCAACGGGGCCGTCTGGGCTTCAAGTTGTGAAAGAGGCATTGAAGAGAGGTCACATGGTCACCGCTATAGTTCGGAACCCAGATGGAATAACTGAGGAACACGAGAATCTTAAGGTGTGTAATTTGTATACTTTCACTCAGTAATAGATCTATGTGTGCGATGGGTGTATGTGGATAAAATAGTAGCAAGCCGTTTGGTTACACAGCCTGGTAGTCTGGACCGGTCTTGAGGTACGGCATTTAGCTCTGATTCCAGTACTCTGGTAGCAATTTAGTTGTACATGTATATAACTCACAGCGTACGTATCGAGAGATGTGTATTTTACATATATCGTATGTTTACATTCCTGTGTGAATTTTATGTGTCAGATGTCGCTGTGTATTTTTTATCATTGGAGTTTTATTAGAGATAAATTGTGTACATACATGACAGCATATATATTTGTCTTAAAACGTTCTAGAAGAAATCCCACTTGACTCGATGGCCCGTACGGTGAAATCGTCCAGATTTCCCAATTACTTGTATTATTTCAAATTGTACTCGATCGTTTTTAACGACACACGGCTTATAAAATCACTGATATATACAACTTATGATGTACAGTGCTAACGTTCTCTTCTTATTACTAGAATATTGATTCTGTTGTTGAAGAAATGTGGCTACTCAAGAGTGGACCGATGTGGAGAGCTTGTATTGTATATGGTATCAACAGTCTGATATTCTTAATGTGTGTGATAGGATTACACACATTATTAAAACATTATAATAATGCCATAACTCTTATAAATACACAATGTTATGCCATACACAATTAATATTGCATGTACAAACTATATACATATAACTCTTATAAATACACAATGTTATGCCATACACAATTAATATTGCATGTACAAACTATATACATATAACTCTTATAAATACACAATGTTATGCCATACACAATTAATATTGCATGTACAAACTATATACATATAACTCTTATAAATACACAATGTTATGCCATACACAATTAATATTGCATGTACAAACTATATACACATATACAACCAAGGAGCTGTCGTTAATCTTGTAAATCTTGTATGCGGTCTACACACAAACTTCACATAACGTTTTGAGAGGTCAGTATCAGATAGATACATGTGCGTGGTCAGTTTGTTGATAACTGACCTACACATGGTCGCTGTGTAGTAACGTTCACCTACGTGTGGTAGAGTGCTGATAGCGACGAGGGTGTGCAGTAAATGTTCATATTGAAATACATTGTTATACTACATTAAACTGGACATAAGTGTAACAATTCTTTGTTTTCCGTCTACAAATCCTGCTGTTTGCATTGAGTAAAGTGCTAGTTTTATGCTAATTAGCTCTTCTTACAAGTCATTTACTATATTTCTCTTGATCAAGACAGAAAAAGAATCTTGCCGAGGACCCAACATGTTTTTCAAGCGTAGTATTTTGCTGTAAGGTAGAAAGACTGTAAACAAACATTTCCCTTCAAAGTTTGGCCTAATGTCATTCTTACATTTATACTGTTGTTTCTCGTCCTTTAACATTCGCAATATCTTGTCAGTTATATACTACGCAGATACATGTATATACTTGCGGTAATGTGGTTAAATTAATCACAATGTCCGTATTTCTGTCTGGGTTAAATGTTACAAGAGCAAGAGTTACCTCCCCCATAGATACGTGCACTATGCAGTGTTCTCTGTATATATATATATGCGATCCCAGCATTTTTTCATGTAAAGTTACTCGCGCAAAACGGACGGTTTTCTCAATGCAATAAAATATGTGTTTTCCCAGTCTTGACAGTTTAGTTCCCAAAATGGATGCATTCTGTTATTTGCTTATTTGGCTAATGTTATTTAAAATGGTTGTACCGTGTATAGTTCACATAAAATATGTACATGCGTACCTTAAGATAATTAGTTTCAGTATTTTTTATTTCTTTTATAAATGCTTGAGTTTCATTTTTTACATTCCAAACAATTAACAATGCAATTTTCCCATTTCTGTCTTATTATTGATTTCTGATTAATGTCACAGTTTTCATACGGCAACAGTGTTGACATTTACAAAATGTACTGTCATCCATGAAAGCTATGGATTTTATCCGAACTAAGAATCAACGTCAGGGGCGTACTTGGACGCTTTTGAAGTGTACACCAAGTGTGAGCATCGTAGGTGCGAAACGAGCAGCAACGTTGCGAGTTGGGGGTATGTGCGTTAATATGGCATTTTCTTTATCATTAGCATACTACTTAGATTACAGTGTCAAACAATTTGGATTTTTGGAACTTAATTTTTTCACATTTCCTGACGAAGTGCACGCATTGGCGTACGTGCGTATGCCTGGATACGCGCGTAAACATGTTGTTTATTAAGAAGTGATAACTCATGCTGACGTGTGTTGACTTGTTCAAAGTGTGTCGGCATCGTGTTAAGATATTAGTGGAATGTCTGATTGATTTAAACAAATAGAAGTCACATACATGTGTTACTGTTATTGTTGTAGTACTGGTAGCATCTTGGTGGGCATAGCTTCCTATAGGCCGTGTAGGCCGCGACCTACACATTTCCCCAGAAAGTCGAAAAAATAAAAATGCCAAAAATGCAATAAAAATCGGAGGGGAGGGGGGTAGGGGTAGATGGAACACCAGAAACAAGACTTGCCAAGTATAGACAGTGATATTGATTTGTCGGAATTTATTCCAGTCACGAGACTTAAATCTAAGTAAAATGTCATGATATATACATGTATATGGTTTATGAAACATTCTTATTTGTACCAAATATACGCCAAAACGCACCTCTGACATTCTAGGGTCAAACCTTTTTTCTGGGGGAGCATGCCCCCAGGCCCCCCTACATCTTAGCCTACACATTCATTTCATCCAAGCTACGCCCCTGGTCTTGGTGGGATCACTGTGTGCGTGGCTCAAGAGGTTTATGTTTTTTGAAAATAAGACTATTGATATGTACCAGTTATATATCACATACAGCATGATTCTGATCTGTAATTATTTAAAGCGACATTACATTTGTTTTCTCTTCTCAAATGAACGTGGTTTCAGACGACCCAACTCACTAAAGTTAACATAGATATACACTAAAATGAACATACACTAAAATGAACGTGGTTTCAGACGACCCAACCCACTAAAGTTGACATAGATATACACTAAAATGAACATACACTAAAATGAACGTAGATATGCATTAAAATGAACGTAGATGTACACTAAAATGAACGTTGATGTACACTAAAATGAACGTCGATGTACACTAAAATGAACGTAGATATACACTAAAATGAACATACACTAAAATGAACGTAGATATGCATTAAAATGAACGTAGATGTACACTAAAATGAACGTCGATGTACACTAAAATGAACGTAGACATACACTAACATGAACGTAGATATACACTAAAATGAACATAGATACACACTGAAATGAACGTAGATATACACTAAAATGAACATAGATACACACTGAAATGAACGTAGATACACACTTAAATGAACGTAGACAGACACTAAAGTGAACATAGATATACACTAAAATGAACGTAGATGTACACTAAAATGAACGTAGATGTACACTAAAATTTACGTAGATGTACACAAAAATTTACGTAGATGTACACTAAAATGAACTTAGATGTATACGGAAATGAACGTAGATATACACTAAAATGACCGTAGATGTACACAAAAATGAACATACACTAAAATGAACGTAGATATACACTTAAAGGAACATACACTAAATAGAAGGTAGATGTACACTCAAATGAACGTAGATGTACACTAAAATGAACGTAGATGGACACTTAATTGAACGTAGATGTACACTAAAATGAACGTAGATGTACACTAAAGCATAAGCCGGTTTCTGTCTACAATTCTCCTTCATGTTTCAGGTTGTTAAGGCAAACATTTTTGACGCAGATTCGCTATCTCCACATTTTGAGGGTCAGGATGCAGTATTGTCCTGTCTTGGATGTAAACCAAGCTTCTTCAGTCTATGGACGATTACATTTTACACAGATTCCGCTAAACATATTATTTCAGCCATGAGAAAACAAGGGTTACAAAGATTGATATTTATGGCGTCTTGGTACACAAAATGTGAGTATACATGTATATACAAAACAAACAGTTTGTTTATTAAAGCTGATCCATATTGAAATTTGAAGCGAGTTCTTAATCACACTCTATGGACGTGGTATTTGACATTGATCATCAGTCACACTATATGGACATGGTATTTGACATTGATTATCAGTCACACTATATGGACATGGTATTTGACATTGATTATCAATCACACTCTATGGACGTGGTATTTGACATTGATTATCAATCACACTCTATGGACATGGTATTTGACATTGATTATCAATCACACTCTATGGACGTGGTATTTGACATTGATTATCAATCACACTCTATGGACATGGTATTTGACATTGATTATCAATCACACTCTATGGACGTGGTATTTGACATTGATTATCAATCACACTCTATGGACGTGGTATTTGACATTGATTATCAATCACACTCTATGGACTTGGTATTTGACATTGATTATCAATCACACTCTATGGACGTGGTATTTGACATTGATTATCAATCACACTCTATGGACGTGGTATTTGACATTGATAATCAATCACACTCTATGGACTTGGTATTTGACATTGATTATCAATCACACTCTATGGACGTGGTATTTGACATTTATTATTAATCACACTATATGGGCGTGGTCTTTGAAATTGATTATTAATCACACTATATGGGCGTGGTCTTTGAAATTGATTATCAATCACACTATATGGGCGTGGTCTTTGACATTGATTATTAATCACACTATATGGACGTGGTCTTTGACATTGATTATTAATCACACTATATGGACGTGGTCTCTGACATTGATTATTAATCACACTATATGGGCGTGGTCTTTGACATTGATTATTAATCACACTATATTGACGTGGTCTTTGACATTGATTATCAATCACACTTCATGTGGACGTGGTCTTTGACATTGCTTATCAATCACACTATATGGACGTGGTCTTTGACATAGATTATCAATCACACTATGTCACTTGTGGACGTGGTCTTTGACATTGCTTATCAATCACACTATATGGACGTGGTCTTTGACATAGATTATCAATCACACTATGTCACTTGTGGACGTGGTCTTTGACATTGCTTATCAATCACACTATGTGGACGTGGTCTTTGACATAGATTATCAATCACACTATGTCACTTGTGGACGTGGTCTTTGACATTGCTTATCAATCACACTATATGGACGTGGTCTTTGACATAGATTATCAATCACACTATGTCACTTATGGACGTGGTCTTTGACATTGCTTATCAATCACACTATATGGACATGGTCTTTGGCATAGATTATCAATCACACTATGTCACTTGTGGACGTGGTCTTTGACATAGATTATCAATCACACTATGTCATTGTGGACGTGGTCTTTGACATGGATTATCAATCACACTATATGGACGTGGTCTTTGACATAGATTATCAATCACACTATGTCACTTGTGGACGTGGTCTTTGACATAGATTATCAATCACACTATGTCACTTGTGGACGTGGTCTTTGACATAGATTATCAATCACACTATATGGACATGGTCTTTGGCATAGATTATCAATCACACTATGTCACTTGTGGACGTGGTCTTTGACATAGATTATCAATCACACTATGTCATTGTGGACGTGGTCTTTGACATGGATTATCAATCACACTATATGGACGTGGTCTTTGACATAGATTATCAATCACACTATGTCACTTGTGAGCATGGTCTTGGACATTGATTATCAATCACACTATATGGACGTGGTCTTTGACATAGATTATCAATCACACTATGTCACTTGTGAGCGTGGTCTTGGACATTGATTATCAATCTATTGTATGGACGTGGTCTTTAACATTGATTATCAATCTCGCTGTGTGGGCATGGTCTTTGAAATACATTATCAATCTCACTATGTGGGCGTGGTCTTTGAAATAATTATCAATCTCACACTATGGGCGAACTTGTTTTGCTAGACCTAGTTAAGGTTTGAGGTTTCAGTTGGTCGCATAAGCAAGATTGACTGTATATAGACGTGGCTTAATGCAGGTTTTTAAACAAGCAATATGTATGGGCTCAGCGTTTGACAAGTTATTAAATACTGTACATGGATGTCTTGATACAGGTTACAGTTACAATATATGGACGTGGTTTGAGATGTGTTAACAATTACAGTGAATGAGCGTAGCGTTTTACAGATTAACAATCACAGGATGTAGGCAAAGCAGTTATATGTGTGTGACTTGGTTCATACTTATAAATGTATATACATGTACTTTCATGCATCCTTGTCTCTGGACAACTTTTATGTCACCATTTAGCCCAAAGGAAAGCAGTTGAAAAGATTTTCCTCCCATAACCAACCTATTGCACTAAAGTGTCAGCGTCACTGATCAGTATTGCAGGAACTGGAAAGCGTATATGTGAAGTGGTTATATGTACAGTTACAGTGACAGATGAGAGGAAATGTTATGTTTATTGCGTGATATTAAACAAAAACATACCATATCTGCAAGTTTTTCCCCACTTGCTTGAAGTGCAACTTAATGACAATCAAGTGGGCGACATTTCATACGCCCTTCCAATAAGGAGATACATAACTCAATAGTATGTTCTATCACTTTCGACTGATTTTCATATTTTACATGCTACCGCTGTTTGCGTACACACTATCAACTACTTATGTGAAATACATGTGTTTCTGTAAAAACATATAATTGTATAATTGTATTTCACTGTAAATATTAAGGATATATGTAGGATTAAATGTTTAATAGAGCTTGGAAATCAGGCTCAAAACTCTTTCATTTACATATAGGCGCAGGTTTTAAATTGACCAATGACAAGATGTCATTCTGAGCTCAGGCTTTAAATTGACAAATGACAAGGCTTCATTCAGGTACAAGACTTTAAATTGACCAATGACAAGATGTCATTCTGAGCTCAGGCTTTAAATTGACCAATGACAAGGCTTCATTCAGAAACAAGCCTTTAAATTGACCAATGACAAGGCTTCATTTGAGAGTTAGTTCTTGATATACTTTCAGATAGTCCCAATGATCCATTTATCATTAACTGGGTTCTGAAACCAATGTTTTTGGGTCAGAGTTTGAAGAATATGGGTGAAATGGAGGATTACTTGGAAACAGAATGTCCAGATATTGAATATACGTCTGTACGTCCACCACAGCTGACCAACACAGAAACAACAGGTTGTACACTAATGGTTTATCTCACTTATTCCTTGATGTAACTATTGCATGATAAACAGAACTGTGTTTTAATACATTCTTGTGTGCGGCATGACACAGGTATCGCATAACTTGTCCGACATAGAATTGCAAAATTAAGAATCTTATTTACAGACTGTTCTTACCTTTGGTATATGTAAGGCTAAAGGTTTATGGGATTGAACACACATACCATCGCAAGGTTTATGGGATTGAACACGCATACCATTGCAAGGTTTATGGGATTGAACACACATACCATCGCAAGGTTTATGGGATTGAACACGCATTCCATTGCAAGGTTTATGGGATTGAACACACATACCATTGCAAGGTTTATGGGATTGAACACGCATACCATTGCAAGGTTTATGGGATTGAACACACATACCATTGCAAGGTTTATGGGATTGAACACGCATACCATTGCAAGGTTTATGGGATTGAACACACATACCATTGCAAGGTTTATGGGATTGAACACACATACCATCGCAAGGTTTATGGGATTGAACACGCATACCATTGCAAGGTTTATGGGATTGAACACACATACCATTGCAAGGTTTATGGGATTGAACACACATACCATTGCAAGGTTTATGGGATTGAACACACATACCATTGCAAGGTTTATGGGATTGAACACACATACCATCGCAAGGTTTATGGGATTGAACACACATACCATTGCAAGGTTTATGGGATTGAACACACATACCATCGCTTTCATATATTCATCGAGAGGCAGAATGTGAATAACAAGTAAGACCACCTACCTCTTGTTTCCTCGTTATGTTCTTATCATTTTCTGCACTGACAGCTTATCAGTCCGATCACAACTGTAAGAGATTCGTCGATTTCCAGGTGAGTATGAAGAACACTATGGTGGCATATTTCTGCCACCAGTTAACTACTTAATGAAATAGATAATTATGTGGTGATCACGTCTAAGAAACTAGATAACTACTTAATTAACTAGATGATTATGCGGTGATCACATTAAAGAAACTAGATAACTACTTAATTTACTAGATGATTATGTGGTGATCACATTAAAGAAACTAGATAACTACTTAATTAACTAGATGATTATGCGGTGATCACATTAAAGAAACTAGATAACTACTTAATTAACTAGATGATTATGTGGTGATCACATTAAAGAAACTAGATAACTACTTAATTTACTAGATAATTATGTGGTGATTACATTAAAGAAACTAGATAACTACTTAATTTACTAGATAATTATGTGGTGATCACATTAAAGAAACTAGATAACTACTTAATTTACTAGATGATTATGTGGTGATCACATAAAAGAAACTAGATAACTACTTAATTTACTAGATAATTATGTGGTGATCATGTTAAAGAAACTAGATAACTACTTAATTAACTAGATGATTTTGTGGTGATCACATTAAAGAAACTAGATAACTACTTTATTAACTAGATGATTATGTGGTGATCACATTAAAGAAACTAGATAACTACTTAATTAACTAGATGATTATGTGGTGATCACATTAAAGAAACTAGATAACTACTTAATTTACTAGATGATTATGTGGTGATCACATTAAAGAAACTAGATAACTACTTAATTTACTAGATAATTATGTGGTGATCATGTTAAAGAAACTAGATAACTACTTAATTAACTAGATGATTATGTGGTGATCACATTAAAGAAACTAGATAACTACTTAATTAACTAGATGATTATGTGGTGATCACATTAAAGAAACTAGATAACTACTTAATTAACTAGATGATTATGTGGTGATCACATTAAAGAAACTAGATAACTACTTAATTAACTAGATGATTATGTGGTGATCACATTAAAGAAACTAGATAACTACTTAATTTACTAGATAATTATGTGGTGATCATGTTAAAGAAACTAGATAACTACTTTATTAACTAGATAATTTTGTGGTTAACTAATAAGTATCATCACAGATACCAGATACCAGATAAATATCTTAACACGAAAAATTGTCTGATAGTGCCCACCATAGAATACAGCTCAATATTGTTTTGATGTTATGTTTTTAGGAAAGCCAGTTAAGGTTGAGGAAGGTCAGTCAATATCGGTGAAAGACACGAGGATATTTTGTTGTCGTCAAGATAATGCTAGGTTCATGCTGGACGCAGCAGAAAGCGGAGACTTCAAACGAAAATGTATGGCGATAGGATCTGGATGAAATACATAAGAGTATCGAGAGGTCGGAAAATGGATGGAATAACAGATAAGTTATCACATACTGACAGACGATGATGACAGAACGCGAATAGATGGTTGATTGAAATTATTTAGTTTTGACAAAACAGAAACATTGACGGGTTTAAACGGATATTTATTTTATGTTCAGTTTTTTTTTTAGTTTACTGAATTTTCTTTGTGTAAATATACGACAAGTACAAAATGTTAAAACATGTGCATTATAACAAGTGTATAAACAACAAATGGACAGTCTGTGTGTTGTATGTTCTGAGTAGTACAGTCTTAGTGTTGAATGAAACCGTATGTGTCTATCCTGCTGTCCATGTCATACTGTCAGAGTGTCTATCCTGCTGTACATGTCATACTGTCAGAGTGTCTATCCTGCTGTACATGTCATACTGTCAGAGTGTCTATCCTGCTGTCCATGTCATACTGTCAGAGTGTCTATCCTGCTGTACATGTCATACTGTCAAAGTGTCTATCCTGCTGTCCGTGTCATACTGTCGGGAGTGTCTATCCTGCTGTACATGTCATACTGTCAGAGTGTCTATCCTGCTGTACATGTCATACTGTCAGAGTGTCTATCCTGCTGTACATGTCATACTGTCAGAGTGTCTATCATGCTGTACATGTCATACTGTCAGAGTGTAAATCCTGCTGTACATGTCATTCTGTCAGAGTGTCTATCCTGCTGTACATGTCATACTGTCAGAGTGTCTATCCTGCTGTACATGTCATACTGTCAGAGTGTCTATCCTGCTGTACATGTTATACTGTCAGAGTGTCTATCCTGCTGTCCGTGTCATACTGTCAGAGTGTCTATCCTGTTGTACATGTCAGAGTGTCTATCCTGCTGTCCGTGTCATACTGTCAGAGTGTCTATCATGCTGTACATGCCATACTGTCAGAATGTCTATCCTGCTGTACATGTCATACTGTCAGAGTGTCTATCCTGCTGTACATGTCATACTGTCAGAATGTCTATCCTGCTGTACATGTCATACTGTCAGAGTGTCTATCCTGCTGTACATATCATACTGTCAGAATGTCTATCCTGCTGTCCGTGTCATACTGTCAGAGTGTATATCATGCTGTACATGTCATACTGTCAGAGTGTCTATCCTGCTGTACATGTCATACTGTCAGAGTGTCTATCCGGCTGTACATGTCATACTGTCAGAGTGTCTATCCTGCTGTACATGTCATACTGTCAGAGTGTCTATCCTAATGTACATGTCATACTGTCAGAGTGTCTATCCTGCTGTACATGTCATACTGTCAGAGTGTCTATCCTGCTGTACATGTCATACTGTCAGAGTGTTTATCCTGCTGTACATGTCATACTGTCAGAGTGTCTATCCTGCTGTACATGTCATACTGTCAGAGTGTAAATCCTGCTGTACATGTCATTCTGTCAGAGTGTCTATCCTGCTGTACATGTCATACTGTCAGAGTGTCTATCCTGCTGTACATGTCATACTGTCAGAGTGTCTATCCTGCTGTACATGTTATACTGTCAGAGTGTCTATCCTGCTGTCCGTGTCATACTGTCAGAGTGTCTATCCTGTTGTACATGTCAGAGTGTCTATCCTGCTGTCCGTGTCATACTGTCAGAGTGTCTATCATGCTGTACATGCCATACTGTCAGAATGTCTATCCTGCTGTACATGTCATACTGTCAGAGTGTCTATCCTGCTGTACATGTCATACTGTCAGAATGTCTATCCTGCTGTACATGTCATACTGTCAGAGTGTCTATCCTGCTGTACATATCATACTGTCAGAATGTCTATCCTGCTGTCCGTGTCATACTGTCAGAGTGTATATCATGCTGTACATGTCATACTGTCAGAGTGTCTATCCTGCTGTACATGTCATACTGTCAGAGTGTCTATCCGGCTGTACATGTCATACTGTCAGAGTGTCTATCCTGCTGTACATGTCATACTGTCAGAGTGTCTATCCTACTGTACATGTCATACTGTCAGAGTGTCTATCCTGCTGTACATGTCATACTGTCAGAGTGTCTATCCTGCTGTACATGTCATACTGTCAGAGTGTTTATCCTGCTGTACATGTCATACTGTCAGAGTGTCTATCCGGCTGTACATGTCATACTGTCAGAGTGTCTATCCTGCTGTACATGTCATACTGTCAGAGTGTATATCCTGTTGTACATGTCAGAGTGTCTATCCTGCTGTCCGTGTCATACTGTCAGAGTGTCTATCCTGCTGTACATGTCATACTGTCAGAGTGTATATCCTGTTGTACATGTCAGAGTGTCTATCCTGCTGTACATGTCATACTGTCAGAGTGTATATCCTGTTGTACATGTCAGAGTGTCTATCCTGCTGTACATGTCATACTGTCAGAGTGTCTATCCTGCTGTACATGTCATACTGTCAGAGTGTTTATCCTGCTGTACATGTCATACTGTCAGAGTGTCTATCCGGCTGTACATGTCATACTGTCAGAGTGTCTATCCTGCTGTACATGTCATACTGTCAGAGTGTATATCCTGTTGTACATGTCAGAGTGTCTATCCTGCTGTCCGTGTCATACTGTCAGAGTGTCTATCCTGCTGTACATGTCATACTGTCAGAGTGTATATCCTGTTGTACATGTCAGAGTGTCTATCCTGCTGTACATGTCATACTGTCAGAGTGTATATCCTGTTGTACATGTCAGAGTGTCTATCCTGCTGTACATGTCATACTGTCAGAGTGTCTATCCTGCTGTACATGTCATACTGTCAGAGTGTTTATCCTGCTGTACATGTCATACTGTCAGAGTGTCTATCCGGCTGTACATGTCATACTGTCAGAGTGTCTATCCTGCTGTACATGTCATACTGTCAGAGTGTATATCCTGTTGTACATGTCAGAGTGTCTATCCTGCTGTCCGTGTCATACTGTCAGAGTGTCTATCCTGCTGTACATGTCATACTGTCAGAGTGTATATCCTGTTGTACATGTCAGAGTGTCTATCCTGCTGTACATGTCATACTGTCAGAGTGTATATCCTGTTGTACATGTCAGAGTGTCTATCCTGCTGTACATGTCATACTGTCAGAGTGTCTATCCTGCTGTACATGTCATATTGTCAGAGTGTCTATCCTGCTGTACATGTCATACTGTCAGAGTATCTATCCTGCTGTACATGTCATACTGTCAGAATGTCTATCCTACTGTCCGTGTCATACTGTCAGAGTGTCTATTCTGTTGTACATGTCATACTGTCAGAGTGTCTATCATGCTGTACATGTCATACTGTCAGAGTGTCTATCTTGCTGTACATGTCATACTGTCAGAGTGTCTATCCTACTGTCCATGTCATACTGTCTATCCTGCTGTCCATGTCATACTGTCAGTGTGTCCTACTGTATGTGTGTCATACTGTCAGTGTGTCATATTGCGTGTTTCATACTGTCAGTGTGTCATATTGCCTGTGTCGTACTGTCTGTGCCATATTGCCTGTGTCATACTGTCAGAGTATCATATTGCATGTGTCATACTGTCAGTGTGTCATGTTGCCTGTGTCATACTGTCAGTGTGTCATATTGCATGTGTCATACTGTCAGTGTGTCATATTGCATGTGTGTCATACTGTCAGTGTGTCATATTGCATGTGTGCCATACTGCCTGTGTGTCATTTTGCCTGTAGTGAGATCAGAAAAACTATATAACAGGCAAATCTGTGAACAAATGAAACACAAGAGTTATATTAATTTCGAAGTTTTATTTCTGGTAAAACACCAAGCCATATAAAGTTTCAACATAACAAGATATAAAACCTCACACTTGATGATCTCTGAAAATGGCACAGAACAGAACAACACTTACTTCTTTGTAGATTTCAACACTAGTAGAAACTTTGTTTTTTTGTCAGTACAGACACTAATGTAGTAGCGTATATTCTCCCACCTGTTAAACAACCAAACAGACGTACGGATAATGTATTGTAATGTTGAACGGACGACAGCATAATTATGTGTACAAAATCTGTCGGATGACTGACTGAACATACAAATACTAAATTGTCACATGATGTCACTAATCAAAATGGAGCTACACTATACAGTTGAACATGTGTTATCGTTGACCTGAATTAAACAACCACCTTTCTTAAGAAGCCCACATTTGATGAATCCCTTAACTGGCTACTTCAGACAGGTTCGCCTGCAGTGCCTTCTTGACCCTAGGGAGTTCAATTTACGGACTCCTGTATGAATTAGTTTTAACAAAATATGTTCCATATGCAGTAATTTTTTTGTAAACAAACAATAAAGCCACACTTAAAGACCACCTCAAAATGAAGAACACTATTTTCAAGTCAATTTTCACTGTTGTGTTCTTCATCCAACCTCAATATTAAGACCATCTCAATAAGACCAATTTTCAAGGGTCCCAAGGGTGGTCGGATTATCAAGATTTTAACAGTTTCAAAAGGCCCTAAACTATCCCCATTTTTATTGATTTTTTGCGAGTAATTAAAACTGACTGCTTATCTCTTCATATAACATGTATTAAAAATTCCCATAATCAGGTTTAACTATTGATTCACAATATTGTGGTCACACGACATATATTTTTTGGAAAATTTAGATCGTCAACTTAACAATCGAACAAGAAACCTTGTCATAAGGACAGTTTAAAAAAAGCATTTTCTATAAAAAAAATCGGCAGTTTTACTCGCAATTCAGGTTAGATAACTCTTTGTTCTACTCGCAATTCAGGTTAGATAACTCTTTGTTTTACTCGATACCCTTATGATATTTACATTGTTCAGTGTTAAAACTGTACCTATAAAATGGTTTATGTTGGATAGAAGGTTTACCTAACAACCCTGACCTAGGAATTGAAACTGTAAGTATTCTGAGGTTTGTTTGACATGTCAGTTGAATTTCTAGCTTGGAGTATACCATATTTTTTAAGGATAATCGACAACGTTTGAGCGTCACTGTACGATTTCCAACCTCTTCTTTAAGTGACGTCATTTCCAGGAAACGTCACCATGTTCTGACAGTAAACGATATTTGCCCCATATGGCAATATGAAAACGAAGTGACCGTATTGACTAAATATTGTTTCCTGCTTGCAAATAGTCACGTCACATGTTGCGTTTTCTTGAATGACGTCACTTACAGAAGAGGTTGTAAATCCCACAGCAGTGCTCATTTACTGAATTTCAGGAAGTGTCTGTGATCCATTAAATCATAAACTATTGCGTATCAAGGATTAATATCGTACAGTCACAGTTGTGTAAAGGAATAGGACACAGATCTTCTACCCAGACTTGCGGTACTAGCCTCCAAACTATACATGCACTAACACCCCTATATGATGAAATATAACATACCATTCTAAAAATAGAACCGACATGTCATTAAAATTGACACATCAATATAACAAATACAGTCGCATCTCGTTCATTCGAATTAATCGGGTCCAAAATTTTATTTTGAATAACATATGGTTTCGAATAGCCCATTTCAATTCAACATGCCTAAGAAGATACATTGAACATGATATTTATTTCGTATCATACCAAGTATTCGGATAGAAGGTTCTCGAATAAACGAGGTCTGACTGTATGTAGATAATATCGACATGTCAATAAAACGTGTGTATAAAGAATTACACTACAGTAATGCTAAGCAAATTTATTAGCTGTTAGTTTGGTATATGGTAACAGTGATATGAACATGACAATAAACCGATACTGTATCATAAGTACAGTGTAACCTCAGTAAGAAAAACACCATTTGTTCCAAGGAAATCTGGTCTTAGTTTTAGCTGGTCTAATTCTTCAGGTTAAATATGGTGAAAAAATTAAACAGTCGTCCATATGGTCTCTTTTTCGAGGTGATCTTTACCTGAGGTTTTACTGTACACATATACAAAGTACAGTAAACTCTGATAACACGACCCTGTCCGAACATGGTCAAAAGTCCGGTTTCAGAGAGTTTGCTGTACAAACATTTCTCATATGATAATAAAAGCAAAAACAAACAGCCAGGTCTATAAAAATGTAAAATATGTATAAAAAGTGATATCACATTATACATTGTGTCCTTTGGAGCATTATATCACAACATGCAATATATATTATATATATACACACAGAAACAAACAATTGTCAACACATAATGGGATATACATGTACTGTCAAATGAGGGGGTCAACTGTCAACACATCATGGAATTTACTGTCAATTTAGGGGACCAATTGTTATCACATGGGATACACTGTCAATTTGGGAGACCAACTGTCAACACATGGGATACACTGTCAATTTGAGAGACCAACTGTCAACACATGGGATACACTGTCAATTTGAGAGACCAACTGTCATCACATTGGATACACTGTCAACTTGGGGACCAATCTCATTGAAATCAACCCCTAACTTTAGCTCCATTACTTTCAGCTGTTAGGATCTGACTACACTCCATAAGAGGTCACGTTCATATAACCTCTCTAAAAATAGATATGCGTAACCAGGTGCTCGTTCGAGGGCCAATGAAATTTCACCTTACAAAACCGTGTTTGTCGTCTTTCTCAAAATGGCTTTATCGTTTATTTGGAGTTTCTGTTTATACTGTTTTTTAATGTCCTTCCTGCCGTTTCCGGTTATAAATATTTCCAAAACCGAAACACCACACAAACAACACCTATCAACCAAAGAATGTTGCCGTGTAGGAGATACGGTTGTGCCCAAGGGTGCAGCCATATTGAAATTGACGAAAATACTTAATTGAAATGTCTTGGTGATCTACGCTCAAATAGAATTTACGGAGCTCAACGAATATTCATAATTCTATACCAAAGCATTTTGCAGCGGGCAATTTGATTAGCTACTCAAAGGTCACAAGAACGTGACCTGTATTATGCAGTCATCAGATCCAGTTAGCGTATAGTGTAGGAGCGTGAGACTGGAGCTGATTTTAATGAGATTGCTTGGGGACCGAACTCAACTTCAGGGACCAGATGTCAATAAGGGAACCAACTTTGCATAAAGAGACATCTTTAAACATAGGTGAGCACACACAGGCTCTCCAGCAGTTGATACGAAAAAAGTAGGAGAATACTAGGACAGGCAGTCACAGAAAACTAGGAAAAAAGTAGGAAAAAATAGGAAGTCAGTTATAAAAAGTAGGAATTATTGAAAGGAAATATGTTACCTCCGCAGCTTTATTTCTATTTGATTACTGCACTCCAAGGCATTTGGGTTGTTTAGTTGACAGGTTATTTGTTTCCACAGTCACTTGTAGGCATCACCAAAGCATATGCCAGCCTTCTCAGTCATTGGTTGAGAAGTCTGGACTATACACCAGTGACACCAGACCAGACTTTCAGGAGCCTGTCAACTAAACATCCTCTTCTTATGCAAGAAAATCTCCCAAAACATATTAAAAAACTTCTAGACCTTATCCAACATACTACTCTGCTGATAAACTACTAGACCTTATCCAACATACTACTCTGCTGATAAACTACTAGACCTTATCCAACATACTACTCTGCTGATAAACTACTAGACCTTATCCAACATACTACTCTGCTGATAAACTACTAGACTTTATCCAACATACTACTCTGCTGATAAACTACTAGACCTTATCCAACATACTACTCTGCTGATAAACTACTAGACCTTATCCAACATACTACTCTGCTGATAAACTACTAGACCTTATCCAACATACTACTCTGCTGATAAACTACTAGACCTTATCCAACATACTACTCTGCTGATAAACTACTAGACCTTATCCAACATACTTCTCTGCTGATAAACTACTAGACCTTATCCAACATACTACTCTGCTGATAAACTACTAGACCTTATCCAACATACTACTCTGCTGATAAACTACTAGACCTTATCCAACATACTACTCTGCTGATAAACTACTAGACCTTATCCAACATACTACTCTGCTGATAAACTACTAGACCTTATCCAACATACTACTCTGCTGATAAACTACTAGACCTTATCCAACATACTACTCTGCTGATAAACTTCTAGACCTTATCCAACATACTACTCTGCTGATAAACTACTAGACCTTATCCAACATACTACTCTGCTGATAAACTACTAGACCTTATCCAACATACTTCTCTGCTGATAAACTTCTAGACCTTATCCAACATACTACTCTGCTGATAAACTACTAGACCTTATCCAACATACTACTCTGCTGATAAACTTCTAGACCTTATCCAACATACTACTCTGCTGATAAAAAAGTACGAATACTTGCAGCTAAAAGTAGGAAAAAATAGGAGCACTTTAAAAAATAGCGAAAATCAGGAAAACTAGGAATGCTGGAGAGCCTGCAAACCGGGACAATATTCATTATCTACAGGTGTAACATTACATAACAATCACATTATTATCAAAAGAAGTTAGATAAATATATTTTGATGAAACACAGCAAAAATGTTGAGTGAGTAACAAGAAATATTCAGGCAAAAATTCATCCGTTTAAATATTATGAAAACGAAATGCTCGTAAATTTAAATTTTGCAATTTTAAAGTCTAAGTCAGAGATTCAGTCTTAAAACATTTGTGAATACGGGCCTTGGAATCAAAGCCACAACCATCCACTCAGTACTGACTATCTAACAATGGAGCAAGTGAGGCAGTACTGAGGTTGTAAATTTTTGCAGAGAACATGATTTCATGACAGTGAAAGGATAAGCTTAGCATATGACCTTGACCTAATAGTCATTATTCTAAAAGCACATTAATCTTCAATTCTATAAGTCCTAGCGGTTAAACAAATACTGTGCTGACAGGAAATACATGTATTGTCATTTCACCATATTACTCGGCTGCATATTGTCTCAAACATTTGTGCTGAGTGATTTGAAATACGTGCCATGGGGTAAAATATACTAAGCGTCCATAATTTTACAATATGTTCCCAGAATTAGGGTAGACATAAATAATACATTTTCCAGAGCATATGCAATATGAGGTAAACAAGCAATATCTTACACTAAAATCTTTGTCAAACACAATTTTTTCTGTCTTGTTTCTTTACATTATATACTCCGAGTACATTTATCCAAGTAGGGATATAAACTCATATAAATATTCAGATATCTGCTCTTCGTTAACGATTCGGGCAAAGCCCTTCATCAAAATCATGGAAATGTATTAGGCCGAACTAAATGATGGCGTAGGAAACGTAATAAATAAACAGGAAATGATGTAACATTGTCTAGACGCCAAACGCCTGATGACGTTTCAATGATGTTACATCATTATCTGTTTATTTATTATATTCATTATGTTAACCACATGATCACGTAGTTCTGCTTAATGTATTTTCCTGATATTGATGAAGAACTTTGCCCGAATCGTTAATAAAGAGCAGATAAGTGAAGAGCTTTACATTATAACAAACAATAAGTGAACCATGTTAGCTTTCCTCTTCATATACTGGCCAACACACGCACACACACGCGCACGCACGCACGCACGCGCACAATGATAAATGCACTGTATAAAGCAGTATGACAGATATAATTTAATTTATGAATGTAAAACTTCCGTGAAGAATGATATCCTTGCCAAAAACACATATTTTCACTTGAATGATTTTGACATAATAAGAAAAGCATAAAACTCCTTTTCGGCATAGAAGAACTTGGCGCTTAAGCTTATGAATGTGACCGCTTTCTGACATGAAAACACATGAAAAATGCTTTCAGTAAAACAACATCTACTGCCATTTCCTATTTATAATCTGAACGATTAATTAGAAATTCCGCTACGATTTGTAAGAATTTTTAATTAAGGTCACAGAAAATCCCTACATTCATTTTGATGTCTAAAATCAGAATATCTGACAACTTTTGTCTCACATATTTTCGTTCAAAACGGAGGAAATCAGTTAAAATGAGGAAGATTTCTTATTCCATGCAAAATGCAGCATGTAAGAGATTAGGAGAACTGTGTCTCTGTCTGGTATGTGTTAGCAGTGTTTGATAAATTATAAGTATCAGCATGGATGTAATCAGTCTTCACTTCACTTGTATGATCAGTTCTCCCGTTAGGAAATATATCTGTCGTATCACCACCAAGTGAACTGCTCTCTATACTTAAATAACTATGTCGGTTTCCCCCATAGAGGTCACCACTCTCCACACTACTGATAAAACTGGATCTGTTACCGTCCGCACAACTGTTTCTCTCGCTTCTACGACCATTCTGACTACCATGAAATGTCTGAGCGAGTTCACGACCTTCGTTTTCATTTACTGTAACATTATATCCATTACTATCAATACCAAGATCATCTTCCGGTTCGAAATCGTAAGCATCTACTTGAACATCTCTCATTAACAACTTCTCTTTCATTGATCTTCGTGAACGTTTAGCTCCCCATCGAGTTGATCCGTTAGTAGACTGAGAGTTCAGTGAGGCACGTTCCGGATGATACATGGAATGGTTTAGTCTGTACCTGAACATAGAAAGCATTCAATGCTTCAGTCTGTGAATCTGACTGAACTTTTTGGTCATTTTTTGGTTTTGCTCAAACGGCCGGATAATATAACATAGCACATGTAAAAACATCATCATTATAGAATGTAATGTTAAACAAATAACATAAATCAGAATGACTTATTTGAAAATCTTATAAATGAAGATCTCGGTGTATTCTCATATTACACTAGTGTTTTTTGTATGTTCTTATCGATGAACAGGAGACCAAGTAATATCATTGAACAGAACAGTACAAAGACAACCCAGAACACAGCAAACATAAAATACATTCATTCAAACTGATACATGAAAGTACACTTTATAACAGATCTACAGGGCAGGGTTACAGCATAAGGAAGCTTGGAATTATCACAGTAACTTACCTACCTGCACTCAGATGTCAAAATTTACTCAGTTGAGTTTGAGGTTGGAGATTTGAGTGAGTGAAATAGATTCAGATGCTCACTGAGTGCTTATTAATCATAGATCAGTTTTTAATTCTTCTTCCACAATTTAACACCATAATCAGACGACCTCACAACTAGGACCAACTTTATTTGGAACCAATTAAGGTCGAACTATTGAGAATCCAGTGAACAGTAAATAGAGACACAAAGAAGATGTACAAACCTGTGTATAAAGAATATAAAGAGAACAACAAACACAGAAACACAGTCTGTCACGACCCATATAATCCTGTAGGTACTTGGTGACTGAAACAATGAAGGAATAGATGATTAAATCTCACTTATACCATTAAGGACGTCACAGATGCATAATAACACCCATGATTTCTTTACAATAATTAATTGGTGAGATAACACGTGACATGATGCCACAATGGCCTTACAGAAATGGGCGTTTCTGTTATGTGCAGAAAAACATATTACTGCGAAATATGTCTTTTGCATTTTATGACATGAATTAACTATTACATTTCATAAATGTGTTCATTAATTATCAAATGAACTGAACTCACTATCAGAAAACAATTAAAACAGCTGTAGTACCCTATATTTATTTTACATTGATTGTGAAACAGTTTGCCACTTGTATAAATCAATCTCCATGACTGTTCCCTGGGTGACTACCCGGTAATCAGATCTAACCCAGGGGTTATGCAACCAAGTCCAAGGATTTCTTACTCTAAACCTCAGGTGTTGGGCACTCCACCAGAGCGCTGATCCAGTCGAGGACCAGTTTTCCGAACCTCCCCCCCCCCCCCCCAGTGCAAATTTGTCCATATCTTAGCCTAGATGAAGAGGGGGTCCTAAAAATTAGTGTATTACATTAAAGAACATGCACTGCATTGTGAAAATCTAGGGACTCCAAAGGATGGCTTAGATCCAAAATCTGAGCCCCCCTGACCCCATTATGTAAATTGCTGAATCTGCACATACTACCCCTCAAGCACCATGCTTCCAGACCAGAACAATAATGATGCTGCTAAACATTTTACTCAACTGGAGGTACAGTCAGCTCTCGTCACCTGGACTTTCATTACAACAGAATGTTTGTTTATCAACACAAATCTGATTGGAACAATAGGCACATTGTGTCATTGATCAAATTCAATATAACAACATATTTAAAATACAACAAGATAAATCCAAGAAAAAATATGGACGTCATAGCGGGAATTGATTGTATAGGTATCAGAACAAAAGTTACTTCCGAAATGCAAGTATATCTTACATAAAATGTAGGTTAACAATGGGTCAACTTGTATCATGAGAAACAGACAATTTGTTGAGAGGTACATGCAGATCAGTTAGAGCCCGCAGATATTCTCTGAATGAACATAAGTCATGTTTTCATACACAATATTTACTAACATTGAGAATTTGTGAAGCAAAACATGCAATGCTTTGAGTTTGGAAACCAGTCTAAGTATGCAGCCATGCTATTGGTCAATTTCTTAACTGTGATCAAAGCCAACCAATCAGAAGTGGTAGATTGTAGACTGGACTCCTAACTCTGATTTATAATTGCAGAATACTTACCAGATGCCAGATAGGAGTTTCAACTTGCGTCAAAATATGACAATAATCAGTGGAGATAATATCTGTGCCAACACACCAATAGAAGGAATATAGCCACGCCTTGTTTACCATGTAAACTGATGTTGTCAAGTTATTCCTTCTATACAGTCTGAAATAGGTATATAAAGTTCATAGATGAAGTTTGTTTGGCATAATGATATCTAGCACATTTAGGTGGTAAGGTAGGTAAATCATTTTCCATCCATACTTTTCATGGTCATTCATAATTTTGACTTTAAATTGACTTTATTTCAATATTACTACAGCTGGTGTTAAGTGCGGTGTGGCAGATGTCCAAAGTGTAGTTAACCTTAATCAACTTTATATTAGTAAAATTTATACGAAAATGACGTTAGGTCGCTGTGGTGTAGTGGTTAGCATAACAGACCGGCAATCCGTAGACCTGGGTTCGAATCCCGGTAGCGCCAATGACTGATTTTTCGTGTTCCTCAAAAACATGACTTTATTCTAATACACAGGTCAAGAAAAAGGAAATGACAAAACAACATACTATTACAGTGGAACATGCTTACTACACGGAAATGACAAAACAACATACTATTACAGTGGAACATGCTTATTACACGGAAATGACAAAACAACATACTATTACAGTGGAACATGCTTACTACACGGAAATGACAAAACAACATACTATTACAGTGGAACATGCTTATTACACGGAAATGACAAAACAACATACTATTACAGTGGAACATGCTTATTACACGGAAATGACAAAACAACATACTATTACAGTGGAACATGCTTATTACACGGAAATGACAAAACAACATACTATTACAGTGGAACATGCTTATTACACGGAAATGACAAAACAACATACTATTACAGTGGAACATGCTTATTACACGGAAATGACAAAACAACATACTATTACAGTGGAACATGCTTATTACACGGAAATGACAAAACAACATACTATTACAGTGGAACATGCTTACTACAAGGAAATGACAAAACAACATACTAGTACAGTGGAACATGCTTATTACACGGAAATGACAAAACAACATACTATTACAGTGGAACATGCTTATTACAAATTTCTGGGGACCTGGAGATTTACTTAGTTACATCCAAACTTTGTTATATCAATGTGTTTTATCCAAATTCGTTATAACCGAGTCGCTAAACAGTAAAATATAGAAGATCTTGGTCAGGGAATAAAAATTACAACGTACTCTCCGATATTATCCGAAATATGGCCAAATGAAGCCCTGCATTCTGAGACTGGTCTGAACACATCATAACCAAATAAGCTAGAGCCTAGTTAAGTAGACAATTCCTACCTCATATCTTGAGTATCAGAATCCATCAGTTGTAAGTGCACACCATCAAAGTGTTGTTTTTGCATGTATGGAATGTTTCCTGGGTGACGTAACAACTCCTGGTAATTTTCTTCAGGTCTGTATTCGTCAGGAACTCCATCAGAGAGCCAAATTATCTACAACAACAAAAACAGTCGTCAGTCACGGTACGTTGGTAGGTAGGTACGTGGGTAGGTAGGTACGTGGGTAGGTATTTGTTCATGGTACGTGGGTAGGTATTTGTTCACGGTACGTTGGTAGGTATTTGTTCATGGTACGTGGGTAGGTAGGTACATGGGTAGGTATTTGTTCATGGTACGTGGGTAGGTAGGTACGTGGGTAGGTAGGTACGTGGGTAGGTAGGTACGTGGGTAGGTAGGTACGTGGGTAGGTAGGTACGTGGGTAGGTAGGTACGTGGGTAGGTAGGTACGTGGGTAGGTATTTGTTCACGGTACGTGGGTAGGTAGGTACGTGGGTAGGTATTTGTTCATGGTACGTGGGTAGGTATTTGTTCATGGTACGTGGGTAGGTAGGTACGTGGGTAGGTAGGTACATGGGTAGGTATTTGTTCACGGTACGTGGGTAGGTAGGTACGTGGGTAGGTATTTGTTCACGGAACGTGGGTAGGTAGGTACGTGGGTAGGTATTTGTTCACGGTACGTGGGTAGGTAGGTACTTGGCTAGGTATTTGTTCATGGCACGTGGGTAGGTAGGTATGTGGGTAGGTAGGTACGTGGCTAGGTATTTGTTTTTTGAAAATAAAAAAAAATCTAGCGCACGACTGTTCAACAATATTCCTCTTCATCAAAGCTAAAACAAATCTTTTCCAGCCAAAGTCTCATTTGTCTGTGATATATATATTTATAATTATTTATTTAATGTCATGTCTTCCTATGTCACAACATGTATATTTGTCAAGGACCACAATAGAAATAAGGGAATAAGTATCTCTTTTTTGTGTTATCCTTTTCATACTGTGTATATGACATGGTTTTATAATTTTTATATTGTAATGCCATGTGATTTGTACATTTTATGTGAAATAAATCTATCTATCTAAGGGCCAAACTATTGTATTGAATGCAACATTTCCGTGTGTAAACAGGGAGACAACAAAATAGACTTTTCAATTTTGGCCCTATGCAATTGTACAAGAGAGAATAAGTTGCTACAGGGAACGCCACATACATAAGACAATGCCTGCCCACACAGACCTCTGGGTACAGGGAACGCCACATACACAAGACAATGCCTCCCCACACAGACCTCTGGGTAGAGGGAACGCCACATACATAAGACAGTGCCTCCCCACACAGACCTCTGGGTACAGGGAACGCCACATACATAAGACAGTGCCTCCCCACACAGACCTCTGGGTACAGGGAACGCCACATACATAAGACAGTGCCTCCCCACACAGACCTCTGGGTACAGTGAATGCCACATACATAAGACAATGCCTCCCCACACAGACCTCCAGGAAAACATCAATCCATAAAACAAAAGGCACTTGAGGAGGTTAAAGGGTACATACATTAAGAAACATGCTAAACAAATCAAAATAATGATTAAATTTCATGAACAATGTGTCAATAATATTGGTTATTGCCATAGAAATAGAATGTTTCAAGCTCTAAAATTCAAATATACAACAGCAACAACTTACATTGGATTTATTGATTCCCGAGTTGGCGATGATGTCCACAACAGTGTCTAATGTTGTATTATAATACTCGTGTGATTTATACGGTAGAAAGATATCAAACATCAAGGTAAGATTGTGTTTTATTGATATTTTTAGAACTTCAAGCAGTGTTGGTACGGAGGTTTCACGATACACCTTCTTCTCTCTGTCTGACAGATTGTCCACATTACCAGAAGGATCTTGCTGCAAGAACATAAACAAGAAATATCTTGAAAAAAGATGGTCGGCGCAATTTGAAGGTTAAGATTTGTTGTGCAACATAAAAAATGCCGAGATGTGATGATTGCTAGTTACTCCAATGGATTCCGGTAAATTCACCGAAATTCAGTGGATTTCGGTAAGGCAACGTACCCAAATCAAAAGGTTAATCAATCCGCGTCAAGGTTACTAACGTTGTTTGGTTGAAGAGAAATTGCCTTGGTGGTTAACTTAAGATTTGATTTACACAAGACTGATATGCATATAGCAAAACCATGTTAGTACAGCTGCGCTGAAAATACAGAGGATATTAAGGGAATGATCATATATTATGGTCATAAATTTATTAAACGAGTTTTGTGAAAAATAATAGAAATGAGCCTATGGCAAGTTTTTATTGTTTTCCTGAAAACATATGAGCAGTTCCATGACAACACAGATAGATAGATGGATGACAGAAGACACAGATAGATAGATGGATGACAGCAGACACAGATATATGACAGCATACACAGATAGATAGATGGATGACAGAAGACACAGATAGATAGATAGATGACAGCAGACACAGATAGATAGATGGATGACAGAAGACACAGATAGATAGATGGATGACAGAAGACACAGATAGATAGATGGATGACAGCAGACACAGATATATGACAGCAGACACAGATATATAGATGGATGACAGAAGACACAGATAGATAGATGGATGACAGCAGACACAGATATATGACAGCAGACACAGATATATAGATGGATGACAGCAGACACAGATAGATGACAGCAGACACAGATAGATAGATAGATGACAGCAGACACAGATAGATAGATGGATGACAGCAGACACAGATAGATAGATGGATGACAGCATACACAGATAGATAGATGGATGACAGCAGACACAGATAGATAGATGGATGACAGCAGACACAGATAGATGACAGCAGACACAGATAGATGACAGCAGACACAGATAGATAGATGGATGACAGCAGACACAGATATATGACAGCAGACACAGATATATAGATGGATGACAGCAGACACAGATATATGACAGCAGACACAGATATATAGATGGATGACAGCAGACACAGATAGATGACAGCAGACACAGATAGATAGATGGATGACAGCAGACACAGATAGATGACAGCAGACACAGATAGATAGATGGATGACAGCAGACACAGATAGATAGATGGATGACAGCAGACACAGATAGATTGATGGATGACAGCAGACACAGATAGATAGATGGATGACAGCAGACACAAAGTGATCATCTCATCATATATACACCTGTTGTTCAGGTGAGGTGATAAAATGAAACCTCACATTATAAGACCAGTCTCAAATCCCAAGCATCTCATTGGACAACTCTGAGCATAGTCTTCAATTGACCAATGGCAAGACTGCATTCAGAGACTGGTCTGTTCACCCAGTTATATAACTGTTGGTCCCGATATGAAGCACAGAATGTAAGAAGACGTTACAAGAAGACATTTAGCCTTACCTCCAGGAACCAGGAACCAGCACTGAGATTTTTTAACTCAGCAATACTAAAGTTTGCAGCGTCAATATGAGCCAGGTCGGGATAAATCTCGTCAATGTTTGTAGTACGATGTAATGTTTTATCATGCATGACGAACGGAGTACCATCAGTGCTAAACAAATCAAAATAATGATTACACTTCATGAACAACGTATCAAATAAATCAATTTCTGCATTAAATTACTCAATACACGACCATAAAAACTGTTGAAACAAAACCATGACAACTCATTCTTTTTCTACAGAAACTATCTACATCTATATTTCAGCTTAATGTAGATTGATACATTATCCCTATAATCATTCAGTCTGATAATAGCACTTGGGTTCGACTCCCGACTTGGGCAACGTTTAACTGCCACAATTCACAATCCCAGAAATAGAACTGGCAAAAGTGTAGAATGGGTAAAAGTGTAGAATGGGTAAAAGTGTAGAATGGGTAAAACAAAAAAAAGATTTCGTCTGATATATAACTTTTGCAGTTTTAAAGTTTAATTCCGAGTTTTAGCTTTAAAATGTTTGTGAATAATGCTGCTGAGCCTGGAATTATAACTGATAATTGCCAGACTGCATTCTACACTCTGCTAAGACTCAGGGTGATGATTTGAGTGCCAGATAGTGTAAATAACACTGGTTGCTGTTTTTTGCATTCATTTCCTTTGAGATTTGATGGTGAATCTGAGATATGAGAGAATAAATTGATTACAACCATTATACCCAGCATCAATAACTTACACTCAATCTACTACTGACACTAAATCTATGACTCACACTCAATCTAAGATTCACACTCAATCTAAGATTCACACTCAGTCTATGACTCACACTCAATCTAAGATTCACACTCAGTCTATGACTCACACTAAATCTAAGATTCACACTCAGTCTATGACTCACACTCAATCTAAGACTCACACTCAGTCTATGACTCACACTCAATCTAAGATTCACACTCAATCTAAGATTCACTCTGTCTAAGATTCACACTCAGTCTAAGATTCACACTCAGTCTAAGATTCACACTTAATCTAAGATTCACACTTAATCTAAGATTCACACTTAATCTAAGATTCACACTTAATCTAAGATTCACACTCAGTCTAAGATTCACACTCAATCTAAGATTCACTCTGTCTAAGATTCACACTCAATCTAAGATTCACACTCAGTCTATGACTCACACTCAATCTAAGATTCACACTCAATCTAAGATTCACTCTGTCTAAGATTCACACTCAGTCTAAGATTCACACTCAGTCTAAGATTCACACTCAATCTAAGATTCACACTTAATCTAAGATTCAAACTCAGTCTTCGATTCACACTCAATCTAAGATTCACACTCAACCTATGATTCACACTCAAATTAATATTCACACTCAATAAAAGATTCACACTAAATTTAAAACTCACACTCAATCTAAGATTCACACTCAACCTATGATTCACACTCAATTTAAGATTCACACTCAATTAAAGATTCACACTCAATTTAAGACTCACACTCAACCTTAGATTCACACTCAAATCTCAAATAAAGTGTACAAAAAGAATACTACGCATTCAATAAGTATTGTAATCAATTTCAAACTCAAAAATATCCAAACTCAACAGAGTAAATGTTGACAAATGGGTGCAGAGTGATAGGTATTGGTTATAACTGCAAGTTTTGTTGTGTTGAATATTTTTTACCTTATCCTAACATCTGTCTCTATACCATACACACCATATAGAGCTGCACGTTCAAATGCTATCACAGTATTTTCTGGTGCTACCTGAAAGTTGACACTCATCACCATCAGAAAACAACATAAACAACAAGAAATGTACGAAGTAAACTTCCAGAGCAACACATTTTGTTGAACGGATTACTTACGGTGTTAAGTTACAATTGTTTTAAGGTGACAGTATAGATGCTTACAAACTTTTAACACACAAAGTAATGGCTGATCTATGTGAGGTTGACAATAAGAGTATTACCTATGACTGATTACACATGTAAGGTTTTCATTTGAACCATATTCGCCAAACTCAATAGCAATTTTCTGATACACTATTCATCTCCCAATTCTACTATTTCAGCAAAAACATAGACAGGCAGACATCCTATATGACATAGATGGGCAGACATTATATATGACATAGACAGACAGACGTCCTATATGACATAGACAAGCAGACGTTCTATATGACATAGACAGGCAGACATTCTGTATGACATAGACAGACAGACATTCTGTATATTTTCCTGTATGTTTATGTATGAATGCCCCACATATTTAAATATTCAACTTGTAAGTTTATGTATGAATGCCCCACATATTTAAATATTCAACTTGTATGTTTATCTATGAATGCCCCACATATTTAAATATTCAACTTGTATTTTTATGACAAAAGATAACATGTAAGTAATTGATCCATTTTTTTTAACTTCGCAGCTTTATATTATTTATTGCCGATATTTGGAATGCACTGTATCCACTGCAGCCCTGTTAAACAAGCAGCCGACTACTGACCGATGTTACAGCCCTGTTAAACAAGCAGCCGACTACTGACCGATGTTACAGCCCTGTTAAACAAGCAGCCGACTACTGACCGATGTTACAGCCCTGTTAAACAAGCAGCCAACTACTGACCGATGTTACAGCCCTGTTAAACAAGCAGCCGACTACTGACTGATGTTACAGCCCTGTTAAACAAGCAGCCGACTACTGACCGATGTTACAGCCCTGTTAAACAAGCAGCCGACTACTGACCGATGTTATAGCCCTGTTAAACAAGCAGCCGACTACTGACCGATGTTACAGCCCTGTTAAACAAGCAGCCGACTACTGACTGATGTTACAGCCCTGTTAAACAAGCAGCCGACTACTGACCGATGTTACAGCCCTGTTAAACAAGCAGCCGACTACTGACCGATGTTACAGCCCTGTTAAACAAGCAGCCGACTACTGACTGATGTTACAGCCCTGTTAAACAAGCAGCCGACTACTGACCGATGTTACAGCCCTGTTAAACAAGCAGCCGACTACTGACTGATGTTACAGCCCTGTTAAACAAGCAGCCGACTACTGACTGATGTTACAGCCCTGTTAAACAAGCAGCCGACTACTGACTGATGTTACAGCCCTGTTAAACAAGCAGCCGACTACTGACTGATGTTACAGCCCTGTTACAAAAGCAGCCGACTACTGACTGATGTTACAGCCCTGTTACAAAAGCAGCCGACTACTGACTGATGTTACAGCCCTGTTAAACAAGCAGCCGACTACTGACTTATGTTACAGCCCTGTTACAAAAGCAGCCGACTACTGACTGATGTTACAGCCCTGTTAAACAAGCAGCCGACTACTGACTGATGTTACAGCCCTGTTAAACAAGCAGCCGACTACTGACTGATGTTACAGCCCTGTTAAACAAGCAGCCGACTACTGACCGATGTTACAGCCCTGTTACAAAAGCAGCCGACTACTGACTGATGTTACAGCCCTGTTAAACAAGCAGCCGACTACTGACTGATGTTACAGCCCTGTTAAACAAGCAGTCGACTACTGACTGATGTTACAGCCCTGTTAAAAAAAAAGCCGACTACTGACCGATGTAACAGCCCTGTTAAAAAAGCAGCCGACTACTGACCGATGTTACAGCCCTGTTATAAAAGCAGCCGACTACTGACCGATGTTACAGCCCTGTTAAAAAAGCAGCAGACTACTGACCGATGTTACAGCCCTGTTAAAAAAGCAGCCGACTACTGACCGATGTTACAGCCCTGTTAAACAAGCAGCCGACTACTGACTGATGTTACAGCCCTGTTAAACAAGCAGCCGACTACTGACTGATGTTACAGCCCTGTTAAACAAGCAGCCGACTACTGACTGATGTTACAGCCCTGTTAAACAAGCAGCCGACTACTGACCGATGTTACAGCCCTGTTAAACAAGCAGCCGACTACTGACCGATGTTACAGCCCTGTTAAACAAGCAGCCGACTACTGACCGATGTTACAGCCCTGTTAAACAAGCAGCCGACTACTGACTGATGTTACAGCCCTGTTAAACAAGCAGCCGACTACTGACCGATGTTACAGCCCTGTTAAACAAGCAGCCGACTACTGACTGATGTTACAGCCCTGTTAAACAAGCAGCCGACTACTGACTGATGTTACAGCCCTGTTAAACAAGCAGCCGACTACTGACTGATGTTACAGCCCTGTTAAACAAGCAGCCGACTACTGACTGATGTTACAGCCCTGTTACAAAAGCAGCCGACTACTGACTGATGTTACAGCCCTGTTAAACAAGCAGCCGACTACTGACTTATGTTACAGCCCTGTTACAAAAGCAGCCGACTACTGACTGATGTTACAGCCCTGTTAAACAAGCAGCCGACTACTGACTGATGTTACAGCCCTGTTAAACAAGCAGCCGACTACTGACTGATGTTACAGCCCTGTTAAACAAGCAGCCGACTACTGACAGATGTTACAGCCCTGTTACAAAAGCAGCCGACTACTGACTGATGTTACAGCCCTGTTAAACAAGCAGCCGACTACTGACTGATGTTACAGCCCTGTTAAACAAGCAGTCGACTACTGACTGATGTTACAGCCCTGTTAAAAAAAAAGCCGACTACTGACCGATGTAACAGCCCTGTTAAAAAAGCAGCCGACTACTGACCGATGTTACAGCCCTGTTATAAAAGCAGCCGACTACTGACCGATGTTACAGCCCTGTTAAAAAAGCAGCAGACTACTGACCGATGTTACAGCCCTGTTAAAAAAGCAGCCGACTACTGACCGATGTTACAGCCCTGTTAAACAAGCAGCCGACTACTGACTGATGTTACAGCCCTGTTAAACAAGCAGCCGACTACTGACTGATGTTACAGCCCTGTTAAACAAGCAGCCGACTACTGACTGATGTTACAGCCCTGTTAAACAAGCAGCCGACTACTGACCGATGTTACAGCCCTGTTAAACAAGCAGCCGACTACTGACTGATGTTACAGGCCTGTTAAAAAAGCAGCAGACTACTGACCAATGTTACAGCCCTGTTAAAAAAGCAGCCAACTACTGACCGATGTTACAGCCCTGTTAAACAAGCAGCCGACTACTGACTGATGTTACACTATTTTGGCACAATTAAGACCGTACCAATTCGTATTTTGCCGCCATAATATCAATATTTGTGAGCATGTGGATCAGAGAGCACATTCAGCATGTAGATCAGAGAGCACAATCGGCATGTGGATCAGAGAGCACATTCAGCATGTGAATCAGAGAGCACATTCAGCATGTGGATCAGAGAGCACAATCAGCATGTGGATCAGAGAGCACAATCGGCATGTGGATCAGAGAGCACATTCGGCATGTGGATCAGAGAGCACATTCGGCATGTGGATCAGAGAGCACATTCAGCATGTGGATCAGAGAGCACAATCAGCATGTGGATCAGAGAGCACATTCAGCATGTGAATCAGAGAGCACATTCAGCATGTGGATCAGAGAGCACATTCAGCATGTGGATCAGAGAGCACATTCAGCATGTGGATCAGAGAGCACATTCAGCATGTGGATCAAAGAGCACATTCAGCATGTGGATCAAAGAGCACATTCAGCATGTGGATCAAAGAGCACATTCAGCATGTGGATCAGAGAGCACATTCAGCATGTGGATCAGAGAGCACATTCAGCATGTGGATCAGAGAGCACATTCAGCATGTGGAACAGAGAGCACATTCAGCATGTGGATCAGAGAGCACATTCAGCATGTGGACTAGAGAGCACATTCAGCATGTGGACCAGAGAGCACATTCAGCATGTGGACCAGAGAGCACATTCAGCATGTGGATCAGAGAGCACATTCAGCATGTGGATCAGAGAGCACATTCAGCATGTGGATCAGAGAGCACATTCAGCATGTGGATCAGAGAGCACATTCAGCATGTGGATCAGAGAGCACATTCAGCATGTGGATCAGAGAGCACATTCAGCATGTGGATCAGAGAGCACATTCAGCATGTGGATCAGAGAGCACATTCAGCATGTGGATCAGAGAGCACATTCAGCATTAAAGAGAAGAAAGAATACAATACATACCATACCAGCACCTCTATGAGCAATTATTTTTGGTCTTCTCGGTAAATTCTGTCGTACAATGACACAAGGGGAGTTGATAAGTAAGGGAGATAAATAAAGGGCCAACATGACCATACAGTATACAAACATACTTCCCAACTTCCATTCTGAAAAAAACAAAACAATATCAATTGTGCTTGCTTTCATAGGCCGACATTGTCTGCATAATTTGTTAAAGGTAAGTTGTATGTTCCTTCCATTTAGTCTTAATGCCTAGCTAGTTGAAGATGCGTCTTATAGCTACAAATATGTACATAGCAACCTCTCTAGGGTGGCCTTTTCTTGAGCAACGACTCTCTTCAACAAAATTGTCAAGTTTCCCACAGTATACTATGTTTAATTCAACCTCCCTACAGCAACAACCTCTCAACAACAGCTGAATGTTGCGTCATTCAATACAACATAACATCATTGCTTTCCCAGAGATTGATAGTCATTTGGTTTGTCTGGAATAAAGATAAAATCTAACATCCAGTTGATAGTATATTCTGTTGATGATGGTAAGAATGCCCCTTCATAGCCATATGGGAGTTTTGTAGACAGCAAATGAGGTATGATGATAGAAAATGTCCATGCATCAGACACAATTATAAAGTTGCACAGAATAATATGAACAGTGAAAAGAAACCTTACCTAATTTTGCTATTTTAAACCATTTTTTGAGGAATATCCATGACAACAAAGTCATACATGTAACAGCCCCAAGCTGTAGGAATGGACCAAATACCTGAATAAAAATCAATGTTGTTTGTTGGTTTCAATATATTACATTGCAGTAAAACTTGGTACTTTGTAACATCATCATAATGTTATAAAACTCAGTTTGGATACCAGTCACAGAATGCTGCCTTACAATTGGTCAGTTTTATGTCTATAGTCAGAACAAACCAACCAGAGGCTTGAGTTTTGAGACTGGTGTCAACTCCACATTTATAGCCTTAGACCTACTGATACCTAGCCAGGATTCACAGTAGCATTAGACACAAGCCGAGTTTATGAAGTTGTTTCAATATTTTTGTTAGCATTTTGTTTCCCAAGATTTTAAAACTGCAGTATGAAACTATGCACATTTGTGGGGTTTTATTTATTTGTTTGGAGAGATAAATTCCTGCTTGCCAATAGTGACATTAAATGTTGCGTTTTCTTACAGAAGAGGTTGTAAATCCCATAGCAGCGCTCATATATACTGTTACAAACTTACCTGTAAGGAAGCAATCAGAACTGACCACTCTGAGTGCCACAGTTCCTGTACAACGACAGTAAACGCGATACATGCAGCCAGAATGATGAGTACACAAACAAGATGTACAGGGTGTGTGTAAAGTTGATGACCATGTAACATATGACACAAACTGAGTAACTAAAAGTAAAAACAAGACATGTATACCATGTGTGAAGACTGTTTGTTACAGTATACAGTAGAAACTCCCCTATCCAAACACCCTTCGGATAAACCAACCAGTTCCGATTAAAATAAAATTTCGGACCCAACAAATTTGAATGAACAAGGTCCCACTGTTTATCAAGGGTTAAGTGCAAGACTATATTAACTCCTATATAAATACACAGGAGTTAGGATAGTCTTGTGCTGAACCCTCGATATGTGAAAAGGGTATGTAAAATGTGGGGAAAGTGTTTGTGCACAACATAATTACTATTATATACATTGTACATGATACGGACTATAATGAGTGCTCAGATATTCGGGTACTGGCGATTCACTGCCTGTGATCGAGTATGTATACTCGCCTCTCTAATAATCTCTGGATTGCAATCTTCATGTGAAATAGATAAAAAAAACAAAAATTTACAGCCGAACAATGGTCTTGTAATATAAAACGCAGCCAAAACTGTTATCATATACAATAAAAATATCAGAATGGAGGTTCTTCTCCATGATGTTACATTGAGTGTGAAGCTTGTAGTTGTATAGCCCAAGCTTGTACAGCCCTGTTTCAAATTCAGAATTCACTTTCAACTGTCAAAGTATAAATTCAAGCAAACTTTGTTCGAGGTAAACAATTGCTTTGATGAGGATATAATTATACAGGCTTAATAAAAAATCCAAAATTGGAATGATAGCCTTATAGCAAGTGTTCTAATATTCATCTGCAACATGAAAAATAGTCAAGACGCCGAAGTCATCTATAAGAAAGTATCGAGTCATTATACATTGTTTGAATCCTACTGGTTCATGGCTCAGATTGAGAATCATTGATCCTGATTCGCGCATTGGATTGGCTCATGTCCGGAAATCCACAGCCCTATATATGATGTTTGGTCATGTGACACATAATCAGATACTTATGGAACATACACTGACCCCTAGCACACAGACAGTTCTTGATGAATGTTTTTTTCCAAAATGTATATATTTTATCTTCTATTTTTACAAACACATGCAAGAATATCCAACCCCAAAAATACACAAATAAATAATTTTACAGTAAACAGCAGAAATACTTCCACCTACCATAAGCAAACTGACATAAGCAAAGAATGTGGAGAATATCACGAGTACACAGAGAAACCAGTTAAACTTGGAGTGAGTCTGTTTGAACATGAACCTGAAAAATATAAATCATACACAACAGTGAAACTACACTCATAATAGAAAACCAGGGCATCCACAAGGTGCTGAATGTCAACAGGGCTTCCACAAGGTGCTGAATGTCAACCAGGGCTTCCACAAGGTGCTGAATGTCAACGGACGGGCTTCCACAAGGTGCTGAATGTCATTGGACGGGCTTCCACAAGGTGCTGAATGTCAACGGACGGGCTTCCACAAGGTGCTGAATGTCAACGGAGGGGCTTCCACAAGGTGCTGAATGTCAACGGACGGGCTTTGAAAAGGTGCTGAATGTCATCGGAGGGGCTTCCACAAGGTGCTGAATGTCAACAGACGGGCTTCCAAAAGGTGCTGAATGTCAATGGACGGGCTTCCACAAGGTGCTGAATGTCAAAACCAGGGCTTCCACAAGGTGCTGAATGTCAACAGATGGGCTTTCAAAAGGTGCTGAATGTCAACGGACGGGCTTCCAAAAGGTGCTGAATGTCAACGGACGGGCTTCCACAAGGTGCTGAATGTCAAAACCAGGGCTTCCACAAGGTGCTGAATGTCAACGGACAGGCTTCCACAAGGTGCTGAATGTCAACGGACGGGCTTCCACAAGGTGCTCAATGTCAACGGACGGGCTTCCACAAGGTGCTCAATGTCAAAACCAGGGCTTCCACAAGGTGCTGAATGTCAACGGACAGGCTTCCACAAGGTGCTGAATGTCAATGGACGGGCTTCCACAAGGTGCTCAATGTCAACGGACAGGCTTCCACAAGGTGCTGAATGTCAACGGACAGGCTTCCACAAGGTGCTCAATGGACGGGCTTCCACAAGGTGCTGAATGTCAACGGACGGGCTTCCACAAGGTGCTGAATGTCAAAACCAGGGCTTCCACAAGGTGCTGAATGTCAACGGACAGGCTTCCACAAGGTGCTGAATGTCAACGGACGGGCTTCCACAAGGTGCTCAATGTCAACGGACGGGCTTCCACAAGGTGCTGAATGTCAAAACCAGGGCTTCCACAAGGTGCTGAATGTCAACGGACAGGCTTCCACAAGGTGCTGAATGTCAACGGACGGGCTTCCACAAGGTGCTCAATGTCAACGGACGGGCTTCCACAAGGTGCTCAATGTCAAAACCAGGGCTTCCACAAGGTGCTGAATGTCAACGGACAGGCTTCCACAAGGTGCTGAATGTCAATGGACGGGCTTCCACAAGGTGCTCAATGTCAACGGACGGGCTTCCACAAGGTGCTCAATGTCAACGGACAGGCTTCCACAAGGTGCTGAATGTCAACGGACAGGCTTCCACAAGGTGCTCAATGTCAACGGACGGGCTTCCACAAGGTGCTCAATGTCAACGGACAGGCTTCCACAAGGTGCTCAATGTCAACGGACAGGCTTCCACAAGGTGCTGAATGTCAACGGACAGGCTTCCACAAGGTGCTCAATGTCAACGGACGGGCTTCCACAAGGTGCTCAATGTCAACGGACAGGCTTCCACAAGGTGCTCAATGTCAACGGACGGGCTTCCACAAGGTGCTCAATGTCAACGGACGGGCTTCCACAAGGTGCTCAATGTCAACGGACGGGCTTCCACAAGGTGCTCAATGTCAATGGACGGGCTTCCACAAGGTGCTCAATGTCAACGGACGGGCTTCCACAAGGTGCGCAATGTCAACGGACAATTTCATAATTTTTGACCAGATTATACTTATAATTTAGAGAAAAATTGAAGCTTCAGCCAGAATCCTTAGAGTCAAAATGTGGCCTTCAGAAAATTCCATGGGTCAAAGGGTCACATTCAGGGTCAAATTGAACCCCTAGAGGACAAACACTTAGAATGTACCTAATGCATTTCACCCAGTATATAATTTATCACACAAAGTAATCTTATGAAAATTTTCTTGCGAAGCTGTAAGGGGAAATAGGAAAAACACCTTTACTGTTTTAGTATGTAAAATTATGGCTGTGACAGGATTCTTTATAGCCAGGACTCCAAGCAGGCCTCAATGAAAATATTATGTTCGCAATTTAGCAAAACACGTTAATAGGCTGATTTCTGTAAAAAAAGAGCAAATAAAGGCTAATTTTGACCATCTAATTTCATGAAATTGATGCGACCCCGACATGCCGGCATTGCGCCCGCTGCCACTAGGACATCAGGATCCTGTCTGGGCAATCAGAGACTGTTTTCACAAATACTTAAGATGATATATGTTAGCAGTATCACAAGGCTGCAGTTCTCACAAGTAAATACAAAATGTAGTACAATATAAACATAAAATTCATTGCTCCCAAAGACACAAAAAACTGAGTGAACAAATCTCAAGATTTGGAGAGTGAATTACAGGTGTTTTATAGGGTTCCTCAGAAATATTAAAGGTTTTAAAGGATTTTCTAAAACTTAACGGTTATTACAGTTATTACAGCTTTTTGATAGGAGGTCTGCATCATTATATTTACCCATTAAAATCCAATCTGTCATTATCTGCAATCAACCAGAAGTAGAATTGGAATATAACACACAGGTAGACCAGCAAACAGACAACAAGCCAGGTAATATCTCTCTGAAATAAACAAACATCAATAAATTAGGGTATCATTGATACAATAATGATAGCAGACAGATTATAGATATGCTAGAGTCGATCGGGTATCTATAGACTTCTCAAGGCATGTCTGATGCTCTGGTCACCCAGCATGTGAACTCCATTACAAAAGATACCACAGACCTTGAATATTCTGTGAGCCCTTTTATTTCCAACCACTCCCCGGGCTCCTACCACTCCCTGGGCTCCTACCACTCCCGGGCTCCTACCACTCCCCGGGCTCCGACCACTCTGCGGGCTCCTACCACTCTGCGGGCTCCGACCACTCCCGGGCTCCTACCACTCCCGGGCTCCTACCGCTCCCCGGGCTCCTACCACACCCTGGGTTCCTACCACTCCCTGGGCTCCTACCGCTCCCTGGGCTCCTACCGCTCCCTAGGCTCCTACCACTCCCGGGCTCCTACCACTCCCTGGGCTCCTACCGCTCCCCGGGCTCCTACCACTCCCGGGCTCATACCACTCCCCGGGCTCCTACCGCTCCCCGGGCTCCTACCGCTCCCCGGGCTCCTACCACTCCCTGGGCTCCTACCACTCCCTGGGCTCCTACCACTCCCTGGGCTCCTACCGCTCCCTATGCTCCTACCGCTCCCCGGGCTCCTACCACTCCCCGGGCTCCTACCACTCTGCGGGCTCCTACCACTCCCCGGGCTCCTACCACTCCCCAGGCTCCTACCACTCTGCGGGCTCCTACCGCTCCCTAGGCTCCTACCACTCCCTGGGCTCCTACCACTCCCCTTTACTTCCCCTGGTAGTCTCTCAGTGCAGTTACCCATGCATGTTTTAGTCATAACAATTGTCTATAAAAACAAAATGACTACACCCAGTTTATACACTCTACTTCAAGGTGCTTCAAAGTGTTAAGGAGCATTTTGGATTGTTACAACAGTGTTTGTGCAACGGCCAATAAAAACAAGTTCAGGAAGACATTGTCCCATAGACATCTAGACAATAATGTTATTCTCAACTAATGCCAAAGCCACTGTACCAAATATTTGTTTCAAGCTTTAACAGAATATGATATCACATCAATTGACTTGTATTCTACAGTATAGATATTTGATACAACATGCAACACTTTTTAAAGAATAATGTCATTCCTGATAGCAGGGGAATGTATTTGAATAATGGTATAAATAACTTGTAGGACTGTCACTGATGTGAAATTTTGTATTGATCAATATATCAACTTATACATCTTGTTTATCTTCAAACTCTGACTTATAATCCTTGGTCGAGAAAACTGAAAGTTTCAAACCTTTCTGGAGCCTTTGGTAGATTGTTGATATCTGTGCCATCGACACCCAAGCAGGCCAGTCATGCACACTTTGGCATAATCATGTCTGTAATACTGTAACTGTCTACTACCCATTCTTCCCATTAGTGCAGATCTTCATCAAACTTTACCTGTTACATATTGTACATATTTAATACAAACCAATTCTCTACAAACAACTCAACCACCTCCAATGCAAGACAAAACAATGTACGTTTCAAATTACTATTTAATTTGCACTTTGTAAGTAGCACTTGGGCAACCGACTGCATTGGAGTGACCAAACAACATTGCAGTAATACAATACGGTGATCAACATAATTCATGCACATAACTTGGACTGCTTAAAACCTTGTTATATATGCTTGCATAAAATAACATTTTAAGAACTTTAAAGAAAAACAGGTATTAGTTACTGTGTTGGCTGCCAAAAGCTAAATGACTTTCGTAACCTAAACACTAACATGAAAATCTTGTGCATACTTAGCACCTGCTAGTGACACCTATCAGTGATATTCAACATTTATAAGGGAGCTAAATTTTCTCCTTAATCATTATTTTCAAGCGGCGAAAATTATACATCTTGGCTGTCTCCTTGAAACTTCCCATAACGGGCATTCTAGTTCTACTCAACAGTGCAGATTCTCATCAAACTTCACCTATAGATAACATACAGTATATGTTTAATGTCAACCGCTTTCTACTCCGACAAACAAAGTTGTGGATTTATGTGATGTGCAGATACTAAATTCTATACAAACAAAAGAACAACCCTTGAAGTTTTAACCCTATATGGCTGTAGCTGAATTGACCACACCCCTACAGATCAGAGATGGTTTTTTAAGCAGAGGATACCAGCCATTAACTGAATTTGTATAACTACTCAGGCCATTATTAAAAACATGTTTGTTTAGCAAAACCCTACCTACTCATGAAATTGGCCCCTATACAGAAACAAATTGAGGGGTCTGAGTGGGACTTTTTTAGAAAAGCCCTACATTAGTTAAAATTAAATTACAAAATGATACCATTGTAAACAGTTGATGGCATCTCTAAAAATATGCAACATGAAATAGAACATATAATCAACTAAAAGAAACAAAAATTATCCTGTCATAGTTCAGACAGATATAATTACCAGATTTATTTATCAGAATCTTCAGCTGGAATCTGTCCGAGTACTGTACGTATCCGATATCTCAATCACTTATATTCACTGACCCATGAAAGACGAATTTTTGGATTGTTGACAGTCATATATCAACATAAAGAAACACAATATGTAGATCTATACAAATTACAATACATTAAATATGAAAATGTATTCTTAAAAAACAACTCACGGAACTGAATCATCGTTTAATCATCACAGTGATCCGATTTTCATAAACTTTATTTGTACTCAATATGTTCGTACCCAAAGTCGGCTTCGCGTCCACAGTTATTCGTCCAATTGAAGATTTATAGCACATTGGTTATACCACGGACATGTCCAAATACACGTATATTAATTTTAAACTTAATTTACTTCCTATATTATGTGCTGACTAATACTATAACAACATACTATAACATGTATATAAAAAGTATATTCTTTGTTCCATGCAAAGACCTAATGATATTTAGGTCTTTGTTCCATGTATTCATTTTTAAGAATTTATGTCCTCCGCGTCATGTTCTCGAGCTATATGGGAAATGACGTCATAGCATGCGTGTATGTAAAATTTCCCGCGATGTTAACGCCAGATTTAGTCTAAACTGAAGTAGTAATAGGTCCGTGATGATGTTAACGAACTTTCTGCAATGCGAACCAGGTCCGTTTTCATCTGACCATTGCGCTGTCAAAGATGTCATAAACGTGAAAAAGAGAGTATTATAATTATTAGCAAAGTGACATTTCGGAACTTGAAGAAAATTTACAGACATGAATTTGCTGATGATCTGAGAGATATATTTAATGAATGTAACGACGTGGATTCGTTTGAATCTGAAATTAGACAATTAGATTCCCAGGGCTCCATAACCGTGTTTTAATGAAAACATAGTGCTGCTCAAGAGGTATTTACGTAAATCTGAGAGCATGTAGAGAAAATACGGACGGTCCGGTCACATTGAATCATTAAGTTAAGGAAATGTGAAATACATATATAGAGTTTTCACATCTACAATATTTACCTCCCTTGTGTCGCCATTTTGACAGGCAACTTTCCTTCAAGTTTATGTAAACGATGATAATGATAAACTAATCAGATGTATAAAACATAACTTATTCGTTATAAATATATGCTCATGTGAGCATTTGGCTCAGTAAGTTGAAGAAAAAGTGGTTATCACATGCAAATTATCTTGGTATTTTCTCAAATATTACATATTTTGAAATTACTCCTAAAAGGGCTTATCAGTTTTGCCTATCAAAATTGCCGACAGTTTAGAACAAGGGAGGTAAATATTGTATGTGAACTATGTGTAGATATGAAACACAAGCCATAGATTAGCCAGATTTCATCGACGCTATATATATATGTGGTTCCAAACAGCTATATCATTTATTTCCGAATTTACTGAAACAAAATCTGAAAACACAATGCCTGGTCCCAATATATATACCACACCTAATGCCATCAGGTGAAAGAGAGTACGCTTGTTGAGAAACTTGCTTAACATTTTATGACCAAAATAGCCAATTTTCGACAGTCACTATACGTACCATAGTATGTTCCAACGTATACAAAATATGTGTGCAGATCTAGTTTTAATTAAATCGCAGAAAAAATGATAGAACTTTCTGAAGACGCATTATACTATTTACAATGGTTGCATATTGATCAAAGATAAATCGATTATAAACTTTAATGGGTCCATTAAAAGACACCAACGACCCAAAATCACCATCAACGACCCCAAATTAATGAACCATAACCACTCTAAAATGTGTTGTTATTGGTAAATATCCCTAAACACCACTCTTGATTATACGAGTATAGACTAATTGATTCGTGCGTAATTCACCAGACATGTTTTCCACTGACTTCCCCGTGTGCAGTTCTTTTACTTGGTACTATAATATTCATGTTCTTGTCGCCCACTTTCGTCCTAATATTACGGACTTTCTTGACTTGCTCCGTGATGTATTCCATTCTTTAACCCCCCCCCCCCCCCTTGTCACCTAAATTGTCCTCAGATGTGATTATGGTTTGCCAGCCCGATCCTTGCACCAATATTCCCGTACATTTTTACCATTGATCCTCCTTAGTGCTTAATGTATTGTATATTGTTGTTTTTGCGTCTGTGCGGGGGAAGCATTGTCTTTTGTATGTGGCGTTCGAAGTAACAACTTAATCCCAGTTCCGTTCCGTTCTGTGAGACCAACGAACAAGATTGGTTTGAATTTGACCGACAATCCGGGCCGTTTTGACTGACAATCCGGGCCGTTTTGACAGGGCCGTTTTGGTGGTGGGCCGTTTTGACTGCATACCATGGGTTTTATATCATTCCTTTCTATGGTGCCAAGGGAGATAACTCAATCTGTGTTTTTTTCGGATCGGCCTTTTTTCCATACGCATGGTTTACTGAAAGCCATCCTCACGCTTACCGGTGTAACCATAAAATACCACCAGTTGAGACATCCCTTGCTTGTTGGACTCTGCGTTTGCCTTTTAAGACTACTATATGAATGTATTGCGCTAAGCAATCAATTCATTTGGCTCGTAACTTACTTTAATAAATTAATACATTGTCGTGTTATATCGTATTACAGTTTGTTCATGTAGATGGCGTATCCCGTCAACATCTTACTACATAATGTTTCAATAACTATATATTTCAGGGCCGTAGCTGGGCTGTTTTTCATGATACGCACGACCAGGGGAGGTACAAGGAGGTGATGTCCCCCTCCTTTGTATAGCGGTGGGTACGGGGTCCCCCCCCTCGAAATTTGTTTGAATAGTCGAACACAAATGGTGAAATGTGTTTTGGATGTCTACATCAAAACCCGATTAAGGTTATTAGATATAGTTTGATATAAACGGAGTCGAAATTTTCATTTATAGGGACCATTTATTAAAAAAAAATACAGCGTCCGTCAACATTCACAGCAATATAACACAAACATTTACATAGCATTATAGCAGGCGCGTAGGAAGGTATTGAGCATTGGGGCCGCGGATTGGATGGGTGCGGGATGGGTATCACCTCCGGATGAGTAATATTTAATAATAAAATCAATTTTCTCAGGCACAAAGTCCATCACTTTTACAATGATATTTTCCGAAATTTTGAATTCTGTTTGTAAGTTATTACATTTATTCATACAAAGATTTTGTAATTTTGTAAATATACACGGGACTGTTAATTAAGGTTATATTTTGAAACAGTTCAGTCGCAATTTAATGTATTTATACATACATGAAAGCAATATAAACAATGACATATATCATCATTAGCAAATGCGAAATCACGAAACCAACACGTGCAATAGTTCACAAAACGCAAGTGCAACAGCTGTGTTATCTACAAGGTTCAAAATAACACATGAGTAAATTAGCATACGTCGTATTTAATTATACAAACAAATGCAATCACATTCGGTGGTAATTGTATAGTCCTGTGTCAACGCATATTCAGAACTTTCCAAACACTACAATGCGATGGTCCATACACATAATGATATGCCCAGCTATAAAATGACATGTTAATAGATATTAATTGTCCATGGCTCTCTAGGGTGCAAAAGGAGAGTCCGGGATAGTCCAGTAACTGTACATGTCTTTAACGAACCAAAATAATTATTCTTGTCACCCCAGGGGGGCGTTTTATCAACGGTCGCATCGCAAATCGCAGCTGATAATCGCAAAATCGCAGAAAAAAATCGCAAATCGCGTTTTATTAAAAATCGCAAAGTTGCGAGGGCACCTGTTAGCCTGTATAAAATCGCAAATATTAGCGACTGGGTTCTGGCACTCGCAAACCACTGATTTCATCGCAAAAATGACCGACATACATGTTATCATAAAAATGATAAGTGTTAAAAGTAAACAGTAAGCGAATAACTCGAATGCATATTTTTGCAAAGGGAGAGCATTCACAAATAACATTTGTTTACAAAATTGTAGTGACCTTGGAATCCGGTCTTAGTAACAGAACGGTGCATGTGGGTTTTATCTATGCAATAACCGCGGGAGATGACGTAGGTCGACGGGGAGTTGAGGAGCCATCCTGTGAGAAGCAGCCGTCAACACGGCGTTTTTCATCTCTGTAATGTCAGAGGAGTGCTTGAAAGCTCAGCAAGTGTCCAATTCGAGCTTCTCGACATGTCTGTTTGACAGAATGCGAAAACAGGTGCGCTTTGTGACGTCATTTTACAGACTGCGTGCCTTTTGTTTCTTAGTGGCGAAAAGGAACTTTGCGATCGGCTTTAATTGACGGAAAGTATACTTGCGATGGTGTTGATAAAACGCAAATAGCGGTAATCGCAAATGAACTCGCAAATGAAAGCGATCTGCGATTTTATGACATCGCATCGCTAATATTTGATAAAACGCCCCCCTGGTGAGCAGGCTTCCCTCCATGCATTCATTGATGGCAGGCAGTGTATTAGCGACGGCCCCTGTCTGGTAGCGATGATATCACTTTGCCATGTTCGATTTTTAATGCTGATTTAGATTTTTTAGTTTTTCGTCTTTTGAAAATGATGATACGCACGGGCGTACGTGCGTATGCCCAGCTACGGGCCTGTATTTAAAAGAAAAGTCTAAGTGAAAGTAGAATAACATATGAAATGTGGTAAATCATATTCATATAACAAGATGCACAATGACCAGGCTAGATAAATTACAATAACAACTTTTTGTACGGATTAGGTATTAAGTATATATGTAGCTTGTGGATAGCCACAGTAAATTATAACAAAAACATTTCGTATATATAAGGTATTTAGTATATATGCAGCTTGGGGATAGCCACAGTAAATTACAACAACAACTTTTCGTATTTATAAGGTATTAATAATGTATGCAGCTTGGGTATAGCCACAGTAAATTACAACAAGAACGTCTCTGATATATCAGGTATTGAGCATTTATGCAGCTTGGGGATAGCCACAGTAAATTACAACAAGAACTTCTCTGATACATCAGGTATTGAGTATATATGAAGCTTGGGGATAGCCACAGTAAATTACAACAACAACCTTTCGGACGGATAAGGTATTTAGTATATATGTAGCTTGTGGATAGTCACAGTAAATTACAACAACAACTTTTCGTACGGATAAGGTATTTAGTATATATGTAGCTTGTGGATAGTCACAGTAAATTACAACAACAACTTTTTCGTATATATAAGGTATTGAGTATATATGTAGCTTGTGGATAGCCACAGTAAATTACAACAACAACTTTTCGTATATATAAGGTATTGAGTATATATGCAGCTTGGGGATAGCCACAGTAAATTAAAACAAGGACTTATCCGATATACAGTAAAACTTCGAAACCTCGAACAGTTTTGGCTCGAACACAGTAGATACCTCGAACAGGTTCTTAGGTACCGGCGAAACCCCTTCCTATTTCATATTATCGAACAGTAGATCACTCGAACGGAGATAGGTCGAACACTCGAACAGGGTTTGCGGTCCCTAGAAACCATTTCATTCATTGTTCACCATAGATAGGTCGAACAATACAATAATTCACACCTTTCATGGACAGAGCGATATTCAATTGTTTGCTGACAGGTAAGAAAGTTCACATGTGTAATTTGCACGTAGTGATAATTACCCCAAACAATACAGTGTACATGTACTTATGCGACAAACAAATCACTAAATGGCTCTATTAAACATACATAATTGATAGTGCTTAATTCAAGTGTTCTTAAATGATGTGCTCCTTACGAAACATTAAGCCTTTGAATGTGAGAGTTTGTATTTATTCAGGTACATGGAACATTGATATATAGCCAATCATCAGTAGCAAATGCGAAATCACGAAAACAATACGTGCACTAGTTCACAAAATACAAGTGCGACAGATGTGTTATCTACAAGGTTAAAAAACAAATGAGTAAATTAGCATATGTCGTATTTATTTATACAAAGAAACGTAATCACATTCGGTGGCATTGGATAGTCCCGTGTCAACGCATATTCAGAACGTTTAAAACGAATCATCTATTTATTCATTTTTTAATTATTATTATTATGAATGATGCTGTGACTATTGATCGACGTGCATTCAGTATGAAAACACTAACAACACACACACGCCATGCGTTCAGCATATAATTTACTGTGGCTATATCCAAGCTACATACGTACTCAATACCTTATGTATCGGATAAGTTATTGTTATAATTTACTGTGGATATCGACAAGCTACACATATACTCAATACCTTATATATACGAAAAGTTGTTGTTGTGATTTACTGTGGCTATCGCCAAGCTGCATATATACTCAATACCTGATATATCAGAGACGTCCATGTAATAATTTACTGTGGCTATCCACAAGCTACATTTATACTCAATACCTGATATATCAGAGAAGTTCTTGTTATAATTGACTGTGGATATGCCCAAGCTGCATATATACTCAGAACCTTATATATACGAAAAGTTGTTGTTATAATTTACTGTGGCTATCCACAAGCTACATATATACTTAATACCTTATCCGTATGAAAAGTTGTTGTTGTAATTTACTGTGGCTATCCCCAAGCTGCATATATACTCAATACCTTATATATCAGAGAAGTTCTTGTTGTAATTTACTGTTGCTATCCCCAAGCTGCATATATACTCAATACCTTATATATCAAAGAAGTTGTTATTGTAATTTACTCGTTATAATATGCTGTGGCTATCCCCAAGCTACATATATACTCAATACCTTTTAAATCAGAGAAGTTCATGCTATACTTTACTGGGGCTATCACCAAGCTACATATATACTCAATACCTTATATATCAGAGAAGTTCTTGTTATAATTTACTGGGGCTATCCACACGCTTCGTGTACGTGTAGTCATAAGCTCCCGTATTGTACAAGGTTTAATTATAGTATATTAGGAGCGTCTTCTCAAAATATACATCTGTACATTTGCGAATCACTGTCCGATATGTTTTGTATATCATTTCCTTTTTACATGCGTATATATAATCACGGACCTATAAACCATGGATTCATGATATCGATCAATGTTATCGTTACCTCATATAATATTGCGTTCGCATAGCATCAATTGAACTGTTGAACTTTACTTCGAGGCGCAATTATTACAATTTAAAAATGCTTAATAATCTGCTATTAAACAAGCCGGATAATTCATCCGGGCGAAACGATCGAACAGAAAAACTGCACACGCACCGGGTCATTGAGTGTGAGTATAGCCTAGTCGTGGATATGGAAATAAGTCATTATCGTTTTTTTCTTCTGAAATAACAAGCGAGTGTGTCTCTCCTTCTTGTGGGGTTTGTGTTCCTGTCAACAATCATTCAACAATGGGAGATCCAATAAAGAACCCAGAAATAAAATATACTCAGGCAAGTTTACTTTCTTTGGTTCACTTTTGCATACTTTGCATGCCAATTGCTTCTAATTTCTACTTTATAAATTCTACTTTCGTTTTGAAACTGTTAAATTATTGAGAACAATTTATTGCTCAACTCAGTGTTTTATTTGACTTTTACGGATAGAATAACTTGAATGTCCAGAACAGATTTTTAGTAACTCCAAAGAATTTCTCTTCAAAGAATTTCTCTTCGACTGTATTAAATCTAAAACGTTTTATTCATTAATTATCCAGTATGGCTACTTTCACTTTGTGAATTTGTGTAGTTCTACTTGAGTCCAAATATTTAAACATTCACGCATATCATCTCACATTTTGTTTTAACTTCATCAGAGCATAAAGTGCTTGTGGTTCGATATTGTATTTGCCCTCTGTCCGTCTCGTGTCGTCAGTCCATCTTCTTCAATTAATTGTTAGCTTCAACAGCATCGTGTCGCACTCTAGGTAACACACTGGGTTATATCATTGTGTCGCACTCTAGCTAACACACTGGGTTATATCATTCGCATACTGTTGTTCTTGGAAGGTTTTCCTCAGACAAAGTGTGGTCACATCTGATGTGTCACAGTGGCATTGGTCCGCCCCTCAGTCTGCTTCACATCAATGATCTTCTGGCAGACATTCTGGCAAGGTTTTATATAACGATCAGGTAGAAAGTGAAGCCTCTAAAGTGCAGGCATGAGAATTTTCCACGGATTCGCAGAAACTCGCGGATTTGACACTCGCAACGGCTGTTTTTTGAGACAACGCCATCTTAGATGCTTAAAAGTCAGGAGCTTCAGCAGCCCCCTGGACCCCTTGCCGAATTTTCAGCTGATTTTGAAATTTTGCATTCTCATGGTGATCTCAATAGTTAACTCATGTGACCTAATAAATATTAAATTATTGCATAAGACTTTCCTGAGGCTAAGATTTAAAGTATTTGTTTGTGGACCTTTTTATCGAACATCAATGTAAAGTTGTAGTAACTGAAGGGGAGATTAAAATCAATACTCATTAATTAATTGTAAAATCTAAATGACATTGGATGCCTTCTTTGAATGATTCCAAACCAGTTTATCAGTTATCTTTAACTGTTGTTGTAGCGTTGTTTGTTCTCCTGAGTTTGTTAAAAAGTTTTGGAGTCAACATTAAAATACCTGAAGTACGAATTTCATTATTTTTAGTTGGTCTTTCATAATTGTTAAGTTTTATTGTAGATTTTCATAAACAATGAATGGGTAAACAGTAAAAGTGGACGAGCATTTCCTACGAGGAACCCGTGTACTGGTGATCAGATTTGTGAAGTGCAAGAAGGAGATAAGGTTTGTATGTTATGTTTGTATGAGGAACAAAATATGACAAAATTACTGATTATGTAAATTGTGATTGGTAATGTTTTAAGTACTGATTATGTAAATTATGATTGGTAATGTTTTATCACTGATAATACAAATTGTGATTGGTTAAGTTTATTTAGTGATTTATGTGATTTGTGTAGGTGATCTTTAAGTACTTACTATGAAATTTCAGTCAGATTTGCATTTCAAACTGATATGTAATACATTTGGCCTATTTTTGCAATGCATATTTAGGAAGATGTTAATGATGCAGTGAAAGCGGCTAGATCTGCCTTCAGACGTGGTTCCCCATGGAGAAAACTTGATGCTTCAAAACGTGGACAACTCATTAACAAACTGGGCAGTTTGATGCAGGAAAATATTGCCTTCCTTGCGGTAAGTTCAAGGTTCAAATATTGAAGTATATTGTTTCATACTTAAGTTAACTACCACGATCGTCATGCAGTAATTTTGAAGATACAGCCTGCCCGGGTACCTCAGTTGGTAGAATGCTGGGATGACACAGGAGAGGCTGGAGTTTCAGCTCCCGGGCGGGGCAGGTCATGCCCTGTGACATTTGACTATCATTTCTCACCCACCACTGACTCATGTGGGGTTGTTGCAGTCATGGCGAATGACTTCCAAGACTTGTCAGTCATTTGGTCTGACAACCTTGGAAAACTTGTCGGACCGAATGCAAACTTGTCGGTCCGAAAACATGTTGATAAAAATTACGGGCCGAAAATTACCGCTCATTTCAAAGTGAAAGTAAACAAATCAAACACAAATGTGCAAATAATTGGCGTATTTCGTTAAATAACAGTTAAAAATTATTATTTACTTTCACATTCACTTCTGAAATGCCTTTTTGACGACACAATCAAAGTTCAAATGTCCGAAAGACAAGCGAAAGTACAGACAATTGGTGCGCGTAAGAAGACCGCATTGTGTAAACAGCAATGGATGTTATAAAACCCGTACGACCCGTACCGTTCCGTGTCGGACATACGGACCGACGCACAGACATTCTGTATCGGACCTGGTCGGTTTTTATCGGTCAGGTCCGACTGACCGATGGGTATTCGCCATGACTGTTGTTGTCAGGAAGGGATAGAGTGAGTACTGGTTGATAATTAATTCTAGGAAAACAACCATTTACATACACTGTAAACTACAGCATACACAATCACAACAACTGTAAACTACAGCATACACAATCACAACAACTGCAAACTACAGCATACACCATCACAACAACTGCAAACTACAGCATACACAATCACAACAACTGCAAACTACAGCATACACAATCACAACTACTGTAAACTACAGCATACACCATCACAACTACTGTAAACTACAGCATACACCATCACAACAACTGTAAACTACAGCATACACAATCACAACAACTGTAACCTACAGCATACACCATCACAACAACTGCAAACTACAGCATACACCATCACAACAACTGTAACCTACAGCATACACCATCACAACAACTGCAAACTACAGCATACACAATCACAACAACTGTAACCTACAGCATACACCATCACAACAACTGCAAACTACAGCATACACCATCACAACTACTGTAAACTACAGCATACACAATCACAACTACTGTAAACTACAGCATACACCATCACAACAACTGCAAACTACAGCATACACAATCACAACTACTGTAAACTACAGCATACACAATCACAACAACTGCAAACTACAGCATACACAATCACAACTACTGCAAACTACAGCATACACCATCACAACAACTGCAAACTACAGCATACACCATCACAACAACTGCAAACTACAGCATACACCATCACAACAACTGCAAACTACAGCATACACAATCACAACTACTGCAAACTACAGCATACACCATCACAACAACTGCAAACTACAGCATACACCATCGCAACAACTGCAAACTACAGCATACACCATCACAACAACTGTAAACAACAGCATACACAATCACAACAACTGTAAACTACAGCATACACAATTACAACAACTGTAAACTACAGCATACACAATTACAACAACTGTAAACTACAGCATACACAATCACAACAACTGTAAACTACAGCACACAATCACAACAACTGTAAACTACAGCATACACAATCACACAACTGTAAACTACAGCATACACAATCACAACAACTGTAAACTACAGCATACACAATCACAACAACTGTAAACTACAGCATACACAATCACAACAACTGTAAACTACAGCATACACAATCACAACAACTGTAAACTACAGCATACACAATCACAACAACTGTAAACTACAGCATACACAATCATAACAACCGTAAACTACAGCATACACAATCATAACAACTGTAAACTACAGCATACACCATCACAACAACTGCAAACTACAGCATACACCATCACAACAACTGCAAACTACAGCATACACCATCACAACAACTGCAAACTACAACATACACCATCACAACTGCAAACTACAGCATACACCATCACAACAACTGTAAACTACAGCATACACAATCACAACTACTGTAAACTACAGCATATACAATCACAACTACTGTAAACTACAGCACACACAATCACAACTACTGTAAACTACAGCATACACAATCACAACAACTGCAAACTACAGCATATACAATCACAACAACTGTAAACTACAGCATACACAATCACAACAACTGTAAACTACAGCATACACAATCACAACTACTGTAAACTACAGCATATACAATCACAACAACTGTAAACTACAGCATACACAATCACAACAACTGTAAACTACAGCATACACAATCACAACAACTGTAAACTACAGCATACACAATCACAACTACTGTAAACTACAGCATACACAATCACAACTACTGTAAACTACAGCATATACAATCACAACAACTGTAAACTACAGCATACATAATCACAACAACTGTAAACTACAGCATACACAATCACAACAACTGTAAACTACAGCATACACAATCTCAACTACTGTAAACTACAGCATACACATTCTCAACAACTGTAAACTACAGCATACACAATCTCAACTACTGTAAACTACAGCATACACAATCTCAACAACTGTAAACTACAGCATACACAATCTCAACTACTGTAAACTACAGCATACACAATCACAACAACTGTAAACTACAGCATACACAATTACAACTACTGTAAACTACAGCATACACAATCACAACAACTGTAAACTACAGCATACACAATCTCAACTACTGTAAACTACAGCATACACAATCACAACAACTGTAAACTACAGCATACACAATCACAACTACTGTAAACTACAGCATACACCATCACAACAACTGTAAACTACAGCATACACAATCACAACAACTGTAAACTACAGCATACACAATCACAACTACTGTAAACTACAGCATACACCATCACAACAACTGTAAACTACAGCATACACAATCACAACAACTGTAAACTACAGCATACACAATCACAACAACTGTAAACTACAGCATACACAATCACAACTACTGTAAACTACAGCATACACCATCACAACAACTGTAAACTACAGCATACACAATCCCAACACCTGTAAACTACAGCATACACAATCACAACTACTGTAAACTACAGCATACACAATCACAACTACTGTAAACTACAGCATACACAATCACAACAACTGTAAACTACAGCATACACAATCACAACAACTGCAAACTACAGCATACACAATCACAACAACTGTAAACTACAGCATACACAATCACAACAACTGTAAACTACAGCATACACCATCACAACAACTGTAAACTACAGCATATACAATCACAACTACTGTAAACTACAGCATATACAATCACAACTACTGTAAACTACAGCATACACAATCACAACAACTGTAAACTACAGCATACACCATCACAACAACTGTAAACTACAGCATACACAATCACAACAACTGTAAACTACAGCATACACCATCACAACAACTGTAAACTACAGCATATACAATCACAACTACTGTAAACTACAGCATATACAATCACAACTACTGTAAACTACAGCATACACAATCACAACAACTGTAAACTACAGCATACACCATCACAACAACTGTAAACTACAGCATACACCATCACAACAACTGTAAACTACAGCATATACAATCACAACTACTGTAAACTACAGCATACACAATCACAACAACTGTAAACTACAGCATACACCATCACAACAACTGTAAACTACAGCATACACCATCACAACAACTGTAAACTACAGCATACACCATCACAACAACTGTAAACTACAGCATATACAATCACAACAACTGTAAACTACAGCATACACCATCACAACAACTGTAAACTACAGCATACACCATCACAACAACTGTAAACTACAGCATACACAATCACAACAACTGTAAACTACAGCATACACAATCACAACAACTGTAAACTACAGCATACACAATCACAACAACTGTAAACTACAGCATACACAATCACAACAACTGCAAACTACAGCATACACAATCACAACTACTGTAAACTACAGCATACACAATCACAACAACTGTAAACAACAGCATACACAATCACAACTACTGTAAACAACAGCATACACAATCACAACAACTGTAAACAACAGCATACACAATCACAACAACTGTAAACAACAGCATACACAATCACAACATCGTACACTTATAAACAGGTAATACAAACATTCATTTATTAATTAAAACATCATCATCAGTTTCAAACTATGAGAACATGTAATAAAGTTACAGTGAGGAATGAACAGAAAAGAACATGCACAGTCAAAAAGCAGCTACCTCGGTTTACGGGTAAGTAAATGTACTGCATGATATAGCAGGTAAGTTTTTAATCAATGAATGGAAGAGCTTATGGGTATTAACATGTTGGATGTAAGATGGAAGGGTATTCCACATGGTATTATAGTTTTGCGCTGCTTTCGAAAAATTTTAACTTGGTAACTTGATGTCAATTCTCTGTGATAAAATATTTATAACGTGTATTTCTATGTAAATGTTTTGTACAACGACCACAATGGAAGAAGGAGACCTTCAGTCAGTATATATATCATGCTTGTGTTATGTTATATCATGTACAACGACCACAATGGAAGTAGGAGACCTTCAGTCAGTATATATCATGCTTGTGTTATGTTATATCATGTATAACGACCACAATGGAAGTAGGAGACCTTCAGTCAGTATATATATCATGCTTGTGTTATGTTATATCATGTACAACGACCACAATGGAAGTAGGAGACCTTCAGTCAGTATATATCATGCTTGTGTTATGTTATATCATGTATAACGACCACAATGGAAGTAGGAGACCTTCAGTCAGTATATATCATGCTTGTGTTATGTTATATCATGTATGTTGCTGTTGACTGCCATGTTTTTATACATATTATCCAGAAATAAATCTATCTCTATTTATCTCTGACGTAGCCTTGTACTGAAGTCATTTTTTGTGTAGTATGATTTAAAAAGGGTGTTTGAATTTTTTTCACAGAGTTTGGAAACACTTGACAATGGTAAGCCATATTTGGATTCTGTAGAAGACATTGTATTCTCCATAGAAACCTTACAATATTATGCTGGTTGGACAGACAAAATTTGTGGGAAAACAATTCCTGTAGGTAAGTGATGTTTCATTTATCATGGTAAAGTATGTTTATGTTTCTTTTGTTGCTTAACATCCCCCCCCCCCCAGATTTTGGGAGATATGATATTCATGTTTGGTTCACTTTTGGATATTTGTTGATATACAAAATACAGGCCTCCTAGGGAAACCTTTAAAACCTGAATAATCTTTAATTTTTGGAAAACTCTTCTCTGAGGAACCTATAAAAGTCTGTAATTCACTCTCAAAACCTTTAGATTTGTTCACTCAGTTTGTCGCTTCTTTTGGGAGCAATGAATGTTACATTACGACAATACTATATACATGTATTGTACTATTCACTTGTGAAAACTGCGGCCTTATCATACTACTTGCATATATCATCTTGAGTATTTGTAAAAAAAAAGTTTCTGATGGCCCGGGCAGGATCCCATTGTCCTCGGTCTGCAGGTGCACTGCCAGCTCATCACCCCCTCATCCATCAATCAGATGATTTTCATGGAGGCTTGCTAGGAGGCCTCAATTTATGTTTATATTTGGATATGGATTAAAATCAGTGACTGTTATTTCACTCAATGGATGCCGTAAAGTATACTGCACAACATTTAAAGTTGATACTTATATCTAAATATCAAGAAAATTAAGCTTTAAGACAGGTCAGTTTATTCAGTTTATTCAGTTTGAATGATACAGATGTATAAGTCATTGTATGACAGTTGTTGTTAATTGACAACATATGTTATTGTAGATGGTTCATACTTCACATTCACCAAGCACGAAGCAGTGGGAGTTTGTGGAGCCATTATCCCAGTATGTAGTTATATTTGGTTATAATCGGAGTAATTATACAATTGTTGCAATCCACCCTTGTCATCAAGTCTGTTAATGCTGAGGTGAAGATGTTGTGTTTGTATGCCCCCACTTGGGCCCCACTCTTGCTCTTGTCCGTCTGTCCCAAATATCTTGTAGCATGCAATGCTCCTTTATTTATTGACCTAGATTAATCAAACGTCGCACACATCTTTATTTGGATGAAGATGGAAAGAGGGGACATCTGTGTCCTATGGACACAATTTTCTTTTCATTCTTATTTGAAAATATAATCAGTTAATGCTTAATTAGCAGACTCAATAAAACCATCTAGGTTTGTGGTTATAGAACAGAGTTTGGATAACAGCCTCAGAATGCAGCCCTGTCATTGGTCCATTTTGATAATGTACTCAGAACCGACCAATCAGATGCTTGAGTGTTGGGATGGAAATGCAAAGTCAGATTTATAATCTGAGATGCTGTATGAGACGTTTGACTTCTATTTGTGACTTGTCAAAATGTTTACTATCATTTGATTCAACATTTGTTTATCTGTACTGGTCAACAAAGATCACCCTTCATTTTGTATTTATCACAACTAAATTATGACAGAGCAGTCTGAAATATTCTACCTGTCTTTGACAAATTTGATTTTAGCAAGACAAATCATATTTATTGTAAGACATGCTACCATTGGTCCATTGTTAGACTTGCTACCATTGGTCCATTGTTAGACTTGCTACCATTGGTCCATTGTAAGACTTGCTACCATTGGTCCATTGTAAGACTTGCTACCATTGGTCCATTGTTAGACTTGCTACCATTGGTCCATTGTAAGACTTGCTACCATTGGTCCATTGTAAGACTTGCTACCATTGGTCCATTGTAAGACTTGCTACCATTGGGCCATTGTAAGCTATCAAATGAAAGTATATATTTGTTCCACTTGTTCCACTCATTTTCTCTTAAATACTACAGAGAGAGGAATTTAAAATTTTTATGACTTCATTTTTATATCAAAAGCGGCTGGTCCGCAAACTTTAAAGTTTATTTATTTATTTTTAATATCATGAAGTCATAGTATCTACAAAATAGTTAACTGCTAGTCAGTATTTTTAATACAGAGTATCTTTTATAAAATAATACTTGAAAAATAGAAATTTTTAAAATAGATTAATATTTAAAGAGTTATATTCAGACCCACACACAGACATTCACTATAGTTTTATTTAAAATAGAAATATTATATAGTATACCAGAGTATAGTGATAAGAAATAGTGAATGCTTGCCCATATGGGATATCCCGGTGGCGAGGGTAAATAAACTCAAATCCACACTCATTTCTGTTACAAGTACAAATGCTTTTGTCCATCAAAATTTGATAAAGAAGCATCCCAAAGTTTTTTTAAACTGTAAGAAATAGTGCCAGTGGGTTCACAGTTTCATCCAGTATGTATTTGTGGGGGCATAGCAAGGATTTGTGAGAATTGTATGCAAGCAATATACGATCTTGGGGCATGCTCCCCAGAAAATTGCTGTTTTCTTGAACCTTTGTGGCCAGTGCAATCTTGTGGCATTTTCACAAGCATTCTAGTAGAATTAGTATAAAGAATTCTATATTCATACGATTTATCTCCTGAAGTGCAATAAATGCTTAACATTATTGTTTTCATAAGAGTTTTTATTTGTCTACCTCTGATAGCCAAGTGAAAGTACAGATAGCTATGTACCTGACATATGATCTCAATTTTATTTGATCAGTGGAACTATCCAGTACCCATGATGATTTGGAAGCTTGGACCAGCACTGGCTTGTGGTAACACTGTAGTTCTAAAACCAGCGGAACAAACACCACTGACTGCCTTGTATATGTGCTCACTGATCAAGCAGGTATGTACAGTCAAACTGCAGTAGCAGTCGGGCTCAGAACAGTCTCTGACTGAAGATTTGATGCCATTGGTCAATTTAAAGACTTGCTAACATGGGTCCATTGTAAACCCCCCCCACTGTTTGTCCTCTTTGATTCTCTTAGTTATTCCTTATGGTCGACCAAGCCATTCCTTGCGCCTCTTTTCCGTTACGTATTTGCCCTTGAGCCTCCTCAAGTGCTTTATGTTTTATGGATTGTTGTTTTCCCGGGGGTCAGTGTGGGGAGGCACTGTCTTATGTATGTGGCATTCCCTGTGGCAACTTATTCACTCTCTTGTGCTACCATTAGTCTATTGTAAGACATGCTGCCATTGGTCCATTGTAAGACTTGCTACCATTGGTCCATTGTAAAACATGCTACCATTGGTCCATTGTAAGACATGCTGCCATTGGTCCATTGTAAGGTTTGCTACCATTGGTCTATTGTAAGACATGCTGCCATTGGTCCATTGTAAGACATGTTCCCATTGGTCCATTGTAAGACTTGCTACCATTGGTCTATTGTAAGACATGTTACCATTGATCCATTGTAAGACTTGCTACCATTGGTCCATTGTAAGACATGCTGCCATTGGTCCATCGTAAGACTTGCTACCATTGGTTTATTTAAGACATGTTACCATTAATCCATTGTAAGACATGCTGACATTGGCCAATGTAAGATTTGCTACCATTGGTCAATTTTAAGACATTCAATTAGAACCTTGAAGTAAATATACACATGTCTGATTTTAAATTTCAGTTGCCATTGGAGAAAAAGAACTAGAATTAGAATATGTCATGTGTGTCAATGTATGGATTGTATGTACACAGAAGTATAATAATGACGATATTACAATAAACATAATTTAACTTGTTATTTGTATTCAAATCGTGAATCTGTTCTGTCTTTAGCTTTAAGTGTCAAACAGGATATTTTTACATTGATTGTAGAACTTTACCTTGCATACATTCGTATTGTCAATGCGATGCAAATTATTTTATAGGCAGGCTTTCCACCAGGTGTTGTGAATGTTGTCCCCGGATACGGACCAACAGCTGGGGCCGCCATCTCGGAACACATGGATATAAATAAAGTTGCTTTTACTGGTTCTACTGAGGTGAGTATTAATTTAGTAATACAATTATTCAATATCATGACTGGAACATGCTTTGTTACCTCTGACGTAATGTGATAAAGCATTGAATTGGACGCTTTCATGATAAAACCTGTATTAGTGACGTTGGTTATGATGTCAATTAAATTTTGACATCACAAACTAACTATTTTCGCGGAAGTTTTGTTTCTTTGGATGCTTAATTTTGATTTATAGAATTAAATGAACACACAAATGTTGATATGTGTTATGAAATTTGTTTCTTTCATTTTCATTTTGTTTTTGATATTTTTGGTATTTCATAAACTAGAAAAATATATCTGGTAGAAAATCTAAAAACCTGAAAATACTATATAGAGACAGTATCACATGGATGTTAAAATGGATTTGCAACACCATTTATGGTATAGATGTAGATATTTATCTCTGTAGGTATTTTCACTATTGTCAAATCAGTGATTTATAGAAAGAAGATTGTTAATTGTTTGATGTTATATTTGCTTTATTGTACATTGATATTTTAGGTCGGACGTCTGGTAATGCAAGCTGCCGGAAAATCCAATTTAAAGAGAGTTTCCTTAGAACTTGGAGGGAAAAGTCCATTTATCATACTTGCTGATGCTAATAGTATGTTCATTTTTGTTTCTTTTTGTAATGGGGCTTGAAGTGACGTTAACAGTCAGGTTCATGTATTGACTATGCCAGCTGTTAGGGTTGAGGAAGACCCTGGCAGACACCTTGCAGACACCTTGCAGACACCTGGCAGATACCCGGGTAGAACCACCGGTAGATACATACATTATGTATGATTTGTTTAGTTGATGATGCTGTGATGTAGATACATACATTATGTATGATTTGTTTAGTTGATGATGCTGTACTGTAGATACATACATTATGTATGATTTGTTAAGTTGATGATGCTGTACTGTAGATACATACATTATGTATGATTTGTTTAGTTGATGATGCTGTGATGTAGATACATACATTATGTATGATTTGTTTAGTTGATGATGCTGTACTGTAGATACATACATTATGTATGATTTGTTTAGTTGATGATGCTGTGATGTGGATACATACATTATGTATGATTAGTTTAGTTGATGATGCTGTGATGTAGATACATACATTATGTATGATTTGTTTAGTTGATGATGCTGTGATGTGGATACATACATTATGTATGATTTGTTTAGTTGATGATGCTGTACTGTAGATACATACATTATGTATGATTTGTTTAATTGATGATGCTGTGATGTGGATACATACATTATGTATGATTTGTTTAGTTGATGATGCTGTGATGTAGATACATACATTATGTATGATTTGTTTAGTTGATGATGCTGTGATGTGGATACATACATTATGTATGATTTGTTTAGTTGATGATGCTGTGATGTAGATACATACATTATGTATGATTTATTTAGTTGATGATGCTGTGATGTGGGCGCATGCTGCTATAATGAACAACCATGGTCAGAATTGTTGCGCGGGTTCAAGGACTTACGTTGAGGCCTCTATTTATGATGAGTTTGTGGCAAAGTCTAAGGAAATGGCTGCTTTAAGACAAGTTGGGGACCCTTATGATGCATTGACTCAACAAGGACCCCAGGTAAGTAATTAGTATACATTGATTTATGACTGTTCTTCATCTGTATACTCAGGATATATATTATTTGGATTTATTTTTAAATTTGAGTTTGAGACAGGCTCCTCCCCCTGTTTGTCCTCATTGGTTTTCCTAGTTATACCTTATGGTCAGCCAGGCCATTCCTTGCACCTCTGTTCCCTTACGTATGTACCATTGAGCCTCCTAGTTATCCCTTATGGTCAGCCAGGCCATTCCTTGCACCTCTGTTCCCTTACGTATGTACCATTGAGTCTCCTAGTTATACCTTATGGTCAGCCAGGCCATTCCTTGCACCTCTGTTCCCTTACGTATGTACCATTGAGCCTTCTAGTTATACCTTATGGTCAGCCAGGCCATTCCTTGCACCTCTGTTCCCTTACGTATGTACCATTTAGCCTTCTAGTTATACCTTATGGTCAGCCAGGCCATTCCTTGCACCTCAGTTCCCTTATGTATGTACCATTGAGCCTCCTAGTTATACCTTATGGTCAGCCAGGCCATTCCTTGCACCTCTGTTCCCTTATGTATGTACCATTGAGCCTCCTAGTTATACCTTATGGTCAGCCAGGCCATTCCTTGCACCTCTGTTCCCTTATGTATGTACCATTGAGCCTCCTAGTTATACCTTATGGTCAGCCAGGCCATTCCTTGCACCTCTGTTCCCGTACGTATGTACCATTGGTTTTCCTAGTTATACCTTATGGTCAGCCAGGCCATTCCTTGCACCTCTGTTCCCTTACGTATGTACCATTGAGCCTCCTAGTTATACCTTATGGTCAGCCAGGCCATTCCTTGCACCTCTGTTCCCTTATGTATGTACCATTGAGCCTCCTCAAACGCTGTATGTTTTATGGATTGGTGTTTTCCCGGAGGTCTGTGTGGAGAGGCACTGTCTTATAAATGTATGTGGCGTTCCCTGTAGCAACTTATTCTCTCTCTTTTAACTTATTCTCTTTCTTCAATTGAGGTTGTGTGAAGTCTGTATCAGATCTTCCTCTATAGATAGAATACATTAGATATTTTCCCAGTTGTTTGCAGTATGTCTCCATTGGAAATGGGAATAAAAGCGTAAATACAATGGAACCTCAATGATAAGACCACCATTTCTATATAAGAGCACCATTTCTATATAAGACCACCATTTCTATATAAGACCACCATTTCTATATAAGACCACCATTTCTATATAAGACCACCATTTCTATATAAGACCACCATTTCTATATAAGACCACCATTTCTATATAAAACAGAGAGAATACGTAACTACATTTCTATATAAGACCACCATTTCTATATAAAACAGCGAGAATACGTAATTACATTTCTATATAAGACCACCATTTCTATATAAGACCACCATTTCTATATAAGACCACCATTTCTATATAAGACCACCATTTGTTCCATAGAAGATAAGTTTTGAGTTTATTTAAATTAAGGAAGAAAAATAAAAATAAAAACCTGGTCCATTAACATATGGTCTTATTAATGAGACGGGCATAATTTGTAGGTGATTTAAGTGAGGTTTTACTTTATACCAATAGATAGTTCCCATATTTACAATGTTTACCTCCCTTGTTCCGAATAGTTGGCCATATTGATAGGCAATTGTCGATAAAAGTTTATAGGGAATATTATGTAAATGATGATAAAATAATCAGATATAAAAAATAATTTATTCATTATTCATGTGGGCAGTTGGCTCAGAAAGTTGAAGAAAAAGTGCTTGTCACATGCAAATTCTCTTGGTATTTTCTTAATTATCACATATTTGGGAATTACTCCTATAAGTGCTATCAGTTTCGCCTATCGAAATGGTTGATGTTTAAGAACAAGGGAGGTTATAAAAAATATTTATCAGGTTGATGAAGACCAATTCAATAAAATCCTGGAATTTATTGAATCAGGACGGAAAGAAGGAGCAACCCTACAATATGGTGGAGAACGGTTTGGTGATGTCGGATACTTTATCAAACCAACAGTGTTTTCTGATGTAAAAGATGATATGAGAATAGCGAAGGAAGAAGTAAGATGTACTATTATATGGTTATGCTATGGGCTGGGCTTAGAGTTTATAGTGTGACTTCTCCAGAGAACAGCCTTTGGAAGATGTGGATTTATACTGTTATTGAGAGGTTGAAGCTGAAGAGAAAGTAAATGAGTCAGGGCTCTTGAATTGCACCAGCCTGACATCCCGGACTTGTTTAATGCTGAATCGGGCTACCAACAGTTGAGTTGAAGTTAGTCCCGAACAAGTCTGTTTTTAAAGCTAACCAACATCAGCAATTGTTCAGTTGTAAGTCAAACCTCAGAATCCCACAAACACGTACATGTGATTATTAATTTTAGATTGTGAGCTATGATTGTGTATATTATTTGTTACTATAGTAACCTGATATTCTCAGACAACAAGCTTCCTATGTTGGACAAGTCAAACTTAACATTTCCATTAGTCTATGATGAGTGTCTTTGAACAAAGATTCTAGAGCCCTGTAAGTTGTAAATGTTTTATCTACTGTTGGAAATATTGATAAGTTGTTGAAGAGTGGTTGTTGCTGAAGAGAGGGCTGCTCTGGCCAGGTTGCACTGTACACACATTATCTAGCTTGGTTCTGTCAACAAAAACATCATACATATATGTTTTCTCACTGTGAAAGAGCCTGTCATAATATATGTTCAATTTATGATTTCTTACCATGATATATATGATATGTATGGCTCAAAAATCAGCAGAGGAAAGACAGTAGAATGTTACTTATTTTGTATGCCCATCACTAGACTCAAGGAGTTCTGACATCATGTGCAATGAACAATTGACAGACAATTGTCTGCTTTGTAACTTTCAACTTTCTTGTCAAATCTTAACCAAACATAGTCGCCACTTACATTTGCTTAATAGGCCATATATGGGCCATTGAACTGTGGACATTTTGCTACATTACCTCTGCTGTTTTAAACTAGATCAAGATGAATATACAAGTACCTACTTCAATTTGGAACCATTTATTTGATTCATTGGCAACCTGTGTATGGGTGTATTGTTGGTTTTCTTTTTTGTAACTTTTTATCTCTGTATGAAAATGTTAAGAAATGACTAATTACTATAGATTGTTCCTGCATCTACAATACTTACCTCCCTTGTTGTGAATTGTCTGCCATTTGATAGGCAAATTTCCCTATGGGATATATAAAAATAACTTATTCATTATGCTCATGTGGGCATTTGGCTCAGTAAGTTGAAGAAAAATTGGTTGTCACATGGAAATTCTCTTGGTATTTTCTCAATTATCACATATTTCAAAATTACTCCTATAAGGGCTTATCAGTTTTGCCTATCAAAATTGCTGACAGTTAAGAACAAGGGAGGTAAATATTATAGATGTGAGAACTATGTTATACAACCTCAAAACAGTCAAACTACCAGTATTGTGATTGTTATGGTATATTGTTGACATTATGGCAATGCATATTGTAGTTTATCAATGTACAATACCCGCTTCTAGTGTTAACATAAACGTTCGTTTCAGATATTTGGACCTGTTCAATCCATCATCAAGTTTACAGATATAAATGATGTGTTAGATCGAGCCAATAACTCCTTGTACGGATTAGCTGCTGGTGTGATGACACGAGACATTAACAAGGCGTTAATGATGGCACAGAACCTTGAAGCTGGAAGTGTGTGGTCAGTTTGATTTCTATGAGAGTGTCTGGGTATTACATTACGTGGGACTTAGGATTTAAAGATAAATAGCTTGAATAAAAATACTATCCGGGTAATATGCTGTTATAACTCTGTCAATTTGTTTTCATTACACATCTTCTCACCCAAGGGTATTTTAGAATTAAAATTAAAACTTAACTGCAACCTGTGACATACAATTTTGTATGTTAGTAAGTATGAAAGTCTTACAGGAGACAACTAACACTATTAATGATTTTCTTAACTTTAATGCATCAAAATCATTTCTTATTCATGTTTTGAGTTTGTTTGGTGTACTTGGCCTTATCATTTCGGTGTTGTTCTGTGTACCCTCCCTGCGTGGGTCTCCTGGCCTGGTTGTGTGTACCCTCCCTGTGTGGGCATCTTGGTCTGGTTGTATGTACCCTCCCTGCGTGGGCCTCCTGGTCTGGTTGTATGTACCCTTCCTGTGTGGTCATCTTGGTCTGGATGTATGTACCCTCCCTGCATGGGCCTCCTGGTCTGGTTGTATGTACCCTCCCTGTGTGGGCCTCCTGGTCTGGTTGTGTGTACCCTCCCTGCGTGGGCCTCCTGGTCCGGTTGTGTGTACCCTCCCTGCGTGGGCCTCCTGGTCTGGTCGTATGTACCCTCCCTGCATGGGCCTCCTGGTCTGGTTGTTTGTACCCTCCCTGCATGGGCCTCCTGGTCTGGTTGTGTGTACCCTCCCTGTGTGGGCCTCCTGGTCTGGTTGTGTGTACCCTCCCTGTGTGGGCCTCCTGGTCTGGTTGTGTGTACCCTCCCTGCATGGGCCTCCTGGTCTGGTTGTTTGTACCCCCCTGTGTGGGCCTCCTGGTCTGGTTGTGTGTACCCTCCCTGCATGGGCCTCCTGGTCTGGTTGTGTGTACCCTCCCTGTGTGGGCCTCCTGGTCTGGTTGTGTGTACCCTCCCTGTGTGGGCCTCCTGGTCAGGTTGTGTGTACCCTCCCTGCGTGGGCCTCCTGGTCTGGTTGTGTGTACCCTCCCTGCATGAGCCTCCTGGTCTAGTTTGTCTTGTATTTTGTGTCCCTATATGTGCCTCCTGGTATGTTGGGTATTGTTTTTATGTCCGAAGTATAAATACTGCTAATAAACATTTTCCATCTATGATGAATAAAACATATCCGATAGAGTTACAACTTTTGTAAGCCAACATATTAGATACACATACCTCCTTTCTTGACTTAGATATTGCCATAGAAAACGGTATTACATGTATTATTTCAAAACATTACGATAAACGTCATGATAATGACTTCGAGGTTATAATTTTTCCATCACTAGACGAATGTATTCCGAGATTACCTTCTTATGACCTATGTATTTCTCAACTTTTCAGATATTTCTGTTGTAATAGTTAAGTAACCTAGAGGACTTAACTAATTAGTCTATTAATCATCTAGCTATTAAATCGATTTAAACCCCCAGTTTTTTTACTGATAGTTCCAAGGCTGTAAATGACTATATGATTATGATGTCTATTTATGTTATTTAGATGAATGATAATTTCCCATTTCGCCGTGTGTAGTGTCTTGACTTGATATAATATTTGTGTTCTTCCCCTCGCTTTCGACGCATAGCCACTTGCTTCTTAGCTTGTTCTGTAAAATATTCCATCCATTGCGTTCATTTCTCTATGTTATCTTGTTAAATTTTCCATGGCCGTTTATTAGTTCGCCAGACAAATCCTTACTTACCCATAGACCTTTGTCCTTACACCTCCTCAACTCCTAATTGTTCCTAGGGATATGTGTGGAAAGGCATTGTTTTGTGTATGCGGCATTCCATGTAACAAATTTATCTTTCTATTACATTTGCCTCCTTCCTATCTCACTTGTGAATATGGCATTCCATGCTCTGCATTTTTCACTTTAAAAAAGGCAACCTTTTACTGTGTTTAAAGTATATTATTTGCTGAAAATACACCACACCGTGTTTTTGGCATTTACTGTAATAATAGTCCCATGATTCAAAGGATGAAGATTGACTTTGAAATTAAGATCCACTGTAGGATTTGAAATTTAGAACATTTCAACTGTTAAAATACCTCATAATTTTCTGTTGCAGGGTGAATTGTTACGATGTGGTCAAGTCTCAGACACCATTTGGAGGATTTAAACAAAGTGGACAAGGGAGAGAATTGTAAGCATCTTGTTGACTTGACTTGAGGGTTATCACTTTTTGGCTTCTTTGCTCACCAGCGAACAAGTTAACATGATTTTTATTATAAAATGTACTTGAAATAACATACGATAAAAGCAAATAACTTTGGTTAAGTATGTTATTGAACTTAAATAGTATTTTGGTGAAAATGAGACCAGATATTGCTGTATAGATTTTGTTTGTACTTATCATGTGACTGTTTATTTCAGAGGAGAGTACGCCCTGCACGAATACACTGAAATAAAGACAGTATGTATTATATGTATAATTGATATTTTTGTTGAGTGAATGACATACCTGAGATAATTATAACTATCTACACTCATTGTTCATCCACTGCTGCTTCAAACATCATCTAAAAGTTACACAAGCAATGTCAATCAGTATGGTATACTCAAATTATTAATGATATACTGGATATTCACAAAAATTGGCTCAAACATATACAATAATAGGATGATTCACTGTTTGCAAGACTCAAGCCACTATTTTGGAGGTAAAATCAAATATCAATATCTTTCCTCTTGGTTGGCCTATACGTTTTCAAGCATTGATATATATTCAAATGGTAGGGCAGTTAGTATTGCTTGGTAATGTGCCTTTCACTTCTTTTTATGTGTCAATTTATGTATCTTTTTGAAAATTGTAAAGACCAGGAGGTTAAAATTGGAGTCGGTACATGTTTCTATATTGTAATGTTGTTCCAATAATAATAATAATCTTTTTTTCTCTAGGTGACAATTAACTTTCCAGAGAAGAACTTGTGAACAGTCTCTCCTACTGTGATTTTATAGGAGTGAATGCTTATTGTATATGCTTTAATTTAGTGCTTTGCTACTTGACTTGTACATTACTGACACTGTATTTGTAATATAGGCATAATTCAAGTATGTTGTATCTATTCTGGTGACAGACACTGTATTTGTAATATAGGCATAATTCAAGTATGTTGTATCTATTCTGGTGACTGACGTTAGTTGTTAAATGTCATGTAATTGGAAGAATTTGTTGTAACCAGAGTCACTATTTGGATTTTCAGGGATGTGCACACATAAATACGTGTTCTTTTGTTCAGTCATGTGCTCCAATAAATACATGGTTTATCTTCATGCTTGTGTACACATTAATTTATGGTTTATTCTCAATTATGTGCTCTTATTATTACTAGGTTTGTGTTCAATTATGTGCTCCCATTACTACATGGTTATGTACACATAATCATGGTTTATATTCAGTTTTGTGTCACATTGACACATTATTTATGTTCAGTTGTGTGCACACATTAATAGATGGTATATGTCCATATTTTATGAACACATAATTCTTTGTTTATGTTCACGTTTATACACAATAAGTCATGGTTTGCGTTTTGAGCTTACATATACTCATGGTTTATATCTAGTCATGCTGAGATAAGTTTTTCATTTATGTAGGGCATTACTCTAAGTTGTTATGTTGCTATAATCTGCTTGGCACAATATGGTCCTTGGGTATTGAAAAGATGAATATATCAGTAACTGTTTAAGTCTCTTAAACAGCCAGGGGTCATGTAGTGACATTGCCACCTATTAGGCTTGGTGACTAACCTATTGAATGAGTGAGATATAAATTACACAAGAAACTGAACTTAGTGTTTGCCAAACTTGATCGAACTTCCGTATTTGTTTGTGTTGTTGACTTGTCCTTATAATTTATTACAACTCTGATTGATGGCGAAGTACATGTATATTTGCCTGATAAGTGGTTTGTTTTTCAAGTGCATGTAAGGGATAACTCCAAAGTTAGTATAAATGTTCCCTAAATGTATCAACTGTATTGTAGAAACATATCACTTTCTTGGACTCGCTATGTCTTATTAATATATGTTGCTCTTAAGGAAATGTTGTTGATAGGGAATGTTTCTATGTTTAGCTCCAAGACAGGCTTGTCCTTATCCATAATAAACCAATCTGTAGGTAAAGAGTTGACTCTATTGTTAGTGTATCAATTATCTCGCTTGGTCGCCTGTATTCACATGTATGCAAACGTTTGTGTTAGTTCAGTTTATGTGTCCCATGACGACAACTATCACAATCTTCATCTAACTAGTCCTCTCTAGAAGGGGTATTCAAGTTTGATTAAAATGGTACCAATGACTTCTTTCAGGAACTGTGCTAAACTCAAACAGTTTACCACAAAGTTGTGTTTAGCTCAGTTTCTGAAAAAGTATCAGTCATGTTGCCACCAAACTTGAATATAACGTTGAGAGGGTTATTACAATTACACAAAATGTTAAATGTAGATAACAGCTTCTATAAAAGAGAGTGGAAAAGTTGCTACAGGGAACGCCACATACATAAGACAATGCCTCTCCACACAGACCAAAGGGAAAACAAGAGTCCATAAAACATTGATGAGGCACACGGGGAAAATAGGCAAGGGAACAGGGGTGTAAGGAATGGCTTGGCTGACCATAAGGGCTAACTAAGGAGTATCAAGGAGGACAAACAAGGGAGCATTTAAAACAAAGCTGGTGTATATGAATTGAGATCTAAGTCACTATTACAATTCAAGTTTCTCTGTAAGTATTTCGAGTTCTAATTTGGTTATTTTCTATCAAACTTCATTAACGTTATACATACATTGTTGTGTATGGAGCCACGGACATACAAAGGATAGGAGTGTGTGTGTGAGGTTGCATGGATAAATATGTCAGTATTACCAAACATGGAGCCACGGACATACAAAGGATAGGAGTGTGTGTGTGTGGTTGCATGGATAAATATGTCAGTATTACCAAACATTGAGCCACGGACATACAAAGGATAGGAGTGTGTGTGTGTGGTTGCATGGATAAATATGTCAGTATTACCAAACATGGAGCCACGGACATACAAAGGATAGGAGTGTGTGTGTGAGGTTGCATGGATAAATATGTCAGTATTACCAAACATGGAGCCACGGACATACAAAGGATAGGAGTGTGTGTGTGTGTGGTTGCACGGATAAATATGTTAGTATTACCAAACATGGAGCCACGGACATACAAAGGATAGGAGTGTGTGTGTGTGTAGTTGCATGGATAAATATGTCAGTATTACCAAACATTGAATAGAAGTTTTGTTACTAAAACTAGGATATACGTTTTCCTGAAATATCTTCAGTTATTAAGTGTTACTTCCCAAAATTTGTCCACACGTAAGTTACATCGACGCAATGTGTGGGCCAGTGTATTCAAGATCACTATTTCTATAAATAGAAGACTGCTTTATCCTTAATAATTTCATTTACACATTTATGCATTTTTCGGTAAAACTCGAGATTTCTCGTGATAGTTAAATCACTGACGAACGTCTGCATCCGCATGAAGTGCTCTGGTTAAGTATGCCACGGTATTGTTTATCATCTTAGTCATGCTGGTGTTGAATACTGTGTTGATTATCTCTTATGGTCAGCCAGGCCATTCCTCCTTGCGCCCCTGTTCCCTGACGTATGCACCATTGAGCCTCCCTACGTGCCTTATATTTTATGGATTATTGTTTTACTGGAGGTCTGTGTGGGGAGAGGCGCTGTCTTTAGTATGTGGCGTTCCCTGTAGCAACTTATTCTCTCTCTTTTATTCAAATTTGTCTACCGATAACTTAGTTAAGGTAGCGCATCCCTAACCATTTCCCGCGAAAACTTCGAATGTCGGCTTATGTCATTACTCTCCGGTAATTTCCGGATATTAACATTTTTTTTCGAATAGTTTGAAAAGGATAATTAAATTTGTGTTTGATACGTAAAACTAACCATTTGAATGGTAATAGCTCAAGATAAACAATGTATAATTTTAAATAGAAAATGACTTTCCGATTGAAATTGTTTGAAATTGTGTTGTTATTTTGACTAATATAAATGATCTAAATTTATTTTCATTTCTTTTAAAGTACATTGTTAAAGCTTTATTGTCATTTCAGTATGACTATAGAATACACAGATACCCAAGGTGTTGAAGTTTTTATTGTTTTTAAAGTAATGAAGATGACACATTTTGCTTCCAAGAGGTCAATATATTTGCGGATTGTTGTAAATAAATCCCCCATTTCTGTATTTGAGGTTGATTTGTTTTAAATCTAGACGGTGAAACTGTTTAATTAATCTTTATTTTCACTTGCAATGGATCAAATATAAAAATAAAAGTGAACATTTTGATTGAGTTGTCTTATAATTTTTTCTACATTGCTGTCAGTTCCATGAAACTTTTATTTTATCGGCTCCAGCTGCTTTCGTTTCACGGACATTGTCCAAGTATAGATCACCATGGTAATTTGTTTACCTGTTTTATTGCATTTTATGGTCTTATTCCTAATTCTACAATATATGCATGATATTTAAACACAAAAAATGTGCCAATATTCCAAAAAATAAATGAGTTATGGGATTTTTATCAACCCTAGGGGTCAGATAATTTGAACCAAAATGTGCGGATCCGGCGTCAGATGAAAAATTTTGAATAACTTTTTTATTACACGGTAAATCTTCTTAAAATTTTGCCATGTAATTTGTTAAATGATGCAGATGTTGGAAATAATAATCTAGTTTAGGTTTGAAATACCTTCCATTAGGGGTGTGCTACCTTAAGTACAATATTCATGATGTTTATCCCTGTAGGTTGCTATGTGTCAGTTATCATGATGTTTATCCCTGTAGGTTGCTATGTGTCAGTTATCATGATGTTTATCCCTGTAGGTTGCTATGTGTCAGTTATCATGATGTTTATCCCTGTAGGTTGCTATGTGTCAGTTATCATGATGTTTATCCCTGTAGGTTGCTATGTGTCAGTTATCATGATGTTTATCCCTGTAGGTTGCTATGTGTCAGTTATCATGCTGCACTGCTGTTATGACATTTGCTCTTGCTTTTTTTGTCTTTGTGTTGAAGCTACGTATTACTGAGATTAAATTATAATCAGAAAATAAAACAAAATACATGAACATTGTTATCTGCCCTTGTTTATTGTTATTGTAAGTGCAGTATTGTACTTCATTGAGTGTGAAGTAAAACGTATATAGATGAATGAGGCGTAATGGTGAGTCAGTGAGATATTGTATACTTGATCATGACTGGTATTCACGATTTATAAGTATGATGATATCCTTATGAATATAATTCACTTTGATGTGGTTCCTGTCTGCTCTACGCGTGTTGAAGTTTATTGGGTGTAATATAAACTCGGTATTGATTGATGTTGTTTCCTGTATTCTTGTCTGTAAGTGTTACATTAATTGGTATGACGTCAGATTGTTCAAATGGGTGTACTAACAAATCCTCCAATACTCAGAATTCACCCAGTTTCTCTACCAATCGTTTTCTTGCAATAGTTGGTGTTCTTTCGTGCAGACAAACAAACTTGTTTTGTAAATTGGACGATAATGCTAAGCACCATTAGATTCCGGGTTAGTAACACGCCATTGAATTCTGGGATGTCAAAACTCCATTGAATTTTGGGACGGTTTAACTCCATTGAATTCGGGGATAACAAAATACCTTTACAATGTGGGGTGAAAACACACTATTGAATTCCGGGATGACAAACTTCATTTAAGTCACTAGTGCTTTTCATGTTGATTGCTTGAGATTAATGTCTTAGTTTTCTGATTTTAACATAACATACTATTTAAACAATTAGGACTTTGTTATACTAAACGTCAAACATTGACAATGGAAAAAGACAGTGTGAGACTGACTCATAGGAATGCTGCTCTTGACATGCGTCCAGCACCACAGGTATTGCGCTTTCAATTAGTTAGCAATACCGTTATTGTATACATTATTTATATTGGTCAATATTTTTCAAAACATATTTTCATATGCTGACCACTTCACGCGATCTCATTCTTAATGCAACAAGATTATTCTAAACCTTGAACAAGGTATCGTGTCTCAACGATAACGTGTTATTTAGAAACATGATTATAAATATATTTCGGTTGACCCAGCGCAAAATGTGCAAGAGTTCTGACAAAATAAAAAATTAAGAAATATATAGATCCAGCAAATGTTCATACTTATTTCCTTTCAGCAGGCAAAGTGTAATGAAAAGCTACGTCGCTTTAAAAGCTATCCTTCCTTATAATATAAATAATAAATTAAATGAATCTCGTAAAATGCTGTTTTTGTCAGTTTTCTTTAAGCAGACGTGTGTCCCTGTTTGCTTGGGATTGACGTTATCGTTGGACACTATATACGTGTCGATACGGGTGGCATACATACATACAACAGACATACACTAAAGTCTTATATGTACCCCTACATATAGAGGGATTAAATTGTTCAAGGAAGCGCCTTATGTACAAGACAATGCATCCCCACACTTACCCCAAGACAATGCATCCCCACACATACCCCCAAGACAATGCATCCCCACACATACCCCAAGACAATGCATCCCCACACTTACCCCCCAAGACAATGCATCCACACACATACCCCCAAGACAATGCATCCCCACACTTACCCCCCAAGACAATGCATCCCCACACATACCCCCCAAGACAATGCATCCCCACACTTACCCCCAAGACAATGCATCCACACACATACCCCCAAGACAATGCATCACCACACATACCCCCAAGACAATGCATCCCCACACATACCCCCAAGACAATGCATCCCCACACATACCCCCAAGACAATGCATCCACACACATACCCCCAAGACAATGCATCCCCACACATACCCCCAAGACAATGCATCCCCACACATACCCCCAAGACAATGCATCCCCACACTTACCCCCCAAGACAATGCATCCCCACACATACCCCCAAGACAATGCATCCCCACACTTACCCCCCAAGACAATGCATCCCCACACATACCCCCAAGACAATGCATCCCCACACATACCCCAAGACAATGCATCCCCACACTTACCCCCCCCAAGACAATGCATCCCCACACATACCCCCAAGACAATGCATCCCCACACATACCCCCAAGTCAATGCATCCACACACATACCCCCAAGACAATGCATCACCACACATACCCCAAGACAATGCATCCCCACACATACCCCCAAGACAATGCATCCCCACACATACCCCCAAGACAATGCATCCCCACACTTACCCCCAAGACAATGCATCCACACACATACCCCCAAGACAATGCATCCCCACACTTACCCCCCAAGACAATGCATCCCCACACATACCCCCAAGACAATGCATCCCCACACATACCCCACCACACATACCCCCAAGACAATGCATCCCCACACTTACCCCCCAAGACAATGCATCACCACACATACCCCCAAGACAATGCATCACCACACATACCCCCAAGACAATGCATCCCCACACATACCCCCAAGACAATGCATCCCCACACATACCCCCAAGACAATGCATCACCACACATACCCCCAAGACAATGCATCCCCACACATACCCCCAAGACAATGCATCCCCACACTTACCCCCCAAGACAATGCATCACCACACATACCCCCAAGACATTGCATCCCCACACGTACCCCCAAGACAATGCATCCCCACACTTACCCCCCAAGACAATGCATCCACACACATACCCCCAAGACAATGCATCCCCACACTTACCCCCCAAGACAATGCATCCCCACACTTACCCCCCAAGACAATGCATCACCACACATACCCCCAAGACAATGCATCCCCACACTTACCCCCCAAGACAATGCATCCACACACATACCCCCAAGAAAACAACAATGTAAGTGGCGTTCTCTATAACAACTTAATAGTCTTGCACATCGTTAGATTTCGCTTTGAAGAGCATACCAGAGCAGTTTTAAGGATTGCAAACAGCTTGTATATCATCAGAGGTCCAGTCTGCACCAGCGCCTTAACTGCACCATCGCTTTGTTTGTCTTCATATATCGCGAGATTTTAGTGCATGCGCGAGTGACCTTGTGAAATAGTCTACTAAGTATGTTATCGCTGATGAAGAGCAGCCATTTTGAGAAACTTATATTACATATAGTGCCCCGACAATAACATAAAGTGCTCCCCCATATGGGATATCCCGGTGGCGAGGGTAAATAAACTCAAATCCACATGATTCGCGGACAAACATTAGGACGCGTCGATTGAATGTAAGCTGATACTTGTAAGTGTTTCACCAGTGCACATGGAATTGGGCGGCATAGCTCAGAATGTCGGTGGAAATCATTGCCAATAGACTAATCATCACTAACTTGAACACAATACTATCAATCCGTCCTTACACTTTATGTTGAACCACGGTATTAACGCAAAACAAAAATATAGCATTCTGAATAGAATCGATCATGTCTTACATGGACACTGCCATATTGGTTTGAAGTTAACTAAAGAAATCATTCGTAACAAAACGGACAATTCTTCTATAATGTAAAGTATTGAACAAATATTTTAAACGGATAGAATAATTTTCTACCGTTTTACGCAAAATTATTTTCACAATGAACATGATTGGATGGAGATAAATATTTGTGACATCAAATAAAAACTTTTTATTCAACACTTATTTTTGTTTTGCATTAACTATTTTAAGGGATTTATTTTACACATTAAACATATTGAAAGAACATTTTGTCACATTAGATAAATATTTTTGTTTCATAAAAAAAAATTACGAGATCGGATAAATATATAAAAAATACGATATTTATCAAATAACGATAATGCAACACATTTAACATAATAAATTGCCTTAACTCGTGTTCGATCCAGTACGAAATAGTTTTGCTCTGAACTTCAGTGCGTTCAATCTGACATATAAACAAAATAATTAAAATCGTATGTAAGAAGTATGAGTCAACTGTTATTAACCTCGAGGGGTATCTTATTTATTTCCTGGAATTTGTTATAATTGTTGATTTTTTTTTTGCCATTTCTTGAAAAGTACTGAACAGTTCCGTGCGAGGAGATAATTACCAACTCGAATGTACACTTGTTCATCGGTACATAATGCTTTAAGCAGTTTTAAGTGCTTCCGCTTAGTCACAAAGTCATCCCCAACACGAGTTGCCCGCGGAAGTAAAAGTACGAGACAACATCACCGCATTGTCACGTGACAGGAGGGTTACAGAGAGTTTGCGGTACGAACCAGTGTATAAAACAGATGTTACGACGTACACTTGCTGCTTAATGAATGTAGACTCTCGTGGAACCTGTTCTACAATTGTGTTATTATTCGCTGTAGAAAGATGGATTTGTTTACAAAATGTATCTTTCAGTTAATTCAGGTAAGATTCTGTTCGATAGTATTATATAAGAGGTGTAATATTAACCAACTGATAGTTTGCAGTCATTGCTCAATTAAATTATTTTTGCATTGATTTTGCCGTTGCATAGAGAAAAATATCATCATTGTATTTATCATTGTAAATGTGAGGACTCTATACTTTTAAGGAAAAATTGAGTATTGTATTTTTTACTGAATTGAATGGCAAAATGTCACAATTTAAAACAGAATATCAGTAAAGGAGTCGGGAGATTCTTATGAAATGTGATTAGTGAGGCTATTATGAATCGAATGAGCTTTGTTTAGGGTTTAAGCATTGACAATCTCAGAATGCTGCTTTGTCATTGGTCAATTATAAGCATGTGGTCAGAGCAATCCTATCAGAGGCATTTGTTTGTGATTGATTTCCGAAATGTTACAGAACGACATGATAAGTAATTTGATATAATGAATTAACATTGTTGTTTTATAGATACATACTATATCTTGAAATTGAAACACGTACTGTAACATCTTTCTTATTGTCTGCATGGTCAGCACTCATAGAACATGTTAATATTGCCTATTGAATGTATGGTTATAAATCTGAGTTTGGAACCCAGTCACAAAACTCTGGGTTCTGATTGGTTAAGACAATTTTGAAATGCCCACTGTCCGTGTCCCAACGCGTGTTTGTTAAAGACATGGTTATAACTACGATCTGGATGCGTCAATAGGAAAGTAAACCAATTAAACCAGATATACGTTTAGTTCCTTTCCAGTATGCATAATGCAATGTTGAGGTATGTCGCATTATCCCTTTACACCATGTTACTGAGCTAATAAAACATATAGCAAGTATTGATTTGTCAGCTTACATCAAATGGACGCATCCCATTGTTTGCGCGGGAGCACTTCATTGACTGTCAGTGATTGCATCCCAGTGTTTGCGCGGGAGCACTTCATTGACTGTCAGTGACTGCATCCCACTGTTTGCGCGGGAACACTTCATTGACTGTCAGTGATTGCATCCCAGTGTTTGCGCGGGAACACTTCATTGACCGTCAGTGATTGCATCCCAGTGTTTGCGCGGGAACACTTCATTGACCGTCAGTGATTGCATCCCAGTGTTTGCGCGGGAACACTTCATTGACTGTCAGTGATTGCATCCCAGTGTTTGCGCGGGAACACTTCATTGACTGTCAGTGATTGCATCCCAGTGTTTGCGCGGGAGCACTTCATTGACTGTCAGTGATTGCATCCCAGTGTTTGCGCGGGAACACTTCATTGACTGTCAGTGACTGCATTCTACATACCATATGTACCAGGCATTTGTTTTATTATGGTTGTAATGTTGTATAACCTATTTTGACTTGTATATACAATGTATATACATATAGTACTTACGCAAAGGTTTCAAGTTGCCAGCATGTCAAGTACGTCCTGTGCTCAGGTTGTGTAAAATAACTTCTTTAATTGGCTCATTTTTGTGTTTCTTTAAATAATTGAACCAGTTTGCTTATACGGTGATTGTGGAAACCAAAGACACGACAAGTGTACAACGTAACAATATGATGTACTGTGTATGTCCTAGCCTGAGTGCACATGGTTTGTACCTTGTTATCTTTGGGGTGCTGCTTTCCTATTTAATAACTATTTTAGATAGCTACTATTCGAATACATGTAGTAGATATCTGCAAATTTAATAACATATTTCTATACTTCGAATTGTAGATATCTAGTGTTTAAATTGGAGATCTAATCATTCTAAATATGTGATGTGTACAATTTGAATTGAAGATATCAAGTAATTGAATTGCAGATATCTAGTATTCGCATCGCTGCTGTCACCCTTTCAGTTTCGAGTTCAAGATATATACATTTCGAGTAGAATATGTCCAGAATTCGAACAGTACCTCATACCTGTCAAACATATGTTATGATATCACATCGAAAACTAAAACATAAAATGCATGCTCTTAACGCTTTCAAACATTTATTAAATATAGTAAGAAACAGAAGGTAGGTACCGAGGAGCGTTGCACACATTTAACGTTCCCTTAACATGTTTGTCACAAGTGCATGTAACCAAGAAACCCCAAAATGTCTACCCCCCCCCTCCCCAACTCAAAAGTCCGCGCCTGTTATTATTCATAAAATCAATCATGTATGTTGATAGTTTCTATTATAATATATAATATGATAGCAACTATACATGTACTTACGTTACAGCGGAAATCTAGCCAAGTACATACACCATTCTTGTCAAGTGTTTGAATGACTGATTACACTATCACAATCTTTCATACTTCTTGTTACATGTTGTTGTTATATACAGTTAACCCTCAGGAATAATACCACCCATAGTACCGAAGAAAACGACATTAGTTGCTAGGTGGTCGTATTGTCGAGTTTAAACATGGAAGAAAAAATGAAAACGAGTCTATGAAAACAGGGCAATTAAAGTAATGTTTAAATTAATCCGTTTAAATATAATGAAAACGAAATGCTTGTAAATTTAAGTTTTGCAATTTTAAAGTCAAAGTCTAAGATTCAGTCTTAAAACGTTTGTGCATTTTCCTGCCCAGTTTCGGCCTATTGTTGCCAGCTGTCGTATTTTATGGAGTGTTGTTTTATTGTCTTATGTATGTGGCGTTCCCTCTTGCAACTTATACTCTTTTGTTAGATATTTTACAGTCATTTTGGAAAAGCAGCAGGTATGGTACGAGTCGGTCAACTGGTGACCATAAGTAAAACTGTATCCCAAAACATGTTTTTGAAAGCTTAACAGCATTAACATTGACAAAGTAATTGTTCATAAAGTCTTTTTACGCGTTTTTTGTGCACAAATGATTGTATACACTATTCTACCGTCCTAGCAAAGAAGATATCAAATTTTAATAAGCGTGAAGTATGCTAACTGGATGCTTGCTGTGAATGTTCGTTGTTTTGGTCACGTGATTGTTCGAGTAATGCTTTGATGAACTTCAGTGTTCATTTTTGAGAAGTGAAAAACCTCACACAGAACAAAATAAACAACATTTAACGCTCTTTCATTCGTCTTTGCTTGTTCGTATTTCTAAAACAATGTTCGACAAAATTTCGTTACCGTTTTTATATGAACATAAGTTGAGGCCGACTGATGGTGATGTAATTCTGAAATGGCGACAATGACTGTGATCATTTAATTGAAATTTTGACGATTTCGTAATGTCTATATTTAGAAAGTCAGAGTCTTCTATGGAGGAAAAAATAGTAAATGTTGTATTATTGACATTGTTGGAAAATCGAGGACGTGAGTCTGGTTAGAATTACTCATGTAATCACTACATAATGATGCTTATTTATTACATTTGTATTGTTGTTCCTGTTAATTAAAAGAATTGCATACAATAACTATCGTAATAAATGTCGATAACATTATGTTAAATGGGGACTTAGATAGAATACATATGCAATCAACCTTGACCTAGTTCCTAAATTCATTGCCAGTAGTTCTATCAAACCAGAACGAGTGGATTAATTAATAGATGTTAAATAGTTGGCCCACATTCAACACATTAAAGAGAACATCTTAATGTTTGAGATGTAAAACAATGATTACGTAAGATTGTATCAGATATTTGGATGCGGTGTTTGTTACGTTTAAGTACAAATCGAAGTTTGTTAATAGTTTGCTTGGGATAGATTGCCGTGTGTCGTATGTTTGCAACTACATGTATTGCCGTGTGTCGTATGTTTGCAACTACATGTATTGCCGTGTGTCGTATGTTTGCAACTACATGTATTGCCGTGTGTCGTATGTTTGCAACTACATGTATTGCCGTGTGTCGTATGTTTGCAACTACATATATTGCCGTGTGTCGTATGTTTGCAACTACATATATTGCCGTGTATCGTATGTTTGCAACTACATGTATTGCCGTGTGTCGTATGTTTGCAACTACATGTATTGCCGTGTGTCATATGTTTGCAACTACATGTATTGCCGTGTATCGTATGTTTGCAACTACATGTATTGCCGTGTGTCGTATGTTTGCAACTACATGTATTGCCGTGTGTCATATGTTTGCAACTACATGTATTGCCGTGTGTCGTATGTTTGCAACTACATATATTGCCGTGTATCGTATATTTGCAACTACATGTATTGCCGTGTGTCGTATGTTTGCAACTACATGTATTGCCGTGTGTCGTATGTTTGCAACTACATGTATTGCCGTGTGTCGTATGTTTGCAACTACATGTATTGCCGTGTGTCGTATGTTTGCAACTACATGTATTGCCGTGTATCGTATGTTTGCAACTACATGTATTGCCGTGTGTCGTATGTTTGCAACTACATGTATTGCCGTGTTTCGTATGTTTGCAACTACATGTATTGCCGTGTGTCGTATATTTGCAACTACATGTATTGCCGTGTGTCGTATGTTTGCAACTACATGTATTGCCGTGTGTCATATGTTTGCAACTACATGTATTGCCGTGTGTCGTATGTTTGCAACTACATGTATTGCCGTGTGTCGTATGTTTGCAACTACATGTATTGCCGTGTGTCATATATTTGCAACTACATGTATTGCCGTGTGTCGTATGTTTGCAACTACATGTATTGCCGTGTGTCGTATGTTTGCAACTACATGTATTGCCGTGTGTCGTATGTTTGCAACTACATGTATTGCCGTGTGTCGTATGTTTGCAACTACATGTATTGCCGTGTGTCGTATGTTAGCAACTACATGTATTGCCGTGTGTCGTAAGTTTGCAACTACATGTATTGCCGTGTGTCGTATGTTTGCAACTACATGTATTGCATATTTTTATGAACCTCGTTGTAAGTGTATGCTAATCGTAAAATTACTTGCCATCGAAGAAATCTACGAGATTTAATAAATCTGTTTTTTTTATGCCATATACAATAAAAGTAGTATTTCAGACCCGGATTCTCCGTGCTGGGGGATTAACTTTTCAGGTCGTTGCCTAACTAATAATCGTCACTGTTAGAACATCATCTCTCGGCGACCCTGAACTTTCGTTACATACTTGTTACTGAAAACCTATAAGAATACTCGTAGATTAAGCGATGAACTGTACACGTATCTAAAACAACGTGCATCAAACAACTAAGAGTATAGTGATAAGAAATGTTTGTTGGTTCAGTTCAGGACGTGAGAAACGTGTCCGCCTCATTTAGCATCTGATTGGGATGTCTGTCTGTCGTAGACAAAGAAACATAACCACCTGGCTGATGTATACACGTGCTGATCTCAGCAAGTAATCTTAGCATTAACGTTATACTTCATACAAACACATCTCAGTCTCTACGCTGGTTTTGTTAACCATTAATATTTATTTCAACCACATGTTTTATATAAGCCAGACGGTATAGATAGATACGATAGAATCGTGTTGCATTGTGTTCTCTCCGTAAATTGTTTACGTGCGTTGTGTTGTAAAAACGGAATTGGCGTTTATGTCATTGCGTCTATGATATCATTTGTACATTACATCTAATCGTGCTTTAGAAAATACTGAATAGTATGTAACATTATCATTGTATTAAATCCTGCAAACTCAATGTTACATTCGTTAAATGCTGCAAACTCAATGTTACATTCGTTAAATCCTGCAAACTCAATGTTACATTCGTTAAATGCTGCAAACTCAATGTTACATTCGTTAAATGCTGCAAACTCAATGTTACATTCGTTAAATGCTGCAAACCCAATGTTACATTCGTTAAATCCTGCAAACTCAATGTTACATTCGTTAAATGCTGCAAACTCTATGTTACATTCGTTAAATGCTGCAAACTCAATGTTACATTCGTTAAATGCTGCAAACTCTATGTTACATTCGTTAAATGCTGCAAACTCAATGTTACATTCGTTAAATGCTGCAAACTCAATGTTACATTCGTTAAATGCTGCAAACTCAATGTTACATTCGTTAAATGCTGCAAACTCAATGTTACATTCGTTAAATGCTGCAAACTCAATGTTACATTCGTTAAATGCTGCAAACTCTATGTTACATTCGCTAAATGCTGTAAACTCTATGTTACATTCGTTAAATGCTGCAAATTCAATGTTACATTCGTTAAATGCTGCAAACTCTATGTTACATTCGTTAAATGCTGCAAACTCTATGTTACATTCGTTAAATGCTGCAAACTCAATGTTACATTCGTTAAATGCTGCAAACTCAATGTTACATTCGCTAAATGCTGCAAACTCAATGTTACATTCGTTAAATGCTGCAAACTCTATGTTACATTCGTTAAATGCTGCAAACTCAATGTTACATTCGTTAAATGCTGCAAACTCAATGTTACATTCGTTAAATGCTGCAAACTCAATGTTACATTCGTTAAATGCTGCAAACTCAATGTTACATTCGTTAAATGCTGCAAACTCAATGTTACATTCGTTAAATGCTGCAAACTCTATGTTACATTCGCTAAATGCTGTAAACTCTATGTTACATTCGTTAAATGCTGCAAATTCAATGTTACATTCGTTAAATGCTGCAAACTCTATGTTACATTCGTTAAATGCTGCAAACTCTATGTTACATTCGTTAAATGCTGCAAACTCTATGTTACATTCGTTAAATGCTGCAAACTCTATGTTACATTCGTTAAATGCTGCAAACTCAATGTTACATTCGTTAAATGCTGTAAACTCAATGTTACATTCGTTAAATGCTGCAAACTCAATGTTACATTCGTTAAATGCTGCAAACTCAATGTTACATTCGTTAAATGCTGCAAACTCTATGTTACATTCGTTAAATGCTGTAAACTCAATGTTACATTCGTTAAATGCTGTAAACTCAATGTAACATTCGTTAAATGCTGCAAACTCTATGTTACATTCGTTAAATGCTGTAAACTCAATGTTACATTCGTTAAATGCTGTAAACTCAATGTTACATTCGTTAAATGCTGCAAACCCAATGTTACATTCGTTAAATGCTGTAAACTCAATGTTACATTCCTTTAATACTATAGAGTCATGGTTACATTCATTTAAATGCTGCAAACTCAATGTTACATTCGTTAAATGCTGTAAACTCTATGTTACATTCGTTAAATGCTGTAAACTCAATGTTACATTCGTTAAATGCTGTAAACTCTATGTTACATTCGTTAAATGCTGTAAACTCAATGTTACATTCGTTAAATCCTGCAAACTCAATGTTACATTCGTTAAATCCTGCAAACTCAATGTTACATTCGTTAAATGCTGCAAACTCAATGATACATTCGTTAAATGCTGCAAACCCAATGTTACATTCGTTAAATGCTGCAAACCCAATGTTACATTCGTTAAATCCTGCAAACTCAATGTTACATTCGTTAAATGCTGCAAACCCAATGTTACATTCGTTAAATGCTGCAAACCCAATGTTACATTCGTTAAATGCTGCAAACTCAATGTTACATTCGTTAAATGCTGCAAACTCAATGTTACATTCGTTAAATGCTGCAAACTCTATGTTACATTCGTTAAATGCTGCAAACTCTATGTTACATTCGTTAAATGCTGCAAACTCAATGTTACATTCGCTAAATGCTGCAAACTCAATGTTACATTCGTTAAATCCTGCAAACTCAATGTTACATTCGTTAAATCCTGCAAACTCAATGTTACATTCGTTAAATGCTGCAAACTCAATGTTACATTCGTTAAATGCTGCAAACTCAATGTTACATTCGTTAAATGCTGCAAACTCAATGTTACATTCGTGAAATGCTGCAAACTCTATGTTACATTCGTTAAATGCTGTAAACTCAATGTTACATTCGTGAAATGCTGCATAGTCAATGTTACATTCGTTAAATGCTGCAAACTCTATGTTACATTCGTTAAATGCTGTAAACGCAATGTTACATTCGTGAAATGCTGCATAGTCAAGGTTACATTCCTTTAATACTATAGAGTCATGGTTACATTCCTTTAATGCTGCAAACTCAATGTTACATTCTTGAAATGCTGCAGAGTCAAGGTTACATTCCTTTAATGCTACAGAGTCAAGGTTACATTCCTTTAATGTTATAGAGTCATGGTTACATTCCTTTAATGCTACAGAGTCAATGTTACATTCGTGTAATGCTACAGAGTCAATGTTACATTCGTGTAATGCTACAGAGCCAATGTTACATCCGTTATCTGCTACAAAGTCAATGATACATTCGTTTAATGCTACAAAGTCAATGTTACATCCGTTATCTGCTACAAAGTCAATGATACATTCGTGTAATGCTACAAAGTCAATGTTACATCCGTTATCTGCTACAAAGTCAATGATACATTCGTTTAATGCTACAAAGTCAATGATACATTCGTGTAATGCTACAAAGTCAATGTTACATCCGTTATCTGCTACAAAGTCAATGATACATTCTTTTAATGCTACAAAGTCAATGATACATTCGTGTAATGCTACAAAGTCAATGTTACATCCGTTATCTGCTACAAAGTCAATGATACATTCGTGTAATGCTACAAAGTCAATGTTACATCCGTTATCTGCTACAAAGTCAATGATACATTCGTTTAATGCTACAAAGTCAATAATACGTTCGTTTAATGCTACAAAGTCAATAATACATTCGTTTAATGCTACAAAGTCAATGATACATTCGTTTAATGCTACAAAGTCAATGATACATTCGTTTAATGCTACAAAGTCAATGATACATTCGTTTAATGCTACAAAGTCAATGACATTTTTTTTACATTTATTCTATATAATTGATATATATATATATGTACGCAAATGTAGTTTCATCGACGTTTGAAGTATTGTTGTTTGTTCTAGCTACATTTCAGATTGTGTAAATGAGATCCGTGAATTGTGCATGTGGCGTTCCCTGGAATAATTTAATCTCTTTGTCAAGTTGCTTGTTATTTTATTCCAGATTATTGTGTTACTGAGATCATTATATTGTCAAGTGTTATTGGAGGAACTCAACAAATTTCATATTGATCCTGTAACATTGAATGGGACTCAACCGTACACAAACCTCACCATTGATCAGATCATCATGCAAGCGATGGGTGGTCCTGGAGGTAAACTTTTATTCAGTATAGTATAAAGTCATAACGTTACCGTGCAACCACTCTAGGGTGGCACTTTACTATCATACTGTACGCAATGACGTTATTTTCAGCTACTGTGGATTCCAAACTAGTTGCGAAACAGTTAGTGTGTACAAAATGTCTATTGGTCAATATTTGCAAAACATGGTTTCATTGGTCAATATTTGCAAAACATGGTTTCATTGGTCAATATTTGCAAAACATGGTTTCATTGGTCAATATTTGCAAAACATGGTTTCATTGGTCAATATTTGCAAAACATGGTTTCATTGGTCAATATTTGCAAAACATGGTTTCATTGCCGATTACCTCACTGTTTGTTTACAACCGTATTTCATTTGAATATGTAGATTTTCGATTTCAATGCTCATGATCGTTCAACTAAGACATAAACAATGCAGGTGTATTCACTTTAAGAAAGCACCAAGATTTACCTAATCCGTAAATAAGTTCTAAGTTGAACTCCAGAGGATCAAAACTGAGCTAGTACGTGAACATATTATTTAATTCGAATTTCCAAGTAAGGGATGTTATTGCACTTTGAAATGCAACAAAAGCCATGCAATTGGTATTTTTTACGTAAAACATGTTTGCACGCAAGTTTGATGGCCGTTAAGAAAACAATAGGATGTCCCTGTTCTATAAATTGTATATGCTCCTTTTTGGAGTAGGTCGATAATATCGATGCATTAACATAATACGAACAGTGTGCAATCTTTCTAAAAAATGAGCACGCAAGATTTACCTTCAGGGTCGAAACTGAACTATGCATATAAAAGAGATTGTTACGACAACATCACTGAAAGAAGCATGAATGTAGTGTACGGGGATAGAAGCATGAATGTAGTGTACGGTTTTATTTGTAGTTGCACAGAACCTCGTTCTGTTAGAGGATAATGGTATATTAGCTGAACTTGACATGGTCATTAGCAGGGATCAATTCTTCAGTATATATGAGAGTCCAGAAAATATCATGTAAGTACAAATATTTAACATGCTTGACAAAATTGTACCGTGTTTTCACATTCCGTCGTATACAAAATGTATACATTCATACTACAATGCAGTTTAGTAAATGGCTTTTAAATGCTTCTATCCTGCAATACAGTTACATACAATACTGTTCTATGCTTCAATCCTGCAATTAACGTCACATTTTCACGCTTCCTTATTGCAGTACAGTTTTAATGTGACACTTTCACATTTCTATACTGCAATAGAGTTTTAACGTGACACTTTCACATTTCTATACTGCAATAGAGTTTTAACGTGATATTTCACATTTCTATACTGCAATAGAGTTTTAACGTGACATTTTCACATTTCTAAACTGAGATACAACGTTAATGTGACGGTTTTACGGTTTTATACTGCAATACAATTATCATGTGACATGTTCACAATTCCACACTGCAATACAGTTTCTACATGATATTTATGTATCAAGCAAGATGTCCAGAAATTATTCATTTATTATTTTTGGAAACATTCCAAAATCAAAATCCATGAATCTCTTATTTTACAAATCTTGCTACATTTGTCGATTAGTGCGCAACAAACCCCACCGAGAAACAGAAGGAGTGCTTACAGGAAATTAAAGAAAGAAGCTCGAAGACACAAAAGGAAAGCGATACGATCATCCATCTTACGATGGAATGATAAATCTATACCTTATCGTTTTGTTGATGCACATTTTCGTGAGTTAACTATGAATAAAATTTGATATTTTGACATTATGCTCAACTGAAAAGAAGAACCTTAGTCCGTTAAACGTCACCATCTACACATATAAATCCCAACCAACACAATAAACACAGGAAAAATACAAAATATACCATGATCAACTCAAAGACATTCCAATCAACACAATAAACACAGGAAAAATACACAATATACCATGATCAACTCAAAGACATTCCAATCAACACAATAAACACAGGAAAAATACAAAATATACCATGATCAACTCAAAGACATTCCAATCAACACAATAAACACAGGAAAAATACACAATATACCATGATCAACACAAAGACATTCCAATCTACACCATAAACATAGGAAAAATACACAATATACCATGATCAACACAAAGACATTCCAATCAACACAATAAACACAGGAAAAATACACAATATACCATGATCAACTCAAAGACATTCCAATCTACACCATAAACATAGGAAAAATACACAATATACCATGATCAACACAAAGACATTCCAATCTACACCATAAACATAGGAAAAATACACAATATACCATGATCAACACAAAGACATTCCAATCTACACCATAAACATAGGAAAAATACACAATATACCATGATCAACACAAAGACATTCCAATCAACACAATAAACACAGGAAAAATACACAATATACCATGATCAACACAAAGACATTCCAATCTACACCATAAACATAGGAAAAATACACAATATACCATGATCAACACAAAGACATTCCAATCTACACCATAAACATAGGAAAAATACACAATATACCATGATCAACACAAAGACATTCCAATCAACACAATAAACACAGGAAAAATACAAAATATACCATGATCAACACAAAGACATTCCAATCAACACAATAAACACAGGAAAAATACACAATATACCATGATCAACACAAAGACATTCCAATCTACACCATAAACATAGGAAAAATACACAATATACCATGATCAACACAAAGACATTCCAATCAACACAATAAACACAGGAAAAATACACAATATACCATGATCAACACAAAGACATTCCAATCTACACCATAAACATAGGAAAAATACACAATATACCATGATCAACACAAAGACATTCCAATCAACACAATAAACACAGGAAAAATACACAATATACCATGATCAACACAAAGACATTCCAATCTACACCATAAACATAGGAAAAATACACAATATACCATGATCAACACAAAGACATTCCAATCTACACCATAAACATAGGAAAAATACACAATATACCATGATCAACACAAAGACATTCCAATCTACACCATAAACATAGGAAAAAACCAATCAACACTGTAAGCAAAGGAACATCCCAATCAACACAAAACACCATTTATCCCAATCAACACCATATGCACAGGATCGATCAACCCGATCAATAAATACCATGATCAACAATCTAACCAGTCTATAATGATACTATCAACAAACGAATATTATAAGTTTTGATCTTGATGACGATGTATGACGCAATGATGTGTAAACTAAAATATTACTGTAATTTTGTAGAAGAGAAAGAGAAGTATATGATCGAAAGTGCGATGACAGAATGGGAGAAATACACATGTTTGTCTTTCCGACGCAGTAAGAGAGTTGACCGCAACATTGTAAGATTCCAAAATGGTGTTGGGTAAGTTTTTTTAACTGCCATTGTTTCGTATCGTTACATGTAAAATATGAAAATGATCAAATGCAAATGATCACGAATGTTTCTTTTAGATATACTTGTAGGAAATATCTTGCGTTACCTCCGATTATGGGTAGATGTGAGTCTATGTCATTCCATGTGCTAGGATACATTATTGTCTAAGTACAAAAACATTTATCAGTCATTTAGATACATAAATGGTTTATAAAAACTAGACGAATTAACCAACATTGAGTGCTTTTAAATGATTAACAAGTCTCTTTGTCCCTAAATGGATTACAAAAAGAGAGATAATAAGCTACATGGAACGCCACATACATAAGACAGTGCCTCCCCACACATACCTCCGGGAAAACAACAATCCATAACACATAAGGCACTTGAGGAGGTTAATGGGTACATACGTTAAGAAACAGATGCGCAAGGAACGGCCTGGCAGACCATAAGGAATAACTCAAAGAATCAAGGCTCGGAATTCCTTGGTGATTTACAAAGCTCTGATTACTAGATGATTCCTAGATGGTTTACAAAACTCTTCCTATGTGATTTCGAGGCTGTTGGTCATAGTTGGTCTACAAGGGTCTGGATTCGTAGGTGAATTATACAGCTCTGAGTTCTTAGATGTTTTATTAGAAGCTGAGTCTCTAGAAGGTGCACAATGCTCTTATGTCCTAGATGGTTTATCAAGGTTGCTGTGGGTCCTAGATGATTTAAATGGCTCTGAGTCCTTGTCGGTTTACAAAGCTCTGAGTTTTGGTTGAACTGATTGATACACATTTCTTGCTTGCCAGTATTTCTTCATGAATGTTATGACTCTTAGTTCATTGATGGTTAGCAAAGTTCTGAATTCGTAGATGGTTTATAAGGCTCTGAGATTCTAGACAGTTGACAAACGAAAGAAAAGTTCAGCTGTTACAAGAACGCAACATACGTAAGACAATGTCTCCTAATACAGTCCACAGGAGAACAACAAAATATAAGGGAATGAAGAGGTGCAAGAGTGAACATGAATGGGATTAGGGGTGCAAAGAATGGTCTGGCCAACAATTCAAAACATCGGAGTAGAGTAAATGGGAACATCAAAGGGGGAAAGGTTTAATGGAATGAATACATCACGGAACAAGCCATAAATGGCAGTAGTCATTGGCCAAAAGGGGGAGAAAAAAACATGAATATTGCATCAAGTAAAAGAACTGCACGTGGGGAAAGGGAACTTAATATACATCTAAAACATAAATAGAAAAAAATATCCACACAATGATGTACAGCCTTGGAAGTGTCAGTGAAAATACTAGGTGTTTGAATCACACTTAACTGCTATATGGCCATGAATTTGACTAAACAGTCATTAAAAGCAATTAACCAAATGTTACGCATATAATACCATATACATTGTATATAATCCAGTACAAAGAAACAAGCTGCGTTGTACTTACTTACCTTGCTCTCAGTAACTAATGATTTACATGAGAATTCGAAATAACCACAAAATCTTAAATCAATATAGTTTATGTAAAGGCAACCGGAAAATGTAAGTTATTAATTAGGCATATTCTTAAATACTGGTGACAAGGAAAGGGAATTTAAGACAAATGGAAACAAAATATAAAATGACATACAGTGTATGTGATGAGAACAGGAAACAAATTTACAACTTCACCGAGGAAGGACTATATTGTGTTATAAAACAAGAGAGAAGTGGTTCGTTGTTACTGCCAAATGACGTCTTAAGTGGAAAACAGCTAAATACTAAACTATGAGTTCCCAGGCCCTTTGTTCACAAAGGATCAACTGATCTGGATCAATTTGATCCTGAAATATTTTTGTCATTTCCTGACAGCAATTGAAAGTTTTAGGCAGTCCTTTTTCATAAACTAACACAAAAATATCTAAAAGATTCTAATTAACATTGTGAAAACCCCCAAAACTAAAAAAATAATAAATTACACATATCACTGAATTTGATACAGATCAAATCAGGATCAGTCTTTATCAATCATAATCCTTTTTAAATAAACATAAAACCTAACTGTATTGTCTTAAAAGTCGTGCAAAACGTTCATATCTATCACATGATTTAAACAGATTTTAGCTTTGCATACAACCTTTATCAAAGTTTGCAAGGAAGTATATTTGATCATGATCCTGATCCTAATAACTAATTATTTGTGAACACGGAGCCTGATTATTAACAAAGCTCTGCATTCCTAGATGGATTATCAAGGTTCAGAGTAACTGGATCATTTATGAAGGTTACGACTTTCTTGATGGTTAACGAGGGTCTGAGTACCTGAGTGGTCTATAAAGGCTCCAAGTATAATTGCTGAATGGAGATGTTACTCACAGTTTTATTTGTTGATTTTTAGATGTAACTCGCAGCTGGGCATGGTCGGTGGAGAACAGGCTTTAAATCTCGACAGGAATGGATGTAGATTTGTAAGTTGCGTGTTTATTTATGTTGTGTTACGTGCACATCATGCAGTATTCATAATTTACTGTTTTCGCTCCATTTTGTAAACTAAACGGAGCAGAAAGAAATCAGTTCAATGTTACAAATATGCATTGTTCCATTTTTTGTAATTTTGAATTTCTTTTGTTTGAGGTAGAGTATTTAAGCTGGTGTAAGAGGGCAAATGTTACAAGGTTTGATATTGAACTACGTGTAGTTCATATTGTTGATCATACATTCCATAGGCAACATAAATGTGTCTGAATATTTACTTAAATGTATACCAAAAGTATATGTTTGACACAAATTGGTTGAGAATGAAGTTTAGCCTGGAGTACAGTGACCGGTCTCAAGTCTTATAGTATGTGACTGTGATGTTTATGTTGTTGCTGTTGTTGTTGTTTCAGAAAGGTTTATATCTACATGAGATTGGTCATGCTATCGGCCTTGTACATGAGCATCAGTTACCAGATAGAGATGATTACATTGAAATATTGACCCAAAATGTTCAACCCAACATGAGAATATGGTTTAATAAATATTCATCACAGGAGGTGGACCAAATGAAAGTACCTTATGAATATTCATCAGTGATGCATTATGGGATAACTGTAAGTTGATTACTCAATTGTTCATAAATTACTGAATTTATTAATCGAGTTTTCATAAAACAATAAAAACGATTCTTTGGTTAGAGATTATCGTTTTTCTAAAACATTTTAAACATTATTAAAGTACATGTATGTAATAATTAAATAAGTCTTCGTTCCGTTTTTACCTAACCAAAAATAAGAACTATAATAAATTCGATTAAAATACTAGTATAAAAAATATGCGTTATCAAATCATACAATATATAACGTGATCCTCTTTATTTGTCGACATGGAAAACGAATGGCCGCCACATACTCCAGATCTCAATCCATTGCACTTATATCTATGGGAATATTTAAAATATTGTCTTTACAAACCTGCCCCATCATCTTTTGAAGAATTGAAACAAGCAATTAGGAAGGAAATTATGAACATTAGTAGTGACACTTGCAGAGCTGATATTTCCAATTTCAATACACGATTCGACGTCGTGTTGCGCCAGAAAGGACGTGATGTTGATCACACATTATAAAAACTATCTTAAATATGACGGAATTTTATATTAAAGGTATATGGATAATGATATGATGTTTTATATCAAATAAAACTTTATTCTCTCTGCTATAAGCTGTATGTTTTTGTTTCATTATATATTTGTTGTTAGGCGGACTGAAACATTATGAAATGGTCACAGTTATTATGAAACACCCTGTACAGTCGATTGTCCGCAACATGTTAGAAGTTTGTTGTTCAATTTGACAAATTCTGATACTTCTGATGACTCTCGTTTTTTAAATCGATTTTCCTATGTTTACTGGCATGGAGCTAGAAAGTGTTCTGCTCACTCAATTGAATAGAGGACTTTTATGAATTTGACAAATAATTCCTTTTCTTTTGCCAGGCATTTTCTTATGATGGTAAATCACAGACAATAAGAGCCAAACAATCATCAAAGGAGGAATCTATTGGAAGGGTTTACAAAAAAGAATTATCATTTACAGACATAAAGGTTGTCAACTTGATGTATAACTGTTCAGGTAGGTTTACATTGGATTTATAGGCTGCAAACTCCCCTCAGCAACACCCAGTCTGTAGATACACCTGTTGTTGATAGGATATTGCCCTAGATATGTAAATTGGTAGTAACATAATTGTTACTGGAAAACTATTATGTTGTTGGAGAAGTTATTGCTCTCAAATTGTAATTAGCTAATTGGTCGACCAGACCATTTCTTAGACCCCTAGTCCCATACATGTTTACCCTTGCACCTCCTCATTGCCTGATATTTTGTGGACCGTTGTTTTCCTGGCTATCTGTATGGGGAGGCATTCCCCCTGTTTGTCCTCAATAATTCTCCTTAGTTGCACTTTATGGTCGGCTAGGCCATTCTTTGCGCCCCTGTTCACTTGCGTATTTACTCTTGTGTCTCCTCAAATGCCTGGTGTTTTATGGACTGTTGTTTTCCTGGAGGTCTGTGTGGGGAGGCATTGTCTTATGTATGTGGCGTTCCTTGTTGCAACTTATTTTCTCTTTTTTTTGTGTATATGGCGTTCCCTGTAACAACTTAATTTCTCTTTCTTATCAGAGTCATAGAACTGACCAATGACAAGACTGCTTTCTGAATCTGGTGTATAGAACTGACCAATGACATGACTGCTTTCTGAGTCTGGTGTATATAACTGACCAATGACAAGACTGCTTTCTGAGTCTTATGTATAGAACTGACCAATGACAAGACTGCTTTCTGAGTCTTATGTATAGAACTGACCAATGACAAGACTGCTTTCTGAGTCTGGTGTCTACACGTTTACAACCCAATAACAAGACTGCTTTCTGAGTCTGGTGTCTACACGTTTACAACCCAATAACAAGACTGCTTTCTGAGTCTGGTGTCTACACGTTTACAACCCAATAACAAGACTGCTTTCTGAGTCTGGTGTCTACACGTTTACAATCCAATAACAAGACTGCTTTCTGAGTCTGGTGTCTACACGTTTACAACCCAATAACAAGACTGCTTTCTGAGTCTGGTGTCTACACGTTTACAACCCAATAACAAGACTGCTTTCTGAGTCTGGTGTCTACACGTTTACAACCCAATGACAAGACTGCTTTCTGAGTCTGGTGTCTACACGTTTACAACCCAATGACAAGACTGCTTTCTGAGTCTGGTGTCTACACGTTTACAATCCAATAACAAGACTGCTTTCTGAGTCTGGTGTCTACACGTTTACAACCCAATAACAAGACTGCTTTCTGAGTCTGGTGTCTACACGTTTACAACCCAATGACAAGACTGCTTTCTGAGTCTGGTGTCTACACGTTTACAACCCAATGACAAGACTGCTTTCTGAGTCTGGTGTCTACACGTTTACAACCCAAATGACAAGACTGCTTTCTGAGTCTGGTGTCTACACGTTTACAATCCAATAACAAGACTGCTTTCTGAGTATGGTGTCTACACGTTTACAACCCAAATGACAAGACTGCTTTCTGAGTCTGGTGTCTACACGTTTACAATCCAATAACAAGACTGCTTTCTGAGTCTGGTGTCTACACGTTTACAATCCAATAACAAGACTGCTTTCTGAGTCTGGTGTCTACACGTTTACAACCCAATAACAAGACTGCTTTCTGAGTCTGGTGTCTACACGTTTACAACCCAATAACAAGACTGCTTTCTGAGTCTGGTGTCTACATGTTTACAACTCAAATGACAAGACTGCTTTCTGAGTCTGGTGTCTACACGTTTACAATCCAATAACAAGACTGCTTTCTGAGTCTGGTGTCTACACGTTTACAACCCAAATGACAAGACTGCTTTCTGAGTCTGGTGTATGTAACTGACCAATGACAAGACTGCTTTCTGAGTCTGGTGTCTACACGTTTACAACCTTAGTTTTCAAATATGTTACAATGATATTACTGTGCAGTTTCGTGCCAAACCTTACTTCACAACTAAACTGAGATTCTAAATGTTTATTCCTTCATTTAATAACAACGTATTTCCTTACAGATCATTGTGATAGGTCTATTGAGTGCTACAATGGTGGATATGTTGATCAGAATTGTAAATGTATTTGTCCAGATGGTACGGACTCGTGTACAAAGAACAATGTCTCACCTGATGATCGTAAGTTATATATGTGTGTGTAGGTGTGTGGGTGTATGTGTGTGTGTGTGTGTGTTGGTGACAGCTAGCAATCAGTGTGTACACAACTGTAAAGTAGTGTTATAATAGATACATGTATATGGTACACAAATTACATTTTATTTCTGTATATTATTATTGGTTTTTATTTAAACACCAATTTCAATTTTTGTTTTCAATTATACATGACAGTCAGCGCAGTTTCCCCCACCTAAAATGATAACGAAAGGCTTTGTTACATGTCTAACCATTATATAAACGTGTTAATTGGTGAGTGTGAAATGCCATTTTTCTCATATGTGTTATGAATAATTAATATGTCGTCCCAGGTTTTCCCATCCAAAATGATAGAAAAACATTTTCAGGTGGGGGACGAAATGGGTGGGCTTAATTTCCCCCCATGTATGTTAGTATAACAGTGGGATAGAGGAAGAAATTGTCCAGCCATGAGATATAACTAAGAGTCCGTTGGGGAGAGAAATGAGCTGGCTAATTTCCCCCCCCATCTGCATATCGATAAATAATCATGTGGGGTAAAACTGACTGGCCAATTTCTTCAACCTTCAACCATGTAATCGTTAGGTTTAACTCACTTGAGTAAAACACTGGTCTGGTCCATTTCTTCGCCCACCTGAAAATTGAACCTTCTTTATCAATTTTAGTGGGGAAAACTGGACCAGCCCCAACCTGCATATCGATGATTATTCATATGGAGGTGGGGGAAATTACTGGCCCATTTCTTCCCCCATCTGACCGTTATATATACCTCAATAGGGGGAAGTCTTTGCCGGCCTATTTCCCCAACTACATATTGATTATACTGTATGTAGCTTGCTACCAACTGAGCTAACTTATCCCTGTTTTACAGGACAACCCTCGTACATTTCTCTGTTAGTGTAATATAACATTATTTGTATCTCTTAAATCATTGAATCTTAGATCTGACATACTAACCTTAATGTTTTTCTTATGCATACTAACTGCTATTATGTAAAGTATGGAGTGGGATGTTCTCGACCTACACATACTTATTTACGAGGAAAATAAAAATATCTCCCCTAAAAAAATAAATGATCATGATCATGTGCTTTAGTCAGATTGTAAATTGTATGTATGCGTATGTATAATTGGATGGTGTGTTATGCATAGATCGAAATAAAATGATCATCTGTTGTGTTACAGGCACCTGTTTTAATGCACATGATGATTGGCAGTGTAATGTCTGGGGAAATCAAGGTGAATGCGAACGGAATCCAAAATTTATGTTAGACGGATGTCGTAAAGCTTGTTATCTATGCGGAAATAAAGAAACTACAGACGGTAAATCTATTTTATTAGTTCTCCTTGTACAGTTAAGCCTCTCATACATCAGTTTTTGGGAGCCGCAGATTAAGCCTGTTTTGAGAGGTTGTGGATATAGAGAGGTGAAATTGACTGTAAAGTTTTTTTTCAGAACAGAGGTTGTTACTCAAGGAGAGATTTTATCTACGCCAACATTTATTAGACATGGCTTCGAATATTGAATTTTGTAGATAGAGATTATTAAATAAATTTGAATGATATACCGAAACTGAAAAGATTTTCTGTTTTTTTTTTTCAAATTTCGCGATTAAAGAAAAGAGGTCAAACTTTCACAGCATTAGAATATAATTAATGTTCTCTTTGTCCAGAAGTATGTTGTATTACATACTGGACTATTGTATTTGAAAGTAAATATTTTCTTACAGGACCACATATAACACTCTGGACATGGCAATGGTTATGTAGATTTGCTAATTTATGTCCCAAAAACTGGACAGTAGGTGAATAAGTATGATATCCCCACCCACATCGCATGGAATATATCCTGTAGAATGCACACCATGTGTCTAATCCATGCTTCGTATCAAACATAGTATGTCCTGAAGTGAGTGCGCACCGTGTGTCTAACCCATGCTTCCTAACAAACAATATGCACACCGTGTGTCTAATCCATGCTTCCTAACAAACAAACAATATGCACACACTGTGTCTAATCCATGCTTCGTATCAAACATAGTATGTCCTGAAATATGTGCGCACTGTGTGTCTAACCCATGCTTCCTAACAAACAATGTGCACACCGTGTGTCTAATCCATGCTTCCTAACAAACAATATGGACACACTGTGTCTAATCCATGCTTCCTAACAAACAATGTGCACACCGTGTGTCTAATCCATGCTTCCTAACAAACAATATGCACACACTGTGTCTAATCCATGCTTCCTAACAAACAATGTGCACACCGTGTGTCTAAGCAATGCTTCCTAACAAACAATATGCACACACTGTGTCTAACCCATGCTTCCTAACAAACAATATGCACATCGTGTGTCTAATCCATGCTTCCTAACAAACAATATGCACACACTGTGTCGATCTAACCCATGCTTCGTAACAAACAATATGCACACCGTGTGTCTAATCCATACTTCCTAACAAACAATATGCACTCACTGTGTCTAACCCATGCTTCGTAACAAACAATATGCACACTGTGTGTCTAACCCATGCTCCCTAACAAACAATATGCACACTGTGTGTCTAACCCATGCTCCCTTACAAACAATGTGCGCACCGTGTGTCTAAACCATGCTTCCTAACAAACAATGTGCACACTGTGTGTCTAAACCATGCTTCCTAACAAACAATGTGCACACTGTGTGTCTAACCCATGCTCCCTTACAAACAATGTGCGCACTGTGTGTCTAACCCATGCTCCCTAACAAACAATGTGCACACTGTGTGTCTAAACCATGCTTCCTAACAAACAATGTGCACACTGTGTGTCTAACCCATGCTCCCTTACAAACAATGTGCGCACCGTGTGTCTAATCCGTGCTTCCTAACAAACAATGTGCACACTGTGAGTCTAACCCATGCTCCCTTACAAACAATGTGCACACTGTGTGTCTAACCCATGCTCCCTTACAAACAATGTGCACACTGTGTGTCTAATCCATGCTTCCTAACAAACAATGTGCACACTGTGTGTCTAACCCATGCTCCCTTACAAACAATGTGCGCACCGTGTGTCTAATCCATGCTTCCTAACAAACAATGTGCACACTGTGTGTCTAACCCATGCTCCCTTACAAACAATGTGCGCACCGTGTGTCTAATCCATGCTTCCTAACAAACAATGTGCACACTGTGTGTCTAACCCATGCTCCCTTACAAACAATGTGCACACTGTGTGTCTAATCCATGCTTCCTAACAAACAATGTGCACACTGTGTGTCTAACCCATGCTCCCTTACAAACAATGTGCGCACCGTGTGTCTAACCCATGCTCCCTAACAAACAATGTGCACACTGTGTGTCTAAACCATGCTTCCTAACAAACAATGTGCATAATGTGTGTCTAAACCATGCTTCGTAACAAACAATGTGCACACCGTGTGTCTGATCCCTGCTTCCTTACAAACAATATGCACACCGTGTGTCTAATCCATGCTTCCTAACAAACAATATGCACACTGTGTGTCTAAACCATGCTTCCTAACAAACAATGTGCACACTGTGTGTCTAAACCATGCTTCCTAACAAACAATGTGCATAATGTGTGTCTAAACCATGCTTCGTAACAAACAATGTGCACACCGTGTGTCTGATCCCTGCTTCCTTACAAACAATATGCACACCGTGTGTCTAATCCATGCTTCCTAACAAACAATATGCACACTGTGTGTCTAAACCATGCTTCCTAACAAACAATGTGCACACTGTGAGTCTAACCCATGCTTCGTAACAGTTCATGGTTTATGAGAAGCCATATTTTACTAAATCTGAGCAGCAGGTTAATTGTTATATTATACTTTCATTTGAAGCAAGAAGCCCTTGAAAAGTCAAACGTAGCATTAAAAGTTTTCTGTCTGACGAACAGATAATTACATAAACCGGATCCTTCCCTAAAGAATTGCACATTTTAAGTGTTGTACATGTATATATTGTTTCTTTTTAAATGTTTGATTAGCTTTGTTTTGATTAGTAATTCCGCTTAGTCGCATGCGTTATGTGTTTGACCAATTCTATGGTAAACATTTAAATGGCGTTTCCGAACAAAATAAATCAATGCTTTTCCCAACATAAACACATGACAGGATAAAAGACATTTTCTCAAAATGAAAAATGACAGGACAAACTTTTGCTTGAAACATAAAAAATATAATGAGATAAAGTATTGTTTGTCACAGAAACATAGTGTACTTTCAAAGAAGCATTTTATTGGAGAACTGTTCAATGATCGTGATCTGTCTGATACAGTTAACGTTATATGAGCATATAGTTTACAGTAGTATGAACTGTGCTATATTGTTTTATATTCTTGTCTCTACAGTAGCTCATCCTTTATAAATTTACTATGGTTGACATATTTCAGAATTCTTGTATGACGAAACTATGTTGTGTATATAACAGAGTTAATGATAATTCTGACATTTCTCGTATGTGGTGTCTATCGTGTGTACTGGGTCTGAGATTAAATAACTTAGGTTTGAGACCAGTCTCGAAAATCTGATTGGTTCTGTTTACGTCCTTATATTGACCAATGTCAAGGCAGCATTTTTAGACTTGTCTAAAATCTCAGTTTAATAATCTTGGACTCTGGCATTATATATGATACACTAGAATAGATGATGTATTTGTTTGTCTCAATCTTTTGCAGATACATGTAAAGACGCATTTCCGGTGAAGAAATGTGAAGTATGGAAGGAAAGAGGCGAATGCATTGTGAATAAAGAGTGGATGGAACAGAATTGTAAACTTACTTGCAAGGCATGCAAGAGTTCGGGACTAGATCCTGATGGTATGTATGACACTTTTAAACATCATATACACAGTATTGTTATTCAAGTAAAGTAAAAGAATGCATGACAGGGAATGTTCCATTCACAAGTCAGACATTCCCAAGAAAGGTAAAGATAGCAGATAAAGGGGAGACAGGTGGATGAAGGGGAACATTTTGTATACATCCACATTTGATAAAGGGGGTAATAAACAAATCTTAACAAACAAGTGTTAAATCCATAAAAGTACATGTACTCATTATACGCCTACGTTAAATAATTTCTAACAAGTATTTGTTTGATGTAGAGATACTATCAAAGACAAAGATCAAAGGATATAAGGAAAAATGCAGCTATTATATTTCGGATATGTTCACTGTACTTAATTACCCGATTTAACGACCTCAATATTACACTGGCAATTGTTTACCAAAAACGGCCATAAAACAACATTTCCACTCACTCTGACATGTACATAAGCAGGAAACCAATAAACACTGTCAAAGACGACATTTTAATTCAATGAAATATATTTTACCAAACGGAATGTAGAAGTCGAGAAGGGCCACAAGACGTGTAAATACACGCAAGTAAACAAGGAACACAAGACGTGTAAATACACGCAAGTAAACAAGGGCCACAAGACGTGTAAATACACACAAGGAAACAAGGGACACAAGACGTGTAAATACACGCAAGTAAACAAGGGCCACAAGACGTGTAAATACACGCAAGGAAACAAGGGACATAAGACGTGTAAATACACGCAAGAAAACAAGGGACACAAGACGTGTAAATACACGCAAGGAAACAAGGGACACAAGACGTGTAAATACACGCAAGTAAACAAGGGACACAAGACGTGTAAATACACGCAAGTAAACAAGGGACACAAGACGTGTAAATACACGCAAGTAAACAAGGGACACAAGACGTGTAAATACACGCAAGTAAACAAGGGACACAAGACGTGTAAATACACGCAAGTAAACAAGGGACACAAGACGTGTAAATACACGCAAGTAAACAAGGGACACAAGACGTGTAAATACACGCAAGAAAACAAGGGACACAAGACGTGTAAATACACGCAAGTAAACAAGGGACACAAGACGTGTAAATACACGCAAGGAAACAAGGGACATAAGACGTGTAAATACACGCAAGAAAACAAGGGACACAAGACGTGTAAATACACGCAAGGAAACAAGGGACACAAGACGTGTAAATACACGCAAGGAAACAAGGGACACAAGACGTGTAAATACACGCAAGTAAACAAGGGACACAAGACGTGTAAATACACGCAAGTAAACAAGGGACACAAGACGTGTAAATACACGCAAGTAAACAAGGGACACAAGACGTGTAAATACACGCAAGGAAACAAGGGCCACAAGACGTGTAAATACACGCAAGTAAACAAGGGACACAAGACGTGTACATACACGCAAGTAAACAAGGGACACAAGACGTGTAAATACACGCAAGTAAACAAGGGACACAAGACGTGTAAATACACGCAAGTAAACAAGGGACACAAGACGTGTAAATACACGCAAGGAAACAAGGGACACAAGACGTGTAAATACACGCAAGTAAACAAGGGACACAAGACGTGTAAATACACGCAAGTAAACGAGGGACACAAGACGTGTAAATACACGCAAGTAAACAAGGGCCACAAGACGTGTAAATACACGCAAGTAAACGAGGGACACAAGACGTGTAAATACACGCAAGTAAACAAGGGCCACAAGACGTGTAAATACACGCAAGTAAACAAGGGACACAAGACGTGTAAATACACGCAAGTAAACAAGGGACACAAGACGTGTAAATACACGCAAGTAAACAAGGGACACAAGACGTGTAAATACACGCAAGTAAACAAGGGACACAAGACGTGTAAATACACGCAAGTAAACAAGGGCCACAAGAAACAACCATGAATTATAGGTGAAAATAGGAGTACCTCTTTGGAACGATCCTTGGCGAAAAAGGTGGGATAAAAGTCCTGAATACCGCGAGAAATATTATTTATATCGTTATACATGTATAATTATTTACCCATAAGCAATTTTATTTTGCAGTTGACTGTGACAATGTACATAAAGATGATACAGAATGCAACAAATGGGCAACAGAAGGTGAATGTCAAATGAATCCTCGCTGGATGCCAGAAAATTGTAGAAAAGCTTGTCATATGTGCGGGAAGGAATTAAACCCCGTTACAACGCCTGAACCAACACCAGAACCAGGTATGAACAAATGACTTATCTTGACAATGTGCGAACATTGCAAACATCGCCCATCTGTTGACTCCTAGTAATCCTTATCTCCCCATTCCTAATTAATGTTTGCCCTGACACCTTCTCAACTCCAAGTGTTTTGTGTACTAATGTTTCGCTGGGACCTGTGTGTGGAGGCATTGTCTTGTTAACGTTGTGTTCCCTGTACCAACTTAATCCTCCCTTGCACACATTGTCCATTTGTTGACCCGCATACACCTTCCATTTGTTGACCTGCAAACACCTTCCATTCATTGACCTGCAAACATCTTCCATTTGTTGACCTGCAAACATCTTCCATTCATTGACCTGCAAACACCTTCCATTTGTTGACCTGCAAACACCTTCCATTTATTGACCTGCAAACATCTTCCATTCATTGACCTGCAAACACCTTCCATTCATTGACCTGCAAACACCTTCCATTTATTGACCTGCAAACACCTTCCATTCATTGACCTGCAAACACCTTCCATTTGTTGACCTGCAAACACCTTCCATTTATTGACCTGCAAACATCTTCCATTTGTTGACCTGCAAACATCTTCCATTCATTGACCTGCAAACACCTTCCATTCATTGACCTGCAAACACCTTCCATTTGTTGACCTACAAACACCTTCCATTTATTGACCTGCAAACATCTTCCATTCATTGACCTACAGACACCTTCCATTCATTGACCTGCAAACACCTTCCATTTATTGACCTGCAAACATCTTCCATTTGTTGACCTGCAAACACCTTCCGTTCATTCACCCGCAAACACCTTCCATTTGTTGACCTGCAAACATCTACCATTAATTGATGTGCAAACACCTTCCATTGGTATACCATTGGTTGACATTGCAAACATATTCCATTTGACATACGAACATATTTCATTTGTTAACCTACAAACATATTACATTTATTGACTTGAAACATCTTTCCTTTATTGACTTGGGAACACCTATTTGTTGACTTGTTGACACCTCCTATAGCTTGGCTTGCAAATATGTTCCATTTGATGATTTGCTAACGTCTTGGATTTGTTGACATGCAAGCCCCTTTCATTTGCTGACATGTACAAGCCTCATCCACTTGTTGAAGACAAGCATCCACATTTTTATGTGTTTACAAGTTTCTGTTTATTTCAGGTCTGTGTGAGGATACACATAATATAGTAGAATGTAAAGATTGGGCAACTCGCGGTGAATGTAATTTAAATCCTGACTGGATGATTCCAAATTGTCGCAAATCTTGCAAGAAATGTGGTGGAGGTGGTGATGAACGTAAGTAACAAGACAGAACTTTGTATTTATTGGTCTTAACTAGCAATTACTTTTTTGTTTAAACAATAACTGAAACTAAATCACATTGCACATGGAGAAAGCAATTACCGAACAATCACATCACACGTGGGGAAAGCAACGATCGAACGCAAGTCACATCGCACGTGGGAAAAACAATAACTGAACGTCAATCGCATCCCACGTGAAAAAAACAATAACTGAACGTCAATCACATCGCATATGGGGAAAGAATTATTACTGCATATCAATTACATTGCACGTGGGAAAGAAAATTAACGAACGCCAGTCACAATGCAGCATATGAAACAATTACCAAATGTCAATTACATCGAACGTTGGAAAAAATCACACTGAACATCAGTCATATTGCACGTGAGAAAAACATTTAGTGTCAGTCAAATAGCATGTTGTGACAGCAATTACTGAATGTCTATTAAAAATGTACATTGGGGAAAATACTGAACGTTGTTAACATCAAATTCGAGAAGTCAAATAGAATAAGATCAAATATTGTTACTTTTTCGTTTTATTCCTTCTCCAGTTGAGTGTAAGAACACCTGGGATGATGTTCAGTGTGAAACATGGGCAAACGATCGGGAGTGTTTGAAAAACAGCGTTTGGATGGATACTAATTGTCACAAAGCTTGTACAAAGTGTCAGTATGAAGAGGGAACCACTAAACAGGCGTCTGTCGTAACTACACAGCTGACACCTGTAACAGAGGGTTCTGGTGAGTACAATCCCTATATTTTGCATACATAGCTGATATTTTAGAGTATGTACGTTTTACCAGAAACATATACCATGAATCATCACGTAAAGACCATCTCGAAATTAGACCACCTCATTCGAAAGACCGTATTTTCGTAGACCAGTTTTCTTTTTTTGTATGTTAATTTGAAACTCGGACTACCTTCACAATTATGATTTATGAATAGAGTAAATGTCAACATGCTTTAATGTGTTACAGGTGCTTGTGTTAATAACCACAAAAGTGATGAGGAATGTGAAACATGGGCGAAATACGGTCACTGTGAGATAAATAAATGGATGGAAACGCATTGTGCCAAATCCTGTAAGCAATGTACTACTGAGGAGAAAACATCAGTTGTTGTAACAACACCTAAACCAGACCATACACAGGACAATGGAGGTACAACTTCTACACATTGTGTACTGATTATTTTGACTGACTTCACGGATCTGTTGTTTTATATATCTACGTTCTACATGCATAAGTTCAATTAATTTGATGTTTCTTATGTTGGGAAGTTGTCTTTGGTGACTGTAGGATTAGCGTAATTTTGTGTGCACCCTTAAACTAGGTTTAAACGTCCAGTGGCGTTTTTTCCACTGACCGTACCAAGGTGGTATCCAGATTTTCATCTATATTATGTTCGTGTCTTGTCCCTTTTTATTTTGTGGTTTTATTGTTTACTTGTATATGCATACCGTCTGCTTGGGTTTTTAGTGTGGCTATGAATTTGCCTTTTTCTGCTCAATTTCATCTTTCTTTTTTTTGGATTAATACATTCTTGGAATATCATTTTATTCACAATAAGCATTATTCTGTCTGCATGACAACAACATGAAGTTGCAAAATACTTTCAAAGTAGTTGTAAGTATCCATTTTGTATCAAATCAGGTTATTTTATCATATATGTAATGTTGCGTATTTTGATAGGTTCATCAAGTTGTGTTGACTCTGAACAATATTGTCCAGCTTGGGCCCTCAATGGTTTCTGCGATGATAATCCAGGCACTGCTCTGAGAATATGCCAGAAATCTTGTCATGCTTGTGCAAGTGGAGGTACGTATACAACCTTTTTTGAAAATTATCTCTCGTATATTTATCAGTTTTATAAGGCACTGTCTTGTGTATGTGGCGTTACCTGTAGCTACTATTCTCTCTCTTTAAGATGTCATTAACATTTTATGACGTCATAGATATTTTAGTATACACTACCAAGAAAACTTCTCTCTACAATGCAGTTTTATAACATTCATTGGGTACAGTCGTATTTTGTGTTTTCATTTTAGTTTTCTTTATAGACATTTATTTTAGTTTTAAATTCCCTATCACTTATATCTAAGAAGTGTTTAATTATTAACTACATTATCGAGTTGACCTTACTTTAAATTGCATTATTAATTTGAAATTTTAGGGTTATTTCACATTCTTATGTTACTAGTTTAGTTACTGGGAGCAAGGTCAGACTGAGGCTGCTTAATTGTTCCTGCGTGCTGGATTAGTTACAGTGTCTGTTGTTATGTGTATGATGGTTGGTTGCTTTTAATGATTAGTTACTGCCTACTTAGTCAATTTATGTTTATATGTTGGAAATCAAGGACCATATAGCGATTAAGTGTGAGGTTAGCTAGCTGTTAAATCGATTTAAACCCCTAGTGTTTTTCTGACAGTTCGAAGGCTTTAATTCGCTATATGGTTGTTGTTTTTATTTGTGTTTTGAACGTGTTTTGTATTTCCCTTTCCCCTGTGCAATTAATGTCACTTTATATAGTGTTCAGGTTGTTTCCTGCCCAGTTTCGGCCTGTTGCGGCCAGTTGTCTTGACTTGTCCTGTGATCTTTTCCATCTATAAATCCCCTCTCCCCCTTCCTTCACTGTCCACTTTGATTCTCCTAGTTGTTCCTCGTGGTCTGCCGGGCCATTCCTTGTGCCTCTGTTCCTTAACGAGTGTGCTCCTTTGACCTCCTTAAGTGCCTTATGTTTTGTGGATTGTTGTTTTCCCGAAGGTCTGCGTGGTAGGCACTGTCTTGTGTATGTGGCGTTCCCTGTAGTTACGTATTATCTCTCTTCTCTTGCATATGATATACACATACATATGTCTGCTTGTTATCAATGTTTGAAAGTTGGTTGGGTTTTTATATCGCACAGACTTCGTTTCCCAAACCGCACAGTATACAATAACTACACGTGGCAGAGGTTATACAAATATATTAGTATGAAATATCAAGAGAATGAATCTAATGCTTCTGTTTAAGTAACATTTATTGAAAATCATGTTGTATTGGTTAGTATTGCAGAAAAACTCACCTATCCTCCCAGTCATATTTTCGTACAATTTTCAGAATGTTTTGACGAGAATGCGTTATGTCCAGTGTGGTCAAGTGGTGGTCAGTGCAACAGAAACAGTGGATACATGCTAAGGCATTGTCAGAAATCATGTGGTCAATGTCGATAAATACATTTATGTTACGAGGGTCGGTAAAAATGTCACTATTTTTCAATCCATGCCTCAATAGTGTTTTCATAAAAACTACTGAATTTACTGCATAAGCCTTTCATATGGACCACTTGATCTGGCTCGTATTTCACAACATTTCTCAATGTTCTCCTATCAAATAGTTCATTTCATTTAAAGCGACATTAGAAATTTTACGTAATTAGTGTATGTAAAAAATAAGTTACTTTGTAAGACATGACTTTCATGTCGACGAAAATATATTTGTTATTTAGCTGAATTTGACAAACTTTGCCAAAAAATAGCTATTTAAATCTTGACTTTCTTCGAAACAAAATCATTGTCACTGAACAAACTGTCACTGAATAAACTATTGAATGTGACACTTTCTAGAATGAAAACAGATACGAAAAAACGTTTTTTGATTAAATGACACCTTACGCCATTCCATGTTCATAATTAAAGCGATACATTAGTAATCCTGGATGATTTGCTAAATTCCCTATTTCGTTTTGGTATCAATGTAATGAAGTAAAAATTACAAAAATAATCTCCTACTGTTTGTCATGCAAAAATTATTATTATTTTTTAATTCATTACATCTAAAACCCGCTACTTCCGGTTTAGAAACAGGTCAACACTAAACTAACAAAATGTCTTCTTGTAAAATGAGATGCAATTTTGGTGGTATGGAACTACTCCATCTGAGACAAGAGAAAAAATGTAATGTCGCTTTAAAATGAACATTGTGTAACAAGCACGATTGTCTGAATCTAAGTACTGTAGGCCTACTGTAAATAATTATAAGCTTTTTTATTATCTCTTTTTTCTGTAACATAAAATAAATGTTCTTGAAAATTTGGGTTTGAACCAGATCTAACAAAATGTTTGTGAAGTTCGGGCCAGAATTTACCAATGGGTGTTATAGTTGTTATGAACGGGTTACATATACATGTATACTTTTGTGAAATTTGGATGCATTTTGTTATTGTTATGTATTTTGAATCTAAATATCAATCGGATCACCTCGGCATTTTTTTTAATAGACCTCGGAAATAACGTGGGGAAGAGTAGTTCCAAAATGGCTGTCGAAGTGGAGGTATCTCTGTGGAATGTATAATGGATATCTTTTAAATATTAAGCATGCGAGGCACACAAAACACTTTCAAAATGTTGAATTGTTTCCCTGATCAACTGTTTTATAGTTAACTGTGTAGGAAAACCGCATCACGTACCGAGAGTTTATGTCTCATACCCATACTTCCATTTCCGAACGGTACGGAAACTGCCGAGATGTTGCCACTGTCAAAATATTTTATGCATGTATCAGTGAATGTAAATTCGACTTACGAACAAACCATTACTCTAAATGATACAAACCACAACTAATACGACATAACAAACCAAAGCTGTACAAAGTTCTTGCAACTTAATGTTTTGAATATTGTTTAAAATAGTTCATGAAAGTTAAAATGTGTTGTATATATATGTTTTGAAAGCTGATGTAATTGTTTATATCAGTACATATAATGGTATAGTGTATGTAAATGTTTAATTTGTCTTAATCATTGTTTTGATTATGTCAAGTGGACAGTAATACTTAGATATCCTCAAACAGTGCTTAAAAATGCATCTATTGTTTTGCTATTTTCACAGGCTTAAATTAAGCTTGTACAGTTACGAGTTAAATTTTGTGTATCTTTTCTTTATTTTTTGTCGAATGACAATTATGTTCGACCTTAATGTATAAGTGAGCATGATACTTTGACGAAGCTAAAAACATGTATGTAGTGTTGTTCTTGTTAGTTTCTACCAACACAACATCAGATAGTGTGTTTGTACTATACTGGTTAGTTTCTACCAACACATCATCAGATAGCGTATTAGTACTATACTGGTTAGTTTCTACCAACACAACATCTGATAGCGTGTTTGTACTATACTGGTTAGTTTCTACCAACACAACATCAGATAGCGTGTTTGTACTATACTGGTTAGTTTCTACCAACACAACATCAGATAGCGTGTTTGTACTATACTTGTTAGTTTCTACCAACACAACATCAGATAGCGTGTTTGTACTATACTTGTTAGTTTCTACCAACACATCATAAGATAGTGTGTTTGTACTATACTGGTTAGTTTCTACCAACACAACATCAGATAGTGTGTTTGTACTATACTTGTTAGTTTCTACCATCAGCAGGAACATTGGCAGTGATTTGTGTTTTGATATAAACTGCAACAATGATTACTACAGCCAGTTTGATTAGCTGATAATTGTACTTAGATTGTCAGGCAGACTAAAAATATGTACAACATTTGGACAGCATTTTATCGAGTAATGCATCATTTCATGCGATAAAATTACATTTGGACAGCATTTTATCAAGTAACGCATTAATTCATGTTGTACAATTACCTTTTGGCAGAGTTTAAACGAGTAAGACATTGGTTCTTGCGGTTTAACTGCACTTGGACCAATTCACGTGATAAAGCTAGGTTTGGACAGCATTTTATCGAGTAACGCATCAATTCGTGTGGTAAAATTTAATATGGACATTTGATCAAGTCATGCAATAATTCTGACGGTACTCACAGATCGCATTTGGAGTGCATTTTGTAGAGTAAAAGCATATTTGTTTGGCAATACTAGATCAGATTTGGAAAGAAGTGCTGTTAAGCTAGTTTTTTTGAAGGGTATTTATCTATTCATATGCGTCCATTACTGTGGTGAAGCTCAATTTGGACATACCACTTTATCGAGTAACGCATATAAGGTTAAACTTAATCACATTTGGGGAGCGTCATACCAAGTAACGCATAAATGGAGTGGGACTGAAATCCGTTACCCGGGATTCTCCGGGATCGTTTTTTAAAAAAATGTTAAGAGTGTAACATATCGAGGGTTAAGCGCAAGACTATACTAACTCCGAGGGTTAAGCGCAAGACTACGCTAACTCCTATATAAAATATACTTTGGATAGTCTTGCGCTTAACCCTCGATATGTTAACTGAAGAAGTGTTCCCGGATTTTCTTAAAGTCCCGGACTTTAGTCCCACTCGCATAAATGCTAAGTTAAAACTTAATTCGGACAGCATCTTATTCAGTTACGCGTAAATTCTAATAAAACAATATCACATTTTTAGAGTACAAGATCATATTCGGAGAGCATAACCCATACATTATTGAGGTAATATACTGGATCGCACCTGGACTGCCTTTTATGTAATGATCCATTTGTTCTTGTGTTGAAATCTAGATCTCATCGCGATACTAATCATTTATGCATTAATTCTTCATGTATTGTTTATCCATTGAAATTTCATAGTTTTGTATTGTTTTCGTCTGTTGAATGTTGGAGTTGATTGTAAATGAAAATAAATTGTTTTTTCAACCTTATTCATTTTGTTGTTTTAATTGTTTTTCAGGTTCGTCAACAATTAGTTAACTTAGTTCATATTAGACTTTAACTTGGTTGCTATTACCTTGTATTGATTGTGTCACTAAAAAGGATTTCAGAACAAATACAAACTGTGTCCACAGGATGCAGATGCCCCCTACCAACCCAAACCTTCTAAAATAGCACAGTCCAACCACAATGACAACACTTTAAAGTGCCGAATTTCATCAACTTGTGAATTGGGTCAGAGCTTAAATCACAAAATAAGGTTAAAATAACATTTCTTTATTACATGAGACATGCAAGACGTACTGTGACAACACCAATGCAAACATATAACAGTTACTAGAATCTTGGGCTGCACCCTCAGCTATACATGAGACAAGCAAAACGTACTGTGGCAACACCAATGCAACCATATAACAGTTACTAGAATCTTGGGCTGCACCCTCAGCTATACATGAGACATGCAAGACGTACGGTGACAACACCAATGCAAACATATAACAGTTACTAGAATATTGGGCTGCACCCTCAGCTATACATGAGACACGCAAGACGTACTGTGACAACACCAATGCAAACATATAACATTACTAGAATATTGGGCTGCACCCTCAGCTATACATGAGACACGCAAGACGTACTGTGACAACACCAATGCAAATATATAACAGTTACTAGAATCTTGGGCTGCACCCTCAGCTATACATGAGACACGCAAGACGTACTGTGACAACACCAATGCAAACATATAACAGTTACTAGAATCTTGGGCTGCACCCTCAGCTATACATGAGACACGCAAGACGTACTGTGACAACACCAATGCAACCATATAACAGTTACTAGAATCTTGGGCTGCACCCTCAGATATACATGAGACATGCAAGACGTTCTGTGACAACACCAATGCAAACATATAACAGTTACTAGAATCTTGGGCTGCACCCTCAGCTATACATGAGACATGCAAGACATACTGTGACAACACCAATGCTGCAAACAGTTATTAGAATATTGGGCTGCACCCTCAGCTATACATGAGACACGCAAGACGTACTGTGACAACACCAATGCAAACAGTTACTAGAATCTTGGGCTGCACCCTCAGCTATACATGAGACATGCAAGACATACTGTGACAACACCAATGCAAACAGTTACTAGAATATTGGGCTGCACCCTCAGCTATACATGAGACATACTGTGACAACACCAATGCTGCAAACAGTTACTAGAATATTGGGCTGCACCCTCAGCTATACTCCAATTGTTGTGACAACACCAACGCAAACATATAACAGTTACTAGAATCTTGGGCTGCACCCTCAGTATACTCTAATTGTTGTGACAACACCAATGCAAACATATAACAGTTACTAGAATATTGGGCTGCACCCTCAGTATACTCTAATTGTTGTGACAACACCAATGCAAACATATAACAGTTACTAGAATATTGGGCTGCACCCTCAGCTATACATAAGACATGCAAGACATACTGTGACAACACCAATGCAAACAGTTACTAGAATCTTGGGCTGCACCCTCAGGTATACATGAGACATGCAAGACATACTGTGACAACACCAATGCAAACAGTTACTAGAATATTGAGCTGCACCCTCAGTATACTCCAATTGTTGTGACAACGCCAATGCAAACATATAACAGTTACTAGAATATTGGGCTGCACCCTCAGTATACTCTAATTGTTAATATATTTAAATCCTAGAGAGTATGAGTTATGTTCTTTGTTCTGGTAATGGAACTTCTGCCAAAACAAGTTGTGTGCAATGTTTGATTGGTGTTCCTACATGGCTTCATTAAGATATTGAACTGTTTGTAAAATGTAACATACCATGATGCATCTGGACAAAACAACTTGCATGATTCCTGTACAGCTCCCCACTTCACTTAGTGAACCGAGGGTAAAACATGCACAGTGAACAATGAACAGTATATTGTGAAATGGCCATAATTCTGGTAAAAATTGGCACAGAAAAATTCCTTTCTTTACACTCGTCTGCACATGGAGGTTATTAAGCTAATCCACCTACTGGTGTATGAGGAGTCGCGCACACCAGATTTGGGATGTATATACATGCGTATGAAGACAATCTATACAAAAAAAACAACAACACATGTATATAAAATGTGTACAAACATACAATGTAATTAAACAACCTTTACATTCACAAGTTTAAAATTAATATCAATACATGTAGAAAACATAATAAACATTATTTTAGGAAAATCTACAAAAAAGTAAGCATGTAACCCTTGTAACCCTTGAAGTGAAACCATACAGTATTTTTCTGCATGTTTGCACTTAAGCAATTAAAATAATAAAATATATCAATATAGTTTAATATAATCAAACAATTGAAAAGAAATATTTAACTCAATGTCTCTATTTCCGTTCGTCCTTATTTCCTTGTCATTGGAGAGCTATTGGCTGCTTGGTGTTATATAATAGAAAATGTATCAATTCAGTAATTTCGGTTTGAATGTTGATTCAAAACTTCCGAGGAAGCAACATGTGGTACATGTATACAACATATAATATGTACAGGGTTCTTACAGCTGAATGTTGTCAATCGTGAAGATTTGCTGCTCTGATCAAAGCTTCAATAACCCAGCATAATTGAAATGCATCTGTAAACAAAACGTTTGTACCATTCATGATTCTGCACCTACCCCCCCCCCCCCCCCCCCCAAAGAAATCATCAGATTTACATCGATCTAGAAGTGACCCTGAAGCCTCTAAATCAGGAACTTGAGAACCCCTGTATAATGTACTATAACTTATGGTTTTCTACTGGTTTCCTTCGTTGTCCTTTTAGAAACCCAGCACAACATTTTGACTTTTCTCCAAATTTATCGCAACATTTGAGCATGGCTTGAATAATATGTTCACATTTTGACTCTTGGTAATTTCTTGCTGAAAAATATAGAAACATGCACCAAGGTTACAGCTACATAGATGAACTAAAGCTTGGTTTCTATCCAACATTTAGGTCATCATGGGACATTTATATGCATTAACCAATACATTCAACATTAGAAACTCCATTTTACAGTGTTGTGTGAACTGAGTTCAAGTGAAATAATCATTCACCCGAGTAACTAGATAATTATGTAGTTAACTAGATATTTATAGCATTAACTACTTAACACTTATCTAATATAGATTGTCCGTACTGGGTTTAAGTGGGTAAGTGGTGGCAGTTATGGGCACTATCAGACAATGTTTCATGTTAAGATAATATCTGGCATGAAAATTTATCACGATACTTATGTAGTTAACCACATAATTACCTAGTTAATTAAGTAGTTATCTAGTTTCTTTAACGTGATAACCACATAATTATTTAGTCAATTAAGTAGTTATCTGGTGGCAGAAATATGCCAACATATATTTACACCCCTAGAATTACTCGGCATCTTGACTTGGATTCCACCAAGATAAACATTCCAGACAAATGTCATGTGGGTAGAAAATACGACCCCATGAGAGTTTAAAAAATCAATAACACATGCTGAACAAAAGCTCACCTTTAGCACCTAGTGTTCATGTGACCTAAATAATGTGTAGTATAAAGTTTTGATAGGGGTCGTTAAAAGTAAAAGCTATTTAAAAGCTATAACAGAATATTGCCACCAATAAGGATCGAGCGCTAAGGATTTAGGGTAAATTATTTCTTCTCATTGTTTCGAAATTTATCAAATGCAGAAATGAAGACCATTTATTCTTTATATGATTAAGTTTTACCTAGAAAGTGGTTATTGTCAGGGTTTTGAGTTATCCTACAATAGGAAGTATACTAATCTTAGCGTACTTAATGCCCTTATAATTTTAGGAATCAGTATTAACCTTGCAAACAGTCCTGTATGGCGCAAGCCTTTTTCTGACACGGATCCTGTTCACGCATGATGTGATCTGAAATGGAAACAGGACAAATTTAATCTAAACAGATAAAAACAAATATCAATCCCATGTAACCAGACAAAAACACATTTCAAACCATTTAACCAGACAGGAAGATATATCAAACCCATGTAACCAGACAGGAAGATATATCAAACCCATGTAACCAGACAGGAAGAGATATCAAACCCATGTAACTAGACAGGAAGAGATATCAAACCCATGTAACCAGACAGGAAGAGATATCAAACCCATGTAACTAGACAGGAAGAGATATCAAACCCATGTAACTAGACAGGAAGAGATATCAATCCCATGTAACCAGACAGGAAGATATTTCAAACCATTTAACCAGACAGGAAGATATATCAAACCCATGTAACCAGACAGGAAGAGATATCAAACCCATGTAACCAGACAGGAAGAGATATCAAACCCATGTAACTAGACAGGAAGAGATATCAAACCCATGTAACCAGACAGGAAGAGATATCAATTCCATGTAACCACACAGGAACTAATTTCAAACCCATGTAACTAGACAGGAAGAGATATCAATTCCATGTAACCACACAGGAACTAATTTCAAACCCATGTAACCAGACAAAAACTTAGTTCAAACCATGTAACCAGACAGGAAGAGATATCAAACCCATGTAACCAGACAGGAAGAGATATCAAACCCATGTAACCAGACAGGAAGAGATATCAAACCCATGTAACCAGACAGGAAGAGATATCAATCCCAGACACATCCCAGCTGTACTAGATCTATTACATTATTTGATTTTTCTTTTTGTTGATGTATTAATCATCACATATATGTGTATCATGATAACAGATAATGTACATTCTACACGACTCAGAAGTGTAAATATACATAACAGAAAATGGTATTTCATCATGTAAAAGAATGACAGCATAGACAAAGATGTTTGTCACTGAATGTCATAGTGGGTCTAGATGAAATACATGCTTAAAATATGTAATGTCGCAGTATCCGAATAAATTATCCGAATGCGTACACATTTCGGTTAAGACCGACTTGGAAAAAAATGGGATTATTTAGATCTACAAATTGCAATAAAAAATGACTCACAGTTTCATCTAAATGTCTGAAATTACAAACTTAGCATCAAGTCAGTCGGGGCTAGCTTCACCACCACTGAACATATACCGCTAGGGGAGATAACCGCTGTGAGGAGCTGTAGACAGAGAAAGGGTATAAAACACGGGGTTGAATCCGGGATTCTCCGGGATCGATTTTTAAAAATTGTTAGAGTGGACCTCGGTAAATGTACTAAGCACAATCAAAACAAATAAAAAACATTTTAAATCCCGAGTCCCAAGTAAGAAATAGTATCAGTATGCAGGTGAACGTGACACGTAGTATCATGTGACAGTCCCTTTTTAATGCAAAACGGGTTAATTACAATTCCTCAACGCTAAACACGTTTTCCACGTGCACAATGTGTCAGAGGTACACGTGGGGTATTTACCTCTTAGATCAGGCGCGTATGAAGGTATTGAGTATTGGGGCCGCGCATGCGGTAAGTGGGGAGGTGTATCCCCTCTCGATGCGAAAAGTGTAGGAAATCACCTTTCACAGGCGCAAAATCCATCACTTTTAAAATGATATTTTCCGAAAATTGGTTTGCTGCTTGTAAGTTTATTCATACATATGTGCACGGACATATAAACCATATATGTCCGTGATATGTGTAAGTTTGTAAAAAGACATGGGACTGTCAGGGATATAATTATTTTGAAATAGTTCAGTCGCATTTTACTGTATTTATTAAGGTACATGAAAGCAGTATATCATCAATATTAGCAAATGCGATTTTTAATACCAAACGTTCTTTTAGGAAACCTAAAATTTAGAGGTTGATATGGATCATCCATTTTCTACTTTCATAATGGAGATCCAGAATACGTATTTGATTTGTATCTGTGTGCACTGTTAAAATACTTTATGTGAGAAAATGAGATTATCGCCATTTAATTGATCGTCAAGCAAATGTAATTATCACCATTTTAAGGTTCAAAACAATGCCAAAATAAATATACATTTGTACATGACACCTTGGATAGTATGTTTCCTTTCAATCAATCATTAATCTGCCGACTGTTTTCACACCCTATATATGACAGTCAGAGTACTAGCGACGGCCCCTGTCTGGTAGCGATGATAACACTTTGTCGTGCGTATTAAATATCTTGACTGAATGCCAATAAAATGTGTGGCTGGTTTTTATTAGTTTAAGATACAGATGAGAAGTAGGGATAATAAAATGCCCCTGTGACCCCAGCTCCTACGCGCATGTAGACAGATGCACGAACTTTCAGGACCGATCCAAGCCAATTAAGGTAAGGAAATGTTCTCATGTGTAAAGCTATAATTGCTGTTTGTTTACTTTTCTATCAAAACACCGCGGTTTTTTCTCCGTCAAGCTTACGGACAAACACGATCCCCCACTCCACCACAGACAGTACTAACAGTCTTTCGGACGAGACTTTGGAAAACCGAGGTCCCGTGTACGATGCTTAACATCGGGCACGTGAAAAACCAGTGGTGGTTCATGCAGTTCTTGAACTAAGGTATCTTCTGTTTCGTGCATGCACTATCCTCCAAAAGTCTAAAATGACTATCTTCCGGAGGTATCGCCCATATGGTCATATAGCGGTTAAGTGTGAGGTAATATAGCTGTTAACTCGATTTAAACCCCCAGTATTTTACTGACAGTTCCAAGGCTGTAAATCGCTGTATGGTTATTATTTCTATTTATGTTTTAGATGTATGTTAAATTCCCTTTTCCCCATGTGCAATTCTTTCACTTGCTATATTGTGTTAATGTTATCCACCCTTTGGACCTATTGTTGCTGGCTTTCTTGACTTGTTCCGTGATCTATCCATCCATTAAATCCCCCCTGTTCGTCCTCCTTAATTTTCCTCAGTTGTCCTTTATGCCCGGCCTGGCTGTACCTTGCGTCCCCCCCGTTTCCCTTCCCCTTGTATATCTTCAATGCCTGATGTTTTGTGGGCTGTTGTTTTCACGGAGGTATATGCGGGGAGGCATTGTCTTGTGTATGTGGCGATCCCTGCAACAAATCTCATTTAAATTATTCGTGTCCGGCATATGCAGTTAAATAAAATCTCTCAACTGTTGATTTATTTAAAATCTTACAGGCGATATCGTCATCATTATGCTAGGATTGATACCCCTTCCTAATAAATCTATTTATCAGTTAAACAAACAGCTGGTTGAAGTTACAAGTGCTGTGAATTTTACGAATTTTGTATAATAGAACGGACGTATATAAGTCCGTGATAATAGATCTCCATCAACAAAAATAGATTTAGTAATTCCAGTCTCAAACATAGAGCTATAGGTTTGGCCTAGCCCCGCATACATGTCTCTGTACTCCGACTTTTACACGCGTCGTTCGTAACAGCGACAGTATAGAGATGTGACGTCCGTGGCTGGACTAGGTTTGGCCCTACTTCCATATTTCAAATAATTGATGGATATTTAAAGCAATATTTACGAAACGTCTTCACTATCAGGTTAAGGACAATCACATTCTCTAAAAATGAAATGTGTGCGTACCGTTTCATCAAGGAAATATTTCCGTGGTTTCATACATGCGTATAGGAGCTTAGCAGGAATGACAACTCTGCATGTAGATTGTATTTTTGCTTGTCCGCGGAGTGATTCAGGGTCATCTCGGCCCACTTACAGTCTCGGCCCGGTCCGACTCGGCCCACTTACAGTCTCGGCCCGGTCCGACTCGGCCCACTTTTGAAGCGCAATGAATAGGCAAAGTTTTTTCACATTATTGATGCCATATATATGAACATTCTAAGTGTTGATTTTTGATACATTGATCGTTAATATTTAAGTTAAATGTAAGTTGAAAACATTACTGAATATTCTCAGTGCTGTGAAGATTCGCGGTACAGTGGAAATTTCCCCGTGAAATGTATATTGGTATCTGTTATAATAAAGTAGACCATATAAAAAATTTAATAGTTATGTCATAATATTGGTATAAATAACAAACAATACATAAATACCAGATAAAGCACAATACATAAATAATGAATACAGATAATGCACAGATAACAAATGACGAACAAACGATTAGACAACAAATGAAATCAAATACATGTAACATTTGTAATCATTTATCTTTACGCATACAACAAACTATACACATAAGTTGAACACAGGTCACATATACATAAAAGACAGACACGAAAATGAAGAACGTAGAATGATAATTAATGATACTGAACACAACACATGTATAAACTTCCATCACATTCTTTAATATGCCGAATGTGTGAATATCTCCGCCTTTTCTTTGCTATTAAAAAGACGACTTCTATCACATTCTTTAATATGCCGAATTGCACTTCAAAAGTGGGCCGTGTTGGACCTGAATGTGTGAATAAACTTTGCCTATTCATTGCACTTCAAAAGTGGGCCGAGTCGGACCTGAATGTGTGAATAAACTTTGCCTATTCATTGCACTTCAAAAGTGGGCCGAGTCGGACCGGAACGTGTGAATAAACTTTGCCTATTCATTGCACTTCAAAAGTGGGCCGAGTCGGACCGGGCCGAGTCGGACCGGGCCGAGACTGTAAGTGGGCCGAGATGACCCTTTACCTAATCCGCGGAGTAAACGTACTATTTTCAGCTGTACTGGGTGTTAAATAAAACCACATAGTGGTTGGTATTTAGATTTTAGCCATAACAATTTTAAATGCTATGGCGCTAACGTTATGTCAAATACAAAATGTAAAATGTCCAACAAAAAAAGACATGCGAGAGATATTGACGTAGCTGTTGAATATTTTATTACAGGTAAATAAGCCTTTTAAGGGTAAAGTTTCTTTGACGTGTGAGAAAATGTAGAAAATGTCAAAATAATCCTAAAAATGTTTTGTAACGTATTTTCGCGATTTTCCCTTGAGTTTATTCTGGAATACATAACGGTCCCTGGTTTATTTCAGTAGGTTATGCATGGCTTCTATCCATCCTCCATCGTTCTCTGGAATCTTCTGTCACCAGAAGTAGTCAGCCAGCCCACTCTCTATATAATAAATGTAGTATTCACTCCCAAAAGGCCTTTTTGACAACACAAAGTTTAGAAGATTATTGGGGAAATAATTGGTGCATATAAGAAAATTGCATTGTGAAAACAGCAACGGCTGTTGTAAAACCTGATCCATATGGACCGATATATTGGAACTGACTGTTTTTTATTGGTCCGGCTGTCCAATGACTGGATCCCAAATGGAGCATGAGTATTCTGATTATCATCTTGTATTCTGTTTTAAAGCTACAACAAATGTTTCATGCTGTCATTTATCTCAAAAGTGTTCTGGTGACAAAACAACAATTTCAAGATAACATGTTTAACCGAAAACAACCAAATAAAGGCATTGGTGATGATGCAATCAGTGCAGTTACTATTTATCTTTATGTATATGACAGAATGTTCCTAACAGATTTTACTTAAAACTTTTTCTAGTCAGAATAATGCATACATGTGACGGTATGAGTTGACTACAGTACGAGTTGACCAAAAACGATACAAGTTGACTGGAAACCCATGTGAACCTTTTCTGTAGGCAAATCGGGAGATTGCACCTCGAAAAGCGGGAGATTGAGACTCAAAACGGGATTTTTTTTTGTGTGGCTGAAATTTTGTCACTATCATGTCTTCATCCGTATCATACGCTGTTAATAGCAATATTTTGCTAATTAACTCGTAATCAGGGGGTCATCCGTTTAATAGAGTCGCCAATTAACCCTTTTATTGCCAATTGTCATATCTGCATACAATAGAAACTTGAATAAACAACATGACAAAAGAGGGTCGCATCGTATTCTGATCAGTGTCGCCAAGCGCTTGATTCCATGGTTTAAAGCGTCCATATAAACCCAAAAACGTGATTTTTGGACTGGTATCCCGAATAATTTCAGCGAACCAGTCGGGAATGAACTAAAACATACCGGTTTTACCCCATATTAAATAAAAATTCACGATGTTTACTTCACATGTATGATAATGCAGACACATTTCAATCAAGGAGGACTGCAACCGAATCACGATAAAAAATTTATCAGTCTATTCTAAGGGTTCTGTTATTTAGACTGCATGTTTCCTCAGATTTAAAACTGACATATAACCACCATTTATGAGGTTAAAATAAAAAAAATAAGAGAAGAGCAAAAACCACTCCCATAAACTGACCACTTGGCATGCTCCTATCCCAGCGATTGAACTAAATTCTGGGGCAGCCCCCTGCAGAATGGAATGAATACCTCATACTATCAACTGTGGGTCAAAGTTTCCTCCTCAAATAAATACAATCACATGTACATAGTTTGTTATATTATTGAACACTTTATTCTTTGTTTCCAGCAAAGTCAAGACAAAAGTTTCGAGGAAATGAAGAATTGATATCGGCCTTAGGATGTATAGAGGAAACAGCAATTAGTACTGGATTGTCTCCCTTACATATATCATCTCTTGTTGACGTCGCAGCAGACGGTCTGCAAGGTAAACTTATCTTCATTTCCTCTCAAAAAAGTCCTGCATCCTTCACATTTATTCCTAATATTAAGCTGTAATTGCAGGGATAATTCTAGCTTTTGCATGTCATACTTGCAGTTTGTGTATTTTGTGCTTTTTGGCTTATTTAATGTCTTTTCGCTCAATTGTTTTCAAGTGTTTGTGCACCCAGGAAGAGTCTTTGTTTACAAACGTTTTACTCACTGTATTTAATAAGCATCTTTACCATCTGAAGTGATGCACATTAATGAGATGGGAAGACATCATCTGCCATACATATACACATTGTAACATAATCAGTTTAAATAATAATGTAGCATCAGTTTATATCAATACATAAGTGTTTCATTCTAGTCAATATGCATAAAATTACTCAGCAATGTTTTATTTTTGCGTTATCCATTTCTCATTAAAAATCTCACTGAAATTGAAATTCTCTCACCAATTTTTGACAAATGGGAGCAATTCTCTCATGGAAAATCTGACATAGAATTAACCCTGTAATTGCTAATCTTTTTCCCAGTTTCAATGTTTAATGCGCAAAAATTTGAAGGGTAAGGGTCATCTTCCCAAGTAAGCCAAAATAAACACTGCATTGTGTAATAGAAGGGACTTCGTTTGGATCAAATGACACCCACTGGGATCTTTAGTGGAAGCTGTAGTATAAGTAAATATTATTGTTCAACAAGTTGTAGAAATGTTGTGTGGTAACATTGACTGTATTGAGTACAAGGTAATCCATATATTCTGTTCCACATTCATGTCGAGTACAAGGTAATCCATATATTCTGTTCCTCATTCATGTCGAGTACAAGGTAATCCATATATTCTGTTCCTCATTCATGTCGAGTACAAGGTAATCCATATATTCTGTTCCTCATTCATGTCGAGTACAAGGTAATCCATATATTCTGTTCCTCATTCACGTCGAGTACAAGGTAATCCATATATTCTGTTGCAGAAACCAATCCTGGTATATTTCTGTGTTATATTTGATTGATGTATATGTTCCTTGACGTATATGTTCCTTGATTTTAATACATTTTGTATATTTATCTAGTGGAGACTGTGTGTAAGAGGATAATCAAAGCATTGATTCCACACTCCAGCGTACCTGAAGAAGCTGTGTTAAAATGCATCTCCTGGATCTGTACCAGGAAACCATCAATCAACATACAGGTATATAGAAATCTGTCACTGGCTGCTGATACTGTTAGAAATATCCGGCACAAGCATTACTGTTTTGGTGAGAACCGGATATAAGGGGTATGAGCGTTACTGTTTTGGTGAGAACCGGATATAAGGGGTATGAGCGTTACTGTTTTGGTGAGAACCGGATATCAGGGGTATGAGCGTTACTGTTTTGGTGAGAACCGGATATAAGGGGTATGAGCGTTACTGTTTTGGTGAGAACCGGATATAAGGGGTATGAGCGTTACTGTTTTGGTGAGAACCGGATATCAGGGGTATGAGCGTTACTGTTTTGGTGAGATCCGGATATAAGGGGTATGAGCGTTACTGTTTTGGTGAGAACCGGATATCAGGGGTATGAGCGTTACTGTTTTGGTGAGAACCGGATATCAGGGGTATGAGCGTTACTGTTTTGGTGAGAACCGGATATCAGTGGTATGAGCGTTACTGTTTTGGTGAGAACCGGATATCAGGGGTATGAGCGTTACTGTTTTGGTGAGAACCGGATATCAGGGGTATGAGCGTTACTGTTTTGGTGAGAACCGGATATCAGGGGTATGAGCGTTACTGTTTTGGTGAGAACCGGATATCAGGGGTATGAGCGTTACTGTTTTGGTGAGAACCGGATATCAGGGGTACAAGCGTTACTGTTTTGGTGAGAACCAGATATTAGGGGTACGAGCGTTACTGTTTTGGTTAGAACCGGATATTAGGGGTACAAGCGTTACTGTTTTGGTGAGAACCGGATATCAGGGGTATGAGCGTTACTGTTTTGGTGAGAACCGGATATCAGGGGTATGTGCGTTACTGTTTTGGTGAGAACCGGATATCAGGGGTATGAGCGTTACTGTTTTGGTGAGAACCGGATATCAGGGGTATGAGCGTTACTGTTTTGGTGAGAACCGGATATCAGGGGTATGAGCGTTACTGTTTTGGTGAGAACCGGATATCAGGGGTATGAGCGTTACTGTTTTGGTGAGAACCGGATATCAGGGGTATGAGCGTTACTGTTTTGGTGAGAACCGGATATCAGGGGTATTATTCACAAACATTTTAAGACTAAAATTCAGCCTTTAAAATGTTAAATGCTCTTTGTCGTATTACATATTTTAAAAAAAATGGGTAAACGTGTAGAGCGTGTAACAACAATTACATGTACAAAATGTGTTCAATTATATTGAATGGAAAGTAAAGGCTGGTTAATATCATTTTTGCAAATTTAAAGTCTTAGTTTGAGTTTCAGACCTTTAGACGATTTTGCTAACTGCATTAATCAATATGTTTGTTGCCATCAGATTATTTCCTCTTTCAGAATTCTATTTTGTTTCACATTTCAGTGTTTACTGTTACGATGGATTCTTGTAATCTATGATTATATTGACACAAAGAATGATCTTCATGGATTATATGGAGTATTGTTTCACTTTCTGCATTACAGAACATTGGTAAGAACAAAAATACATTTAATCATTGATCAGTACTGAGATTGTATTGACACATATTAGGGGTTCCACTAGGTGCTGAATCTCAAGGGGAATTTTGATAATTTATGACGGGATTGTCCAATTTTATAGCCAAAATACCTATACTGTAGTATCATTTGAATTCGCGCAGGTCTAATTTTCGCGTATTTCGCGCTAGAGACAAAGCGCGAATTTAAGTCCGCGCGATTATTAAACTTTCGAAATTAACATGCCTATCCGAATTTTTGTCTGTCCGAAAATGTGTGTATATGCACTTACGTTTTTTCTTTTCATAATATGTCGCTGTTTTTTCTGATAATCTGTGTGGAATAATTAGGAACATGGAATATTTTGACACAGTTTGATTACTAGTACGTAAGAGTGGTTTAAACGGAACATTAATTCATAAATTGATTTTTCTTTGTTTACGATGTTTATATAAAGAATACACGACTGCATAAAATCGTTGTCATCCGGAGTGCACGCACTGCAACTTTTTTCTTCATACTTTAATTCTTGAACAATTCGTACAATCGTGTCAATTAACGCCAATTAATCGCTGGACGTGTCATATTGTTTGTGGTATTGTTATGGGGTATGTTTTAATTCGTTCCCGACTGGTTCGCTGAAATAACTTGTCAAACTCATAACCGAAAATGTAAAATCGGGATACCAGGGAATCAAGCGCTTGGTGACACTGATCAAAATACGACGCGAACCTCACTAGTCATGTTGTTTATTCAAGTTTTACACGTTTCTATTGTATTCAGATATGACAAATGGCAATAAAATTGTTAATTGGCGACTCTATTACAGAGAGTAAATACGCAGAATATTGCTATTTACAGCTTATGATACGGATGTACGAAATAACACGCGCTGAGATACCGTCATTTTTTCTTCAAAAAATTAAAATGCGCGAATTTAGGCCCGCGCGAAACTGCCTTTTTTGCTGTTTGCGCGAAATTTCACCCCCGCGAATTTAAGTGATACTACAGTAATTAAGAGAAAAATTTACCCTTATAATTCAAGAAAGGTGTTAAAATATCAACTATTGTAAATTTTCTCAAACACGAAATTATATATAAACATACTAGACTTATGTCTCCTTCTCCCTCCACATAGTGGGTGGGGAGCTATATTGATGTTGTTCTCTCTAGCTGTCTGGATGTTTGTTCTCCTAAACCAGTAGTTGGATTTCAATGAAACTTCACGAGTGATTGGTACCTTATTGTCAGTCAGCATTTCTAGTCGAAGGTTTATGGCAGAGTTATGTCCCTTTAGTGATAAAAATGAATTGATGAATTGATTGTAGCAGAGTTATGTCCCTTTAGTGATAAAAATGAATTGATTGTAGCAGAGTTATGTCCCTTTAGTGATAAAAATGAATTGATTGTAGCAGAGTTATGTCCCTTAATGGTTTAATGAAATTTGACCTTGACCTTGCTGTTCATTCTCTGATATCTGGCCAAGTTTGACCAAGTACATTTATCAAAAGCTGATGCGTGTGAATTTAATAAAATAGCTCGGGATGTTTGGAGGAGTCGGGGATTTCCCTGACACAGAAATCTTGAGTCCCTGACTCCCTTTTCTTTCTAGAGACTCCCATTTTCAACTTACTGTGCATCCCTGGGACCCCTAAAATAAACTTTTGTCAAGTATAAACTGCATATCTGGGACTCCATAAATATACTAAGCCAAACAAACAAACAAATATACAGTAGAACATATGAGGGCCGCTGTACGATTTCCAACCTCTTCTGTAAGCGACGTCATTTCAAGAAAACGTCACATATGACGTCACCATGTACTGACAGTGAGCAATAATTGCCCCATATGGCAATATGAAAACGAAGTGACCATAAGGAGTAAATAGTGTTTCCTGCTTGCAAATAGTGACGTCACATGTTGCGTTTTCTTGAAATGACGTCACTTAAAGAAGAGGTTGTAAATCCAATAGCAGCGCTCATATATGAAAAAATGTTGACATCAGACTCAAAGTTTAACTACAATAGCTGTTTTACTTTCCACTGTTTGTAACTTGTAGTGGTTCAATCCCTTGATATGTGTTGTATGTCTACAATATTTGTAATGTGTAGTGGTTCAATCCCTTGATATGTGTTGTATGTCTACAATATTTGTAACGTGTAGTGGTTTAATCCCTTGATATGTGTTGTATGTCTACAATATTTGTAACGTGTAGTGGTTCAATCCCTTGATATGTGTTGTATGTCTACAATATTTGTAACGTGTAGTGGTTTAATCCCTTGATATGTGTTGTATGTCTACAATATTTGTAAAGTGTAGTGGTTCAATCCCTTGATATGTGTTGTATGTCTACAATATTTGTAACGTGTAGTGGTTCAATCCCTTGATATGTGTTGTATGTCTACAATATTTGTAATGTGTAGTGGTTCAATCCCTTGATATGTGTTGTATGTCTACAATATTTGTAACGTGTAGTGGTTCAATCCCTTGATATGTGTTGTATGTCTACAATATTTGTAACGTGTAGTGGTTCAATCCCTTGATATGTGTTGTATGTCTACAATATTTGTAATGTGTAGTGGTTCAATCCCTTGATATGTGTTGTATGTCTACAATATTTGTAACGTGTAGTGGTTCAATCCCTTGATATGTGTTGTATGTCTACAATATTTGTAATGTGTAGTGGTTCAATCCCTTGATATGTGTTGTATGTCTACAATATTTGTAATGTGTAGTGGTTCAATCCCTTGATATGTGTTGTATGTCTACAATATTTGTAACGTGTAGTGGTTCAATCCCTTAATATGTGTTGTATGTCTACAATATTACAGATGCCGTATATATGTCATCTGTTGTATCTACTGACCAGGAAGGAGGACGTGAGACTATGCCGCGTCAGATTTCTTATTCAGTATCAGAAAGATATGGTAAGATTTCCACTTTTATGTTCTCTGCATATCTTCCTTTTTGTGACTTAAACATTTTGCTTAATCAGTCCTGACTACTGCTGTGACCGGTCTGTATATTTTTAGTCGTTGGCGCTGATTAATCAACTAGCTGCATATTGTTCTATCTGTACACTAATTATCTCTAGGGGTCTTGGGAACTCCTAATTTGGAATTCTGAACTCTTTTTGTGTCCCAACAACTGTGGGGCATTTGATTTACCCTTGTCCATCTGTCTGTCTGTCCATCTTGAAAAAACCACTTGTTGTTCATAACTCAAAGGTATTTGACCTAGCGTAACAAAACTTCATGAAATTGCACACCTGGTTTTTTCGATTGCAGTTATTTAGTAAGAGCAGAGTTTTACCCCTTGATTGAGTAAAGTGGCCACATTTCTACTTTTAATCGTTTTTTTGTGAATAGACCATCACAGAACTCCTCATTTTTCTGAAACTTCTAAGGACTTGTGTCTGAAATTCTAGCGAGAATCCTGATCTCTTGGGATAAGAAATGCGCTTGAACCCAATGTTCATGATCAATTAAAGTGTCACAATGTGACTCTGTTTGGTATGTGTGTCATGATGTGCCAACATTGTACCATGCAACGTATTGCAAATTGTACCACGATCTATTGCTTCATTAACCTAAGCTATGGCTGGAGTTTTTCTGACTTGAACACAAGGCTCCTGACTAGACACAATAAACTTGCATGAGCTGAAACACGACAGATTTTTTTAACTTTTAATTCAATATAGTGCTGTCATTGATACAGTTGATATCAATATACATGTATCAGCATCTGTTGATCAAATATCAATATACATGTATCAGCATCTGTTGATCAAATATCAATATACATGTATCAGCATCTGTTGATCAAATATCAATATACATGTATCAGCATCTGTTGATCAAATATCAATATACATGTATCAGCATCTGTTGATCAAATATCAATATACATGTATCAGCATCTGTTGATCAAATATCATTATACATGTATCAGCATCTGTTGATCAAATGTCAATATACATGTATCAGCATCTGTTGATCAAATATCAATATACATGTATCAGCATCTGTTGATCAAATATCAATATACATGTATCAGCATCTGTTGATCAAATATCAATATACATGTATCAGCATCTGTTGATCAAATATCATTATACATGTATCAGCATCTGTTGATCAAATGTCAATATACATGTATCAGCATCTGTTGATCAAATATCAATATACATGTATCAGCATCTGTTGATCAAATATCAATATACATGTATCAGCATCTGTTGATCAAATATCAATATTATGGCGGCCAAATACAGGAGAATGGGTACAGTCTATACATGTGCCAAAATAGCGTTACAGTACTCAGTTAGTCAGTAGGCGTTACAGTACTCAGTTAGTCAGTAGGCGTTACAGTACTCAGTGTAGTCAGTAGGCGTTACAGTACTCAGTGTAGTCAGTAGGCGTTACAGTACTCAGTTAGTCAGTAGGCGTTACAGTACTCAGTTAGTCAGTAGGCGTTACAGTACTCAGTGTAGTCAGTAGGCGTTACAGCACTCAGTGTAGTCAGTAGGCGTTACAGTACTCAGTGTAGTCAGTAGGCGTTACAGTACTCAGTGTAGTCAGTAGGCGGCTGTTTGTTAAACAGGGCTCTAGTGGATAGTACATTCCAAATGTTAGCAATATAATATGATGCTATGATGTTAAAAATATGGATTAAATATTGAATATATATAAATAAAACTATTTTATTAAAATACAAGTTGATAATTTAAATATGTAGGGCATACACACATAAACAAATGTCTTATATTTTATGATATTCTTCAGGGTACGCAAGCTTTCCTGAGTGGATTGTTATCAATCTATCGTCATTATTACCCTAGTTTGGTACATGTGGCAAACACTCGCTCATATAAGGTATGTATTGTATGTTTCACAACAAATCTGTGAGTGTTAGGTTTGGCATCTATTGAGAAGTGGTGTTAGTTCTTGATAAACTGTTTTTATAATGCATGTATGACAGGTAATAAAGGCCTGATGGAAACTCTAAAATCAGATTTGAATGTTACAATGTGAGAACAATTGTTAAGAAAAACCGAATCATCTAGACACTGTAAGATAGGTATGAACCGAATCATCCAGACACTGTAAGATAGGTATGAACCGAATCATCCAGACACTGTAAGATAGGTATGAACTGAATCATCCAGACACTGTAAGATAGGTATGAACCGAATCATCCAGACACTGTAAGATAGGTATGAACCGAATCATCCAGACACTGTAAGATAGGTATGAACCGAATCATCCAGACACTGTAAGATAGGTATGAACCGAATCATCCAGACACTGTAAGATAGGTATGAACCGAATCATCCAGACACTGTAAGATAGGTATGAACCGAATCATCCAGACACTGTAAGATAGGTATGAACCGAATCATCCAGACACTGTAAGATAGGTATGAACCGAATCATCCAGACACTGTAAGATAGGTATGAACCGAATCATCCAGACAATGTAAGATAGGTATGAACCGAATCATCCAGACACTGTAAGATAGGTATGAACCGAATCATCCAGACACTGTAAGATAGGTATGAACCGAATCATGCAGACACTGTAAGGTAGGTATGAACGCCCTAAGGAGTCTATTCCAAAGTGATCAGTACAATTAAAGTCTGTATCAACGATCACTTTCAATTGCACTCAGGGCCAAAGGATATAAAAATGAGTTCAGTGAGCAGTCTCAGAATTCAGCTTTGCCATTGGTCAATGTTAGGATTGTGCTTAGTCTCCATCAATCAGAGGCATGCATGTAGAGATTGTTTTACAAACATAGATATATAACAACACTCTAACATGAAGACCATTCATTTGTCCCCTCATCCTGTATATAGAGTCTGCCTCTCAACAAAGGTCATGTTTTCTTTTTGTCATTGTTGGTCATAATACAATCGTTAGTAACATTTCTACATGTTTTGCATGAGTTTGGAACCAGTCTCGGAATGCAGCCTTTCCATTGGTCAATTTTTATACTGCACTCAGAAACTACCAATTAGATGATCTAGATTTCTGACTGATCCATAAATCAGATTTGTGACGTGAGAACCAGTCTTGTGTATATTATGCCTTTCTCTTACAGTCATTTTTTCCAAACTATGACAGAAAATGGATTAGTACTGTCGGTCAGGTACGAGAGAAGAATGGTTTACCTCGTACCGTAGATATCAGCTGGGAGAAAGCTTTGTTGGAAAGATTAAATCCCTCCGGTAACAATGGAGATTTAATGCCTGTAAGTACATTTCTAAAGATCTCAATTGTTATCTGTCTCAAATTTCAGTGATGCAAATTTTCTGTCTATTGGCAGATTTCCTCTTTGTTGACACTGGCCAGCATTATTTTTAGATCAGAGTAAATCTGATGAGAAAGTTCAGGGGGGTAACTGCGTTATGACCATTATAACGCAGATAATTTGTGGTACTATTTTTATATGGCGTATTCGGTCTTAATTATATAGTCACCCGGCCCATCCATTCTCATTCCACCCGGCCCATCCATTCTCATTCCACCCGGCCCATCCATTCTCATTCCACCCGGCCCATCCATTCTCATTCCACCCGGCCCATCCATTCTCATTCCACCCGGCCCATCCATTCTAATTTCACCAGGCCCATCCATTCTCATTCCACCCGGCTCATCCATTCTCATTCCACCCGGCCCATCCATTCTCATTCCACCCGGCTCATCCATTCTCATTCCACCCGGCCCATCCATTCTCATTCCACCCGGCCCATCCATTCTCATTCCACCCGGCTCATCCATTCTCATTCCACCCGGCTCATCCATTCTCATTCCATGAATGTTCAAGACCTTGTATTTTGAGTGTAAGAAGGCAAAATTTGAAATTAAATAAATTTAATACTTATAAACAATCTCTACCTGTTGACCCATCTTTCAACCTGTGACAAGAAACAGACTTAGGGGTTACAGACAGTTCTCCATTCATCTTGTATAAACTGTACTTATAACTTACTTACGAATGATTTCTGTTTCAGTCCAAGAAAAGAAGGAAGATTGATCCGATACCTGTCATCCATTCGTTGACGTCGAAATCAAGTTATAAACGTGATACGTTAGCTCACACGTTAGGAATACAAACTGTACCATTTGTCCTGATCCATTCATTTAAATGTGTGCTTGATAATCTGGAGACTATAGAAGTAAGTTATACCAGGATTTATTGCACATCGTGTCTGTGAAACAAGGGCTGATAAAAAGTTGTCAGATGCTCAGTATTACTTTGTGGAAAATGATAGAATAAACACTAAATTCAGTCAGCACACAGAATAATCTACTTCCAGCCTACTCAATTGTTTTAAAAAAAACATTGAATATACCCAAAAGTGCATGATTATGTGCTTGGGTAGGTGGGGAATTTTGCTGTTGGTGTAAGACATCGATAGTCTTATGTAAGTGAAACATTTCCATCTCTTAGGAAATCGCAAAAACAAATGCAAACATGCATATAACTGTCTGACTGAAAAGCCAGAAGTATACAAATGGATCGCATCTCGAAACTTTCTGATCAGCCCTCATGCAGTCGACTTTAATGCAGACATGAAGCAAAATGGAAGTTTCATTATATAATAATGGCCACGAAATTGCTAATGAACAACCCAATTCCTAACCTTGTACGTGGACCTTTATCAACAATGGGAAGCTCAAAATTGTGGCCCAAGATGGCAGACGGCTGTTATTTCCAATCATTGAAGATTTTTAAGTGGAATTTAAATTGGCTGCTGTTGGAATGATTATGACTTTTATGTACTGTGATATTTGTGCTTACATCTAGGTGTACACAGTGTACTGTGATATTTGTGCTTACATCTAGGTGTACACAGTGTACTGTGATATTTGTGCTTACATCTAGGTGTACACAGTGTACTGTGATATTTGTGCTTACATCTAGGTGTACACAGTGTACTGTGATATTTGTGCTTACATCTAGGTGTATGCAGTGTACTGTGATATTTGTGCTTACATCTAGGTGTACACAGTGTACTGTGATATTTGTGCTAACATCTAGGTGTACACAGTGTACTGTGATATTTGTGCTTACATCTAGGTGTACACAGTGTACTGTGATATTTGTGCTTACATCTAGGTGTACACAGTGTACTGTGATATTTGTGCTTACATCTAGGTGTACACAGTGTACTGTGATATTTGTGCTTACATCTAGGTGTACACAGTGTACTGTGATATTTGTGCTTACATCTAGGTGTACACAGTGTACTGTGATATTTGTGCTTACATCTAGGTGTACACAGTGTACTGTGATATTTGTGCTTACATCTAGGTGTACGCAGTGAATAGTCTTGTTTACAGATATAGAAATTTATTTGTTACACTTGTTTGCTTCCATTGTTGGTTTGACCATTTAATATATTTTAATGCTCCCGCCATTTGAAGAATGGTGAAGGGGCATAAAGTGTTTCCCCTGTCTGTGAGTGCATGCCTCTGTGCAAAAGTTGGTTTCTGATCAATAACTTTTGAAAAGATCAAGTCATATAGTCGATTTTTGTTACAATTCATCACTTTTTAGCTTATGCGATGGTGCATTGTCCATCGTCCTTGCGTGCTTCTGTCTGTGTGTGCGTAAACAATTGCTTGAGAACATGATAAATTTGTCAGTTTTGATTGTATCTCAATCAAACTTGTACAGTAGTTAGATATATCTGTCAGAGCTTTCTTTTGAAAATCAGCCAGATCCACCCATGCATGGCTGGCCCTTTGAAATTGGAAAAAGCATCTAGTTTCAAATTTTAACATTTCAGTTTCCCAGCCAGATTGGAGCGGTGCTGAGATCAGATGCCTTAAAACATGTGATGTCCTACACAAAAGATCATATTGCATGCGCAAGATTTCAGTTTTGGATTTCAAAAACTTTGCAAGAAGGTATAGTTTGTTTTACTTAAACTGTTTTGGATGCATATAGTACATGTCCAGTAAACAAGATATAATCATCATTGGTCGAACATAGATAAATATATAATGTATTCACTGACCAGCTTAAGACCAACATTGACATTAAAATTGGTGTATAACTTTGTGATTGTGTGATGCTGTGTGTGTTTGATGTTACATGATGGCGGCAGATCTACACTTACTCAGATGATGACTCTGTGGATAATTAAATAAAACATCAGTAAGATAAGTGGTAATTATAAAATGTTTGGGAGTTTTTAGCGTACTTAGTTTAGAGTATTTTACGACCTCTCTTGAGCAACACTTGTTGGGAGATGTATATTCTAGTCATTGTTGAGATGTTCAATTAGTAGTAAACTTTACCAGTAAATTGATAATGCTGAGAGAAGGAAGAAATTTCAGTGTATTCTATATCTGGTAATGCATTCAGTATTCAATGTCAGTAATGTTGTAAAGCAGTTCTTCAAGCCCAAACTATACGTAGGTTAAGTTGTTGTTTACTACTGTTCATTGTATTCTATATCTGGTAATGCATTCAGTATTCACTGTCAGTAATGTTGTAAAGCAGTTCTTCAAGCCCAAACTAGAGAATGTGTTTACTACTGTTCAGTGTATTCTATATCTGGTAATGCATTCAGTATTCAATGTCAGTAATGTTGTAAAGCAGTTCTTCAAGCCCAAACTAGAGAATGTGTTTACTACTGATTCTATTCAGTTCTTGTTAAACAAGCATGATCCACACCAATATCCATGGTTTTCAATGAAATTCAGCTTATTAGAACGGGTATGTCATTGGGCGGGCAGGAAGGCATCTGTCAAACTTGGCAATTTCTAGCGGATAACTTCAACTTTTTCAATCCAAACTTGGTGTATAGCAAGTTGTCAACAACTGGAATACATAGTGTCACAAAGCATCGAGATGGCCGCACCCCTTCATGTAATGTTCAGACAATATTCTAAGGGACTCAGGGATCTTGTTTAGAGACAAGAATTCCTTGCATTACCCTACGGTGTTGTTTAATATCATGTTGATTTTATTGCAGAACTAGTGGACTCTAAACAGAACAACAAACAACGTGTGACCTCGTTACTACAGTTGACAAAGTTGTTCTCCGATTTCCTGCAGGTTTGACTAAATTCATAAATTTTCCATATATTTTTGTTAAATGTAGAGTTTACATATTGATACACCAGGATATGTTATGCTCTACTAATGCTACATTCAATGCTTTTAAAATATTCCTGACATTCATACAGTGAATTTTTGTGATTTTTAACTCATCTGTTGTCAAAGCTTTTTTGTCGTCTGCATCCACAAAAATGTCAAATATTGTTAAATACAATTCAGTTTCTGAGACTATACAAGTCCATTTTATAACCTGCAGACCAGCATCTACATCTGCTGTTGGACTGTGGACTCTCGTTGGTTGGAACTCTTGTATCGAACAACCTGATGAACAACTGATTACGAAGTCCTAATAAACTTCTCTATCTAATCTATATGGTTCTGTTACTGTTGGTTCAAACTGCCCAGCCTTGAAATCTCGAACCAATTATTCGGCCCCTTCTATATAAAATGCTCTGTAATTTGCATCTTTTTGTTGAACAATACATTCTCTCACCTCATAAGTGGCTTAGCTCGGTTGTGATCAATAATGACATGGTGCGTGTAACATTGACACATGTGTGAACGTTGCACTACAAACTGTCAGCTGAGTTAAAAATACACTTGTTGTTTGCTGATATATATGATTGTACATGTAATTCAGTTGTCAAACGTCATGCGTATATATTGAGTAACAAGAAGTCCACGTATATATTTGTATATTGTCATAAAGATACAGAATTTTAGTATTGACTAAAAAATTAATTGATGGCACAGTCATCCTGTATCTTGGTGACCAATCTGTAACTTGTAGAACATGATTGCTGAATGTAACAGTTTTATTAACTGTTATAACAAATTCCTTACAGCAAGTTACCTCCCCTGATAGCAAACACCTTACAGTACAGCATATGGCTTTTTTATGGTTCTTGTTAGTTGAGGGTGAGATTTGAGTACAGTTGTGCTTGGAACCAGTCAAATAATTGCGCTTGGAACCAGTCAAATACTTGTGATTGGAACTGGTCAAATGTGAGGAAATTGTTATGCTTTGATTTCTTTGGTATCGATGTATCAGTCTTGTTGTTTCTATCTACAGGAAGGTATTCCAGCTGTTGATGTGGAGATATCAATCTTGTTGTTTCTATCTACAGGAAGGTATTCCAGCTGTTGATGTGGAGATATCAATATTGTTGTTTCTATCTACAGGAAGGTATTCCAGCTGTTGATGTGGATATATCAATCTTGTTGTTTCTATCTACAGGAAGGTATTCCAGCTGTTGATGTGGAGATATCAATCTTGTTGTTTCTATCTACAGGAAGGTATTCCAGCTGTTGATGTGGATATATCAATCTTGTTGTTTCTATCTACAGGAAGGTATTCCAGCTGTTGATGTGGATATATCAATCTTGTTGTTTCTATCTACAGGAAGGTATTCCAGCTGTTGATGTGGAGATATCAGACTACTTACAGAATTGGAACGGTGTACATTATTCTCCCCTTATATTTAAACTTGTCTCAAGATGTCGGCTGTATTCGTTTCCAAGTAAGTAGTTTTTATGCTCGCAGAAGGAGGTGACTTTTCTGTCCCACATTCGTCAAACCACTGCCGGAAATTCAATGAAACTTTAGGATTTCACACTCAAATAAAATCGTTGGAAAAATTTAGCAGCATTCTGTTCAAAAATTGGACTGTAAATGTTTCTGAAATTGGAAAATTCATATAATATGATATAAATAACTTTCATTGAAGACAATTTGATGGCATCATGCCCAAACGTTTTTTAGGGTTTTCTAACATAGTCAATATTTGTATGTTCCTTTGAAATATTCCCATTTATACATAAAAAAATTGTTTTGATTCTTTTCGAATATTTCTGACTTCTTTAATTTGCAAGTCTGTTAAGTACGCAGGTGGTTTCACAACATGAAAATATGAAGAAATATTCGTCTGTGAGCAGAGTGATACTGGTCAATTGTTGACTGAATAACTTCCTAACTGGTCTGAGATAATATACTAGAGTCCGGAGACCAGCCTTGGATGTAGCTTTGCCATTGGTCAGTTTTTAAATTACACTTAGAAACGGCCAATCAGAGGCTGGAGTTGTGAGGTTGGCGTCCAAACTTGGATTTATAACCTCAGACGCAGTTAGTTGTTGCACTTTAACAAAACATTGACATTTTGTTTTCAGTGTTTTATGATGGTGTCTTAGAACCTCTCAGAAAATTGTTCTTTTCATCGTCTGTGTATGGCAAGGTGAGTAAAACTTCTCACATATGTATTGTTTGATTTACAGAGATGCAAGTTTTCTGGGGTTTTCTGAAATTTATGGTTTTAATGTGCCAGAAAAAGAGCTTCCAGGGGTAGAAAATTTAGAGTACGGTTAGAGATGTTCTGGATGATTGAATAATGGATGAATATGGCTTTTATCTAACATCCATTTCATAAATGACTTGTAGTAGTCTGTGATACTTTGCTTTGTCATTTTACAAGCTCTCCCTTTTTACCATGTTTAGTGGTCAAATGAAACACGTCTAAAGTGATGTTTTGTCAATTTACAGGCCTTTTTCTGTAGTTTCCACGGGTCGACTATCTGACCCATTCCCATAGCCAATATGGGTTTTTTCCCAATCCAAAAAAAAATCCAAATCTTACGAAATGTCGTCTACTGGAGCGACCTGATAATTATCTTGAAGCTCGTTGAATAACTCTGGCCATTATTATCCCTTGTGTCATAAATGTTTGTGGACATTTTGTGTGTCTTTTTGACAGTTGATATAAGAAATGGAGATTAGAATGCTTGTTTATATAAAATTTATATATATGAAAAGCCTGTTCTTTTAACTATGAAAATTCCCAAAATTTGAGTTGAAGCAATTAAAAGTTTTCCCAAATTGGCCAAATTTACGACGCAAATTTTCCCAATTAATCTAGGGTCTTTTTCCTAAAATGGACAGAAAAGGGCCTGATTCACATTAAATGGACGTGTTCCACTGATAGTGCAAGAATCAGGTTATTGTTGGAGCACTTTACTTGAGTCAGATACACTCGTATGTCATGATTACCCAAACACAATATTGAAGAATGTGCAGTGAAGAATGTACAGTGAAGAATGTGCAGTGAAGAATGTACAGTGAAGAATGTACAGTGAAGAATGTACAGTGAAGAATGTACAGTGAAGAATGTACAGTGAAGAATGTGTTCTATTGTAATGTTACCTTATTATTTCCAGTGTAAAATTGTGATGTGTTTCACGGACTTACTACGAAATCACGCAGCAAATGAATGGCCAAGAAGTTTAGACAAGATAGACGATAATTCATGGTGAGTCAATCTCCAGTTTGCCAATCTACATACATCAGGAAATTATTTTGAACATTTTTTAGCAGTCTCCCAGGTCATAACTCCATTTCTGATTGGGTTTTGAAATTGACCAATGGCAAGACTATATTCTAAGACAGTTCTCAAATCTTGGTAATATAACCTTAGACCAAGATTGGTATGCAAGTCATACATTGTATTTTAATGTGTAACTACTGCTATTCATGCTTGTCCAGTATGTAGATACCCATGTAGACAGCCATCCAGTATGTAGATACTCATGTAGACAGCCATCCAGTATGTAGATACTCATGTAGACAGCCATCCAGTATGTAGATACTCATGTAGACAGCCATCCAGTATGTAGATACTCATGTAGACAGCCATCCAGTATGTAGATACTCATGTAGACAGCCATCCAGTATGTAGATACTCATGTAGACAGCCATCCAGTATGTAGATACTCATGTAGACAGCCATCCAGTATGTAGATACTCATGTAGACAGCCATCCAGTATGTAGATACTCATGTAGACAGCCATCCAGTATGTAGATACCCATGTAGACAGCCATCCAGTATGTAGATACTCATGTAGACAGCCATCCAGTATGTAGATACTCATGTAGACAGCCATCCAGTATGTAGATACTCATGTAGACATCTGTCCAGTATGTAGATACGCATGTAGGCATCTATCCAGTATGTAGATACTCATGTAGACAGCCATCCAGTATGTAGATAGGCATGTAGACATCTGTCCAGTATGTAGATACTCATGTAGACATCTGTCCAGTATGTAGATACTCATGTAGACATCTGTCCAGTATGTAGATACCCATGTAGACATCTGTCCAGTATGTAGATACTCATGTTGACATCTGTCCAGTATGTAGATACTCATGTAGACATCTGTCCAGTATGTAGATACTCATGTAGACATCTGTCCAGTATGTAGATACCCATGTAGACATCTGTCCAGTATGTAGATACTCATGTTGACATCTGTCCAGTATGTAGATACTCATGTAGACATCTGTTCAGTATGTAGATACTCATGTTGACATCTGTCCAGTATGTAGATACTCATGTAGACATCTGTTCAGTATGTAGATACTCATGTTGACATCTGTCCAGTATGTAGATACTCATGTAGACATCTGTCCAGTATGTAGATACTCATGTAGACAGCCATCCAGTATGTAGATACTCATGTAGACAGCCATCCAGTATGTAGATAGGCATGTAGACAGCCATCCAGTATGTAGATACTCATGTAGACAGCCATCCAGTATGTAGATACCCATGTAGACAGCCATCCAGTATGTAGATACTCATGTAGACAGCCATCCAGTATGTAGGTACCCATGTAGACAGCCATCCAGTATGTAGATACACATGTAGACAGCCATCCAGTATGTAGGTGCGCATGAAGGCATCTATCCCGTATGTAGATACCCATGTAGACAGCCATCCAGTATGTAGATATGCATGTAGGCATCTATCCAGTATGAAGATACCCATGTTGACATCTGTCCAGTATGTAGATACCCATGTTGACATCTGTTCAGTATATAGATACACATGTAGACATCTGTCCAGTATGTAGATACACATGTTGACATCTGTCCAGCATGTAGATACACATGTAGACATCTGTCCAGTATGTAGATACACATGTTGACATCTGTCCAGCATGTAGATACACATGTAGACATCTGTCCAGTATGTAGATACACATGTAGACATCTGTCCAGTATGTAGATACCCATGTAAACAGCCATCCAGTATGTAGATACCCATGTAGACATCCGTCCAGTATGTAGATACCCATGTAGACATCCGTCCAGTATGTAGATACCCATGTAGACATCCATCCAGTATGTAGATACACATGTAGACATCTGTCCAGTGTGTAGCTACCCATTTTGACATCTGTCCAGCATGTAGATACACATGTAGATATCTGTTCAGTATGTAGAAACCCATGTTGACATCTGTCCAGTATGTAGATACACATGTAGACAGCCGTCCAGTATGTAGATACAATTGTAGACGCCTGTTCAGTATGTAGATACACATGTAGACATCCATCCAGTATGTAGATACCCATGTGGACATCCGTCCAGTATGTAGATACACATGTAGACATCCTTCCAGTATGTAGATACACATGTAGACAGCCATCCAGTATGTAGATACCCATGTTGACTTGTATGTAGATACACATGTAGACATCTGTCAAGTATGTAGACATCCGTGCAGTATGTAGATACAATTGTAGACGCCTGTTCAGTATGTAGATACACATGTAGACATCCATCCAGTATGTAGATACCCATGTGGACATCTGTCCAGTATGTAGATACACATGTAGACATCCTTCCAGTATGTAGATACACATGTAGACATCCTTCCAGTATGTAGATACACATGTAGACATCCTTCCAGTATGTAGATACACATGTAGACAGCCATCCAGTATGTAGATACTCATGTTGACTTGTATGTAGATACACATGTAGACATCTGTCAAGTATGTAGACATCCGTCCAGTATGTAGATACCCATGTAGACATCCTTCCAGTATGTAGATACACATGTAGACAGCCATCCAGTATGTAGATACTCATGTTGACTTGTATGTAGATACACATGTAGACATCTGTCAAGTATGTAGACATCCGTCCAGTATGTAGATACCCATGTAGACATCCTTCCAGTATGTAGATACACATGTAGACAGCCATCCAGTATGTAGATACTCATGTTGACTTGTATGTAGATACACATGTAGACATCTGTCAAGTATGTAGACATCCGTCCAGTATGTAGATACCCATGTAGACATCCTTCCAGTATGTAGATACACATGTAGACAGCCATTCAGTATGTAGATACCCATGTTGACATCTGTCCAGTAGATACCCATGTTGACATGTATGTAGATACACATGTAGACATCTGTCAAGTATGAAGACGTCTGTCCAGTATGTAGATCCATTATACATATATTTTATTATTTTATACTTTCCAGCATATATTTGTTCAGTCAAGACAAGGAGGACTTTGATGCTGTGGATGTGATGCAAAGTTTTGTTAAATTTGTCAGTAAAATGTGTCTGGCAGCTTGTGTATCAGAGAAACAGAATATTTTGTTTGAAATGTGCGTCTTGGATTTTCTGGATTTGGTAAGTAATTAGAAATTGTGTGATTTTCCTGCAATACTGTCACTATACAAGATAAAATAAGAAAGATATAAATACCTCATTATTGATAAGTGACTTCACTAAAATTAGTTAAACTTATCTGTTGTAATACAAACTTCATTTGTGATTTATTTTTGGTGCTCTTGTAAAATGATAAGGCCATACTTGACATCTTGATTGTTTATGGTATTCCAGTTAAGCATGTTTTTTTGGCAGATCACGGAACAACAACCTGACAGAATGGAAGCCAGTCTGTGCAGTGTTATAGTTGAGTTATATAGTCTGTCTATGATCTCTGTAATACCTCCATTTCAGGTCTCAGATTTACACAAACAATTCAGTCTTCCGTTTGTACTGCTGGTTGAGCCTCGACTTATGGAACGATTATTGATAAGTGGACACGCTCTCACAGTGACACGAGTCTGTGCTGTTCTCTGTAGGTATGGACAAAAGTTGGTAAATTAGCCGGATATTAAGCGGAATCACGGAAAGTTGAAAAAAATGCTCAGTCATTGCCATTATTAAACATTATCTGTGGACTTGTCTCGGTTACATGTGTGAGGGGTATAATTATTTGATGTATATACAGTCATGGCGAATGACTTCCAAGACTTGTCTCGGTTACATGTGTGAGGGGTATAATTATTTGATGTATATAGTCATGGCGAATGACTTCCAAGACTTGTCAGTCATTTGGTCTGACAACCTTGGAAAACTTGTCGGACCAAATGCAAACTTGTCAGTCCGAAAACATGTTGTTAAAAATTACCGCTCATTTCAAAGTGAAAGTAAACAAATCAAACACAAATGGGCAAATAATTGGCGTATTTCGTTAAATAACAGTTAAAAATTATTATTTTTTAACATTCACTCCTGAAATGCCTTTTTGAAGACACAATCAAAGTTCAAATGTCTGAAAGACAAGCGAATGTACAGACAATCAGTGTGCGTAAGAAGACCGCATTGTGTAAACAGCAACGGATGTTGTAAAACCCGTCCGACCCGTACCGTATCGGACATACGGACCGACGCACAGGCCTTCTGTATCGGACCGGCCGGTTTTTATCGGTCAGGTCCGACTGTCCGATTGGTATTCGCCATGACTGTATATATGTGATAAAGTTAGGCCACATCTAAAAAATGTCAGTTTGGTATAACCCTACCCAGCATAATTAAGTTTGCTAGGCCATTATTTTTTATTTATTATATTGTATTATAATGCTAGTATTAACTATTAATATGCTGCCCTATTTTGAAATTTTGGTCAGAAGTTATGAATGTTTAGTTTGGAGATCAATACATCATAACTTGTTACGTACAAATTACAACTAGTAAAAAAGTCTGGCGGTCAACAGTTTTAACTTCCCTAATGGAACAGTGATAAAACAATGTGGCAAAGATTGCTATGAATTGTATAACGTATGTTAATATTGCAGATACAAAGAGAACTTTGATTTACTGAGAGCCGGACAGAAATCTGGAGATGTGAAAGTTATTAACAGCAAGGAGGAGATAAAGATTATACGATTGTGTAACCAACTGGTCATAGATTTCTGTAACACATTGTGGAGGTTTAAACCGTTCACTTCAAATGGTAAGATTTACTTTCTGTATAACGCAGGGGAGATAATATTCCACTTCTCTGTATAACGCAGGGGAGATAATCTTTCACTTCTCTGTATAACGCAGGGGAAATAATCTTTCATTTCTCTGTATAACGCAGGGGAGATAATATTCCACTTCTCTGTTTAACGCAGGGGAGATATTCTTTCACTTCTCTGTATAACGCAGGGGAGATAATCTTTCATTTCTCTGTATAACGCAGGGGAGATAATATTCCACTTCTCTGTATAACGCAGGGGAGATAATCTTTCACTTCTCTGTATAACGCAGGGGAAATAATCTTTCATTTCTCTGTATAACGCAGGGGAGATAATATTCCACTTCTCTGTATAACGCAGGGGAGATAATCTTTCACTTCTCTGTATAACGCAGGGGAGATATTCTTTCACTTCTCTGTATAACGCAGGGGAGATAATCTTTCACTTCTCTGTATAACGCAGGGGAGATATTCTTTCACTTCTCTGTATAACGCAGGGGAGATATTCTTTCACTTCTCTGTATAACGCAGGGAAGATAATCTTTCACTTCTCTGTTAAACGCAGGGGAGATAATATTCCACTTCTCTGTATAACGCAGGGGAGATAATCTTTCACTTCTCTGTATAACGCAGGGGAGATAATCTTTCACTTCTCTGTATAACGCAGGGGAGATAATCTTTCACTTCTCTGTATAGCACTTTTCTGTTTAACGCAGGGGAGATAATCTTTCACTTCTCTGTATAGCACAGGGGAGATAATCTTTCACTTCTCTGTATAACGCAGGGGAGATAATCTTTCACTTCTCTGTATAACGCAGGGGAGATAATCTTTCACTTCTCTGTATAACGCAGGGGAGATAATCTTTCACTTCTCTGTATAACGCAGGGGAGATAATCTTTCACTTCTCTGTATAACGCAGGGGAGATAATCTTTCACTTCTCTGTATAGCACTTTTCTGCTGATTTCCACATTTCGGACCAAAAATTGTGAAACAGAAGTTGTCCATTTAGTCAGACATGGTTATTTTGTTTATGGATATAGGCAAATGTTCCAAAACAATATGTGTCTCAGCTATAGCTGTAACCAATTATTATTATTACACTGTTCAGATATTTGTATATTACTTTTCTAGCAGAAACATATTTAATATTTCCAGATAAGCATTCACTGTTTTCATGGAATCGTTCTGATGTTGATAAAGAGAACAAGGACATAGAGATGACATTGGACGAAAGTTTGTCACTGTTTCAACATCCTGCATTTTTACCTTATACGGTCAAATTTATTGAGGAGGTAGGTAGTTTTATCTCCACCCCCGCCCCCTCCATACTGGAGGAGACATATTGTCCAGGATGTCTGTCTGTTTGTCTTTCTGTCCATCACAAATCACAAACGAAACATCACACAAACAACACCTATCAACCAAAGAATGTTGCTGTGTAGGAGTTGCGGTTGTGCCCAAGGGCGCAGCCATATTGAAATTGACGAAAATACGTAATCGGAACGTCTTGGTGATCTACACTCAAATAGAATTTACGGAGCTCGCCGGAGATCGACGAATATTCATAACTCTATACCAAAGCATTTTGCAGCAGACGATTTGATTGGCTACTCAAAGGTCACATGAACGTGACCTGTATTGTGCAGTCATCAGATCCAGTTAGCGTATAGTATAGGAGCGTGCGACTGGAGCTGATTTAATGAGATTGGGTGTCTGCTCTATAACTCCCCAGCCACTGAATGCATTTCAATTTAATCCTACACAATGTTCACCATATTAAGACAAAGTGCAGGGCCTCAATGGATTTCATTGTGGGCAGTTGTATGTTCTAGTAGGCATTCGAAATTCTGATCTGGTGGACCTTTCCACTATTACAAATTGTGTGTGCATATTGTTTTATTGGTCTTATTTCTGTACACCTTACATATGAATGTCTTGTGTACACATAGATCTTGTTTCTCTAAACATTATACATGTACTTATCATCACCAATATATCGGTATGTTGCAACATGTACCCAAACTGTAAAGTACAGTCTCGATATGAATTAAACATACCAGTCACTATGATTCATTTTTATCTGTTGTCTGCTAGAAAGTTACTGCCTTCAAACTTCAAAGAATGAAATTCTCAATTCATGAAAGCATCAAATTAGTAAAAAAACTGAAATGAGTATGATAACTGTTTAGTTCTAGTTTGCTATTTTCTAGTCATTTAACCTCATTTAAATTATTTGTCAAAACTGAAATGAGATTGTCGACTGATTGGTTTTAGCTTTAATGATTAGTTTTGTGACACATTTGAAAAGTTTGGAGTTGTACATAAAAATGTTTAAGTAGGATACAACAGTCCTATGTTCATGAAGCAAAATGTTTGCGGTACATATTGCGATACATTGCTAAAGTATTGCAATATATCGTGGTACTCTTGAGGCGTGTTGCAACTCCCCTATTTACCATTTATTTATAGAATTGCTAATTGTTTCAGAATCACCTTGACCTTGACATCAAATTTGGAGAATTAAGGGTAAGTTCACACTCGAAGCTTTCACTCTAGCTTTTTATTGCAAATTTGGGGTCGATATTGGGCCCAATTCCTAATGAAAAGTGTATATTTTCCCATACTTAGAAAGAAAATTCCCTTCCAGCAAATTATTTAAAATTTTAGCCTTACAAATACCCAAATTTGGTGATTCATGAGGCAAATTTCCCCTATCAAAAGGACCCTCCATACTTCCCCCTCCATTCTTCCCCCTCCATACTTCCTCTCCATACTTCCTCTCCATACTTCCCCCTCCATACTTCCTCTCCATACTTCCCCTCCATACTTCCCCCTCCATACTTCCCCTTCCATTCTTCCCCCTCCATACTCCCCCCTCCATACTCCCCCCTCCATACTTCCCCCTCCATACTTCCCCCTCCATTCTTCCCCCTCCATACTTCCTCTCCATACTTCCCCTCCATACTTCCCCAAAAACTGAACAAATGACTTCACTCTGTGCTGTTTATTATGATTGCTACAAGCTACAATTGATTTGACTTAGTGGATTTTTGTTATCATTATAATTTTTATTCTTTTGGTTAGGTTTTCTCCGTGTTTTCAATTTGGTGTGTGTCCTGGAATCTGATTGGTATTAACTTCAACCAAGTTACAATGTTAGAGGTGAGAATAGTCCTCATATTTGTAAAAAGAAAAAATTGTCAAAAACATTTTTGTTTTTTAGTCAATGAAAAAAGATTTCCTGAATCTTCTTGATCGTCAACAATTCACTGGACTCACTCAGTTTATCGCTACATTTGTACGGAACAAAACAGCTGCCTCAAAAACACAAATGATGGGATTTTCTCAATTAATGACCACTCCCAGTAAGTGAGACAAGCATTCTGATTGGACAATAAGTGAGTCTTGTGTTCTGATTGGACAATAAGTGAGACTAGTGTTCTGATTTGACAATAAGTGAGACAAGCGATCTAATTGGACAATAAGTGAGACAAGCCTGCTGATTGGACAATTGTGCAATGTGGACTGTGAAATAGTCACTGGATGATCTTCAGGGGGATGATTGTACCAAGCTAGGTTCTGATTTTGTGTTTTTAATATTAGGGATGTCAACAAATATTTGAACTTGAATATTGTTCGTATGTCCCAAATGTTCAAATACTGATTCAGCATTCAAATATTTGATAAAAAGTATAAATTTTCCATATGAAAGCTGAATGCAAGATTATTATATTTTAATGGTTTCGTCATCATCAACTGAATGGCATCTTACATGTGAAAATGATACCTCCAAGTGTTCATACATGTTGTGTTTTATATTAAGTAGCCAATAGAGAATTAAACTCGGAGATGACCCTGGCATTAATCAAGTAATTGTGGCATTTTTCACAACTTGAGTGATCAAATTTAAACATATAATGATAAACATATTAAAATCTCTGTCGTTATTATCGAAATGTGCCTATCAAGTTTATTGGTTGTCAGTAAAAAAACTTTTCCCGAAGTCAACCATATTTATACATGCTGGAAAAATAGTAATGATAATTAAATAGTTTATACCATTTTTTGATAGATGAAAGTCAAATGTTCGAATAATCGTTCAGAAGGTTGAACCAACATTTGAATATCAAGATTGTCATTCGTTGACATCCCTAGTATTTAATGCCAATGTTTTTATATTAGTTGCTTTACAGATCTGCCAACCCAATTTTTGTGGTTTTCATACATGAATGTAATTAAAAAATGACAGTTTGCATCTCTGTTTTGGACCGTACAGTCAAGTTTTTAGCTAATAACAAAGTCAATGATGGCTAAATGTAGCGCCTTGTCTAGAGTGCATAAACGTTAGTTTCTATTAAATCGAGACCATATCTCAGTAACCAATGCATGTATTTAATTCAAAACTTCCAAGTCATCAAACTGTCTAAAATAACTAAGTTAAATAACTCTTGCTTGAATATTAAAAAAGTTTTGGCCCTTGCTGTAAATCTTTGTACGGACTCTTCATCCCATTGCTAGTAAAGTATATACATGTATTCTGAGTTTGAAACTAATATATATCAACGACAACATCGTTGTGATAAGTTCTATTGAATAGTCAAGTGTGCCATCTTACTAAAAGTTCTTGTTGAAATTGTGAATTTTTTCGTCCACCCAAAAGATATTTTTGTTAGAAAAATCTGTAAAGCAATTTACATAAAATCATGGGCCCAATGTTGTTTTATTCTGATAAAGACATTTCAGTGACAGCTTCAGACGATAAGTTACACGTTTTTGACTGTGATTAGATGTAAATATATTATGTAAATATGTCAATACATGTATTATAGATTGTTGTTTTGCCATTCTTTAATCATTTATAAGCTTTGTTTGTCTGTAATAATTGAGAACAGTAGATAATTATGTGTCCTGTACAAATACAGACCTCGTTCATTCAAATTCATTGGGTTTGAAATTTTATTTTGAATAATACATCATTTTGACAGCATATTTCAATTTGACAAGCGTAAGAAGATACATTGGGACCTGATATTTATTTCAGATTATACAGAGTATTCAGACAGAAGGTTGTTGAATAAATGAAGTCCGACTGTAACACATTTACCCCGAGTTCACTTTAAGCTTTTTGCAAGTTGTTACCATAGAATTACTGTAATGTCATTTTGTGTGTAGGTCTGTATATCAATATCTCTAGCATCAGGGTTAAATATGGAATGTATGCATCTTGTCAAAGGTTTATTATTTTATTATAACTCCCATTTTTTATGCTTCACTAAAGAATGGTTTTTGTTACATTATTTTTTGGATTGTTCTCAATCTCATGTGAAAGAATTTAGGTAATCATGGAAACCTGGGGGGCATTATTGTTTATGCAACATCTCTGGTTAACTTTGTGCCTGGTTGAGTGGAAGAAGATGTAAGATACTGTAAATATACATGTATATACTTCTTGTATCGTTTTTATAATATTGTTATTACATAAACAAGCTTTAGCATATTCTTTTTTGTTGTTGTTGGGAAAGGTTGTTGTTGAAGGAGGGTCGCTTGGGAGAGGTTGTTGTTGAAGGAAGGTCACTTCGGGGAGGTTTTTATTGAAGGGGTCGCTTGGGAGAGGTTGTTGTTGAAGGGAGAGTGACCCCCCCTCAACACCAACCTCTCCCAAGCGACCACCCTCAAACCAAATCTCCCAAACGACCACCCTCTACACCAACTTCTCCCAAGCCCCCACTCTAAACCAACCTCTCCCAAGCGACCACCCTCAAAACCAACTTCTCCCAAGCCCCCACTCTAAACCAACCCCAAGTTACACCCCCTCGACACAACCTTTCCCAAGCGACCCCCTCTAAAACAAGTGACCACCCTCTACACCAACTTCTCCCAAGCCCCCACTCTGAACCAACCTCTCCCGAGTGACCCCTCTATACACCAACTTCTCCCAAGCCTCCACTCTAAACCAACTCCAAGTTACACCCCCTCGACTCAACCTTTCCCAAGCGACCCCCTCTAAAACGAGTGACCACCCTCTACACCAACTTCTCCCAAGCCCCCACTCTAAACCAATCCCCCCCACTCTAAACCAACCTCTCCCGAATGCCCTCTGTCCCCACCTCCCAAGCGATCCCCCCTCAACACCCACCTCTCCCAAGTTACCCCCTCTACACAACCTTTCCCAAGCCACCCCCTCTAAACCAAGTCACCCCCCTCTACAAAGCAACACCCCTTCAACAACAACCTCTCTGAAATGACCACCCTCAACACCTCGCTCTGGAGATGTTGAAGGGAGGGTCATTTCAGAGATGTTGAAGGGAGGGTCGCTTCGGAGAGGTTGTTGTTGAACAGGGGTCGCTGTGGAGAGATTGCACTGTGCATCTTGAAGATGAACAAAATAACATAAATTGGATAACAACATAATTTGAAAATATATAAGCTTTATATATTGATACCAATCAAGATTATTGTATATAATATAGCATTCAGCAACAACAAATGTATAGAAGAACAGTTATAATGATATCATTAAGATGTATAAGTTTTTGTACACATGAAATATCTTAGAAGCCAACATAAGTTCCATACATGAAACCTCACATTATATTGCTGTCAGTAAATCTGTTAAATGGAATGTTTTATCATATATATTGAGACCAACAAATAAACATAAAAAATAAACAGAGTCACCATTATACTATAATATCATTGAAAACAGGTAATGGTGAAAGTAAACCATATCTGTTCCACTAAATCCAGATTATTTTACAGAATATTCAAGCAGATATTGAACATATTATTTCACTCGCATAACTGGGATGAAGGTATCCTCAGTTATGGAATATTTCTCAATGCATTTTCAAACATACGTAAAAACTATCTTGTTCGAGAAAAACAAAACTAGATAATAGTCACTAATATCCTGGACCTAGGTCCGTGCTAATATGGAGAAAATAAATGTCAAAAAGACGAGTATCAAAAGTAAACAGTTGCAAATTTCTAGGTCATTATTTTCTAATTACAAAGTAACTACAGATAACATTTTAAATTTCTATCTCTTGGTTATAAAACTGATTTTGGAGACCAGTTTCTAAACACAGCCTTGCCATTGGTCCATTTTAAGACTGTGCTCAGAGCCAACCAATCAGATAATTGCATTTTGAGACTGGTCTCCAAACTTAGATTTGCAGTCATAGACCATAAATTCAACCTTACAACTAGATTCAACAACTCTACACAATACCTAACATTCCCATCTTTACCTAAATACATTAAAGCTAACGTCTCACCTCATAATTTGTATAATAAATCATGATAACATACAATTATCAATGTAAAATTCAACACAAAATGATAGATGAGTAACTTATATAAAACTGCACATAGCAATACAGTTATACAGCATTATAACTTGTGTAGATATAATCTTATTGTTCATTGTCCACAATCAAACTACAAATATCTTTATTTGACAGCACATTTAGTCGTCTATAGTAGCTACAAGTATTGAATGTTTTTCATGTGCGTTAGATTTGATCCCTCCACTGACCGTACACCATACGTGGCGTGGTGTGTGACAGGTGAGAACCGCTGTGACCTTGACTGTGTGACGTGCCGATAGAGTAGGACACTTCATTCAAAGCATGTTCCAGTTCTTCCTGTGTGTCGAGAATGTGTACGTGGAATGGGGAACCAGGGACGTCGACACCTGACCATTTTACACTGAGGATATACAGCCCGCACTCGGTCGGGTCAAACTTGCACAAGATCGTACGGTCACGTTGACTATCCCGGTACATCTCGACCTGGAAGCCACCTGGAAAACAGAAAACAACATGATTGTATGACATAAACTTCAAATAGACACATTTCAATTACCCAATTACAGTCTAGAATGTCTCAGCGACTCCCAGCGTACAGCAACTCCCTGTCTTTATGTGACCTTAATTTTCCTCCAAACATGCTTTCCTTTATATTTGACTATACGACCGCTGTCTCGCGGTACTAGCAACTATGAAGATATTTTCCAAAAACAATTTGTCAATCAAATAACTGTTTTAAGTCACTTCTCCTTAGCCAGTTAATATATGTTATGAGCATATGGAAAAATTCACTTGCATAATATTTATTTTGTACACTGCATACAATATAACCAATATGAGATAACACGTAGCACAACCTCTCCAGAGTGGCCCTCTCATAGACACAACCTCTCCAGAGTGGCCCTCTCATAGACACAACCTCTCCAGAGTGGCCCTCTCATAGACACAACCTCTCCAGAGTGGCCCTCTCATAGACACAACCTCTCCAGAGTGGCCCTCTCATAGACACAACCTCTCCAGAGTGGCCCTCTCATAGACACAACCTCTCCAGAGTGGCCCTCATAGACACAACCTCTCCAGAGTGGCCCTCTCATAGACACAACCTCCCCAGAGTGGCCCTCTCATAGACACAACCTCTCAAGAGTGGCCCTCTCATAGACACAACCTCTCCAGAGTGGCCCTCTCATAGACACAACCTCTCCAGAGTGGCCCTCTCATAGACACAACCTCTCCAGAGTGGGCCCCTCATAGACACAACCTCTCCAGAGTGGCCCTCTCATAGACACAACCTCTTCAGAGTGGCCTTCATAGACACAACCTCTCCAGAGTGGCCCTCTCATAGGCACAACCTCTCCAGAGTGGCCCTCTCATAGACACAACCTCTCAAGAGTGGCCCTCTCATAGATACAACCTCTCCAGAGTGGCCGTCTTGTTAGCACAACCTCTCCACTCTTAGGCACAACATATCCAGAGTGGCCCTCTCATGAGCACAACATATCCAGAATGGCCCTCTCATGAGCACAACATATCCAGAGTGGCCCTCTCATGAGCACAACATATCCAGAATGGCCCTCTCATGAGCACAACATATCCAGAGTGGCCCTCTCATGAGCACAACATATCCAGAATGGCCCTCTCATGAGCACAACATATCCAGAGTGGCCCTCTCATGAGCACAACATATCCAGAGTGGCCCTCTCATGAGCACAACATATCCAGAGTGGCCCTCTCATGAGCACAACATATCCAGAGTGGCCTTCTCATGAGCACAACATATCCAGAATGGCCCTCTCATGAGCACAACATATCCAGAGTGGCCCTCTCATGAGCACAACATATCCAGAGTGGCCCTCTCATGAGCACAACATATCCAGAGTGGCCCTCTCATGAGCACAACATATCCAGAGTGGCCCTCTCATGAGCACAACATATCCAGAATGGTCCTCCCATTAACACAACCTCTCTTCAACAATAGTATCAATAAACATGTGTCACCTATCTAACCTCTACAGATCAACAACAGAGAAATTGCACTGCTCTACCCCCCCCCTTGATTTGTAAATACATCTATAACGAAATCTGTCAAATATTTTAATTTGTACAATCTTCCGACTTTCTTTCCTAGGCAAAGAATATTGTATAATATTTAAATGTGAAAAGATGCAGGAAGGGCAACATTCACAAACCAGAATGTCCATAGACCAATCCAGACAACAGCAAATGGAAGAAGCACAGTCAAGGAGGGGACACAAACAAGACCCTGTTGTAAAATAATTCAAGTGACAAAATGTTAAAGAATTTACATTTTTCAACAAAGTAACCCTATTTTATACCTTTTGGTCCCCTAATTCTCACAGTCAGCTGACCAGCTCCTGCTCCTCTCGTTTCTACGATAAATCTACTGATATAGGTTGCTAGGATACCGTGCTCGACGCCAGGACCTGTAACTCTCACCTTGCTGGCGTCGGGTTGTGCCGTCACCTTGTATACAAATGGACTTCCTGAAATATGAATGATAACTTGTCAAATTCTGGATTATTATTGTCTAGTCATGAAAACCTCAGGTTTTATTCATGCCAAAAACTGATATGATATTGATACCTGTTAAATTGCTAAAAATCCTCATAAATACAATACACAAGGTTGTGAAATTTAGACACAGATCGTTGCCGGGGGTAACCGCATCATGAGCGTAGTTCAATAACATAGTTGGAAATTCGGCATTTTTTACTAAGTTAATGGATGATTTGTAGCGCTATTTTTAGATGGTGAATTTCATTGTAAGTATAGGATTTACACTTTTCCCGATGAATTCGAATGAACGAGGTCTGACTGTACATTGTTTCTCGCTGGTTCCAATTTCACAAATGATCTAAAGGTTACATACCTTGTACATGTTCACCACCATATTTGATCTGTAGAACATGTCTGCCAGATTCCTGGGCTTTCACTGCAAGTCTAAATGTACCATCACGATTATCTTCTAGTTCACAGTACGCTACCTGATGGGGACCCATACAGTAAGCTGTCAATTCACCTGTACAAATACATAACATAAACATTACAAAATCGTAGATGCTCAAAACCTGTAGAAGTTGTCATGCTGTGTCTATAATTATACACTCCAAACAATGAAATATCATATCTATATCCCATCTAGTATCTACAACAATGCAATACTTCCTGACAATTGTTTTTAAACAAAAACATGTTTCTCCCTAAAAACTGGCTCAATATATTTGAATTTTTATAATTATCACTGTATGCCCTTGACCTGACACAGCTGACTTGCGCATTGTTTCAGAAAGGTAAAAATAATATTCTGTGCAAAGTTGTTTGAAAATCTTAAGTGTAGTGAGAATAAATTGAGAGTACGAAATTTTGTATTGTACATACAGATGGAGATTTTGGGGAGAAAGAATTTATGTAACTATGAAAGTATCATCCATAATTATGTGAGTTAACCTGTAACAAAAACCCACAAACACATGTACATCATACTATAAAGTATGGTAATTTTCTAAATATCAATGTAAACTTCCATACAAAGGATATTATGTAAGTGGTCAAAATATTGGAATTTATTTAAAAACTTTCTAAAAATAAATAAAACAAACCATTGGCCAGATCACATAGTTATCTTTTCCTGATCAATAAATTCAATAATTCATAGACGCGAATGTAATAATTTATTACTATCATAAATTGTTAACAAATATTTTATTGGTAAAAATTAACACTCTCGTGTCATAGAAGCGGCAATCATTATGAGGTAATCAGGCAATCATTATGAGGCAATCATTATGAGGCAATCATTATGAGGCAATCATTATGAGGCAATCAGGCAATCATTATGAGGCAATCATTATGAGACAATTGGGACGTCATGTCATTTGTTATTTCACAATGTGAATTATCAGAAATAATACAATGAGTGTAATTACGCATCTGTGATGTCATTTACGATAAAAATACATATGCCCTCCATCCCTAACACAGAATGTTCTGTGAACTCACCTGGACCGGCTTTTCTCGTATCAATTCCTACCATCATCTCACGACCAAGAATAGCGCCACCTACACCAGAAACGACAACTCTGTTAGGATAGAAGGCACCGATAACGTTAACTTTGTACGGCGATCCACGTAACTGACGACCATTCCAGGTGATGTGTAGCAGGTAGGCACCAGGGAGAATTGGAATGTATGTGCAGCGGAATTTTCCATTTCCGATAGGAGTGACCTTGACATTGACCTCGGCACGAACACCACTCAGTACAACATCAGGGTTACCTGAGAGTGAAAAATACAGTTCTTTCAAATTGATAATCTTTAAATTTATACAACAAACTGCATTAAAGGTAGTTATACACTATATACCAAAATTTGCCTCTCATATAAGGTGTAACCTTAGACAGGTAGCAATGTAGCAATGTAGTTGAGGGCAAACACATGAATTGTGAGAATTTTCTGACATGTCAGGTTTTTTTTACTTGAGTACTCAAGGTAGTGTTTCAGTGAGGTTTGACTGTAATCATGTGATTGATGGAGGTAGTGTTTCAGTGAGGTTTGACTGTAATCATGTGATTGATGGAGGTAGTGTTTCAGTGAGGTTTGACTGTAATCATGTGATTGATGGAGGTAGTCTTTCAGTAAGGTTTGACTGTAATCATGTGACTGATGGAGGTAGTGTTTCAGTGAGGTTTGACTGTAATCATGTGACTGATGGAGGTAGTGTTTCAGTGAGGTTTGACTGTAATCATGTGATTGATGGAGGTAGTGTTTCAGTGAGGTTTGACTGTAATCATGTGATTGATGGAGGTAGTGTTTCAGAGAGGTTTGACTGTAATCATGTGACTGATGGAGGTAGTCTTTCAGTGAGGTTTGACTGTAATCATGTGATTGATGGAGGTAGTCTTTCAGTGAGGTTTGACTGTAATCATGTGATTGATGGAGGTAGTGTTTCAGTGAGGTTTGACTGTAATCATGTGATTGATGGAGGTAGTGTTTCAGTGAGGTTTGACTGTAATCATGTGACTGATGGAGGTAGTGTTTCAGTGAGGTTTGACTGTAATCATGTGATTGATGGAGGTAGTGTTTCAGTGAGGTTTGACTGTAATCATGTGATTGATGGAGGTAGTGTTTCAGTGAGGTTTGACTGTAATCATGTGACTGATGGAGGTAGTGTTTCAGTGAGGTTTGACTGTAATCATGTGATGATGGAGGTAGTGTTTCAGTGAGGTTTGACTGTAATCATGTGACTGATGGAGGTAGTGTTTCAGTGAGGTTTGACTGTAATCATGTGACTGTAATCATGTGACTGTAATCATGTGACTGTAATCATGTGACTGATGGAGGTAGTGTTTCAGTCTGATGTGGAATTTTCTGTCTCAGTATGGGAAGAATATATTACTTTTTTCTTTGGGGAATGGAGCCCAATATTGGCCCCAAATTTGACATGAAAAAAGCTGGAAGTGTGTACCTCTGCCAGCTTGCGATCCGTCAATCACAAACTCAGCTTCCTCTCTCACAACGGCTTCCTTCAGTCCACGACCTGTCAGAATGAGCTTGCTCGCGTCGGGTGTATGTTGTACAGCAAAACCAAGATAGGGAGAATTCACCAACGGAACATCTGACCAGAATAAGTGGATGTAGTGTGTACCTGAAATTGTATACAATAAATGTAAAATCAAATCTACTTCATTATAAATGTATATAAATGGTAGTTATAGTGACATATACAGTAAAACTTCGAAACCTCGAACTGCCGTCTGACTTAGCAATTAGTTCGAGCCATCTATCGTTCAAGGCATCTATGGTATACGTGTATATGTACGAACTGACTGTTCCCGGTACAAGTGTACTAAGCATGTTGAACGCATACATCATATGTGTGTTGTTTATGTTTTCATACTGAATGAAATCAATTATTTGTTTATTCTTGTAGCCAAGGAGAGGGCAATGATCTGTACAGGTTATGCCTAATTAACAGAATTGAATTGAATTGATATACACATGAATTTTTTGTCATATAGTACATCATACAACCATCAAGTAATTATCATGACATGCGAATAACATGTGTCGCTAATCTTACCAGTCAACAAACAATAGAATATTAAGCGTCCAAATAAGGGTGTGATTTATTGTATTGTTTGACCTATCTATGGTGAAAAATGAATGAAATGGTAGCTAGGGACCCCAAATCCTGTTCAAATGTTCGCCCTATCTCTGTTCGAGTGATCTACTGTTCGATAATATGGAATAAGAAGGGGTTTCGCCGGGACTTAAGAACCTGTTCGAGGTATCTACTGTGTATGAGCCTAAACTGTTCGAAGTTTCAAAGTTTTACTGTACAATGCTTTCTGTTCAAGATATACATCTAACTGCTTTCTTTTCAAGATATACATCTATCTGCTTTCTGTTCAAGATATACATCTATCTGCTTTCTGTTCAAGATATACATCTATCTGCTTTCTGTTCAAGATATACATCTATCTGCTTTCTGTTCAAGATATACATCTATCTGCTTTCTGTTCAAGATATACATCTATCTGCTTTCTGTTCAAGATATACATCTATCTGCTTTCTGTTCAAGATATACATCTATCTGCTTTCTGTTCAAGATATACATCTATCTGCTTTCTGTTCAAGATATACATCTATCTGCTTTCTGTTCAAGATATACATCTATCTGCTTTCTGTTCAAGATATACATCTATCTGCTTTCTGTTCAAGATATACATCTATCTGCTTTCTGTTCAAGATATACATCTATCTGCTTTCTGTTCAAGATCTACATCTATCTGCTTTCTGTTCAAGATATACATCTATCTGCTTTCTGTTCAAGATATACATCTATCTGCTTTCTGTTCAAGATATACATCTATCTGCTTTCTGTTCAAGATATACATCTATCTGCTTTCTGTTCAAGATATACATCTATCTGCTTTCTGTTCAAGATATACATCTATCTGCTTTCTGTTCAAGATATACATCTATCTGCTTTCTGTTCAAGATATACATCTATCTGCTTTCTGTTCAAGATATACATCTATCTGCTTTCTGTTCAAGATATACATCTATCTGCTTTCTGTTCAAGATCTACATCTATCTGCTTTCTGTTCAAGATATACATCTATCTGCTTTCTGTTCAAGATATACATCTATCTGCTTTCTGTTCAAGATATACATCTATCTGCTTTCTGTTCAAGATATACATCTATCTGCTTTCTGTTCAAGATATACATCTATCTGCTTTCTGTTCAAGATATACATCTATCTGCTTTCTGTTCAAGATATACATCTATCTGCTTTCTGTTCAAGATATACATCTATCTGCTTTCTGTTCAAGATCTACATCTATCTGCTTTCTGTTCAAGATATACATCTATCTGCTTTCTGTTCAAGATCTACATCTATCTGCTTTCTGTTCAAGATATACATCTATCTGCTTTCTGTTCAAGATATACATCTATCTGCTTTCTGTTCAAGATATACATCTATCTGCTTTCTGTTCAAGATATACATCTATCTGCTTTCTGTTCAAGATATACATCTATCTGCTTTCTGTTCAAGATCTACATCTATCTGCTTTCTGTTCAAGATATACATCTATCTGCTTTCTGTTCAAGATCTACATCTATCTGCTTTCTGTTCAAGATCTACATCTATCTGCTTTCTGTTCAAGATATACATCTATCTGCTTTCTGTTCAAGATCTACATCTATCTGCTTTCTGTTCAAGATATACATCTATCTGCTTTCTGTTCAAGATATACATCTATCTGCTTTCTGTTCAAGATATACATCTATCTGCTTTCTGTTCAAGATATACATCTATCTGCTTTCTGTTCAAGATATACATCTATCTGCTTTCTGTTCAAGATATACATCTATCTGCTTTCTGTTCAAGATATACATCTATCTGCTTTCTGTTCAAGATATACATCTATCTGCTTTCTGTTCAAGATATACATCTATCTGCTTTCTGTTCAAGATATACATCTATCTGCTTTCTGTTCAAGATATACATCTATCTGCTTTCTGTTCAAGATATACATCTATCTGCTTTCTGTTCAAGATATACATCTATCTGCTTTCTGTTCAAGATATACATCTATCTGCTTTCTGTTCAAGATATACATCTATCTGCTTTCTGTTCAAGATATACATCTATCTGCTTTCTGTTCAAGATATACATCTATCTGCTTTCTGTTCAAGATCTACATCTATCTGCTTTCTGTTCAAGATATACATCTATCTGCTTTCTGTTCAAGATATACATCTATCTGCTTTCTGTTCAAGATATACATCTATCTGCTTTCTGTTCAAGATATACATCTATCTGCTTTCTGTTCAAGATATACATCTATCTGCTTTCTGTTCAAGATATACATCTATCTGCTTTAATTTGGTAAAGCAGAGGAGGATTTTTTTTGTCACATATAAACATATTTTTACTTGACATTGTTGCTGTCGTTTCGTAGATTTGCAGGAGTAGCAACGTCGTAAAACAACTGTAAACTGGTCCATGAAATATGATCTTATAAATAAGATGCTAGATTTAAAGGTTATTTTTAAGTGAGGTTTCACAATATACCTACCTTCTTCCTGTGGTACAAATTCTACAACAGATCTCCCGATTGTATGATTGTCTATATCGGCATCTATCTGCCTGGATGGACCTTTCACCTCGGCTCGCAATGTTCCTACAACAAACCATTTACAGCAGCTGTACAATATTGTCATGTAATTAATTAATAGAACATACTTTTTTAACACATCTGACAAAGGCTGATATTGTTGCTGATGAAAATATTTTTAATTTCACTGATTGACGGGCAAGAAATAAGGCAGATAACTCCTGATTGTCTTCTGAGAGACTTTGCTGTCACTGAAGACCTCCCAGTATAAATGAGCGCTGCTATGGGATTTACAATCTCTTCTGTAATTAACATCATTTCAAGAAAACGCAACATGTGATGTCACTATTTGCAAGCAGGAAACAATATTTACTCCATAATTATCTTCACTTCGTTTTCATACTGCCATATGAGCACATATTGCTTACTGTCAGTCAGTACATGGAAATGACGTCACTTACAGAAGAGGTTGGAAATCGTACAGCGGCGCTCATATGTTGAATGTGAAGTTTTTGGACAGAAAACATTAATCAAAAAGAAATATCAGCCCTTTTTTATGGCAAGTTTGGGGCCAATATTGGGCCACACTGAATTTTCCCCTACTTGGAAAGAAAATTCCCCTTCAGTAAAGTTATTTAAAATTTTAGCCTTATAAATACCCAAATTGGGTGATTCATGATGCAAATTACCCTATTAAAAGGACCCGCCATACTTCCCCAAAACTGAAAAAATGGTGGTATATTATGAGTGAACAACACCTAATGGCACTCCCCTGTGTGTAATCAGCACGATAAGTTAGAAAATCCTCTGAGTTGTCAACATATCTCTCTTCATTCACAGAATATCAATATTTGCATTTTGATATCTAAAACTGGCTACTTTCAGTCCAGAAATATATCAATATATGATTAACAGAAATATGCTGTGAAATGAAAGGCAGTCCAGGGGTGGTTTAAACTATTATGTAGCCATCAATATTAATACTTGACAATCAGAGGATTTATTTGTTCCAATAATCAATTATTCACTTTCACCCAGGAATTATGAAACCCAGAGTTCACCCCACAGGACAAAACATTGGAAGGACAAAAACTATCGATGGATGTTCCACTCAGCAATTCAATACTTCTACAATTCTACGTTAAAGTAAACGAGAAATCTATATGATTGGTTTAAAAGACCAGACAAAGTATTCCATACAGTACGTGGTGTACAGCTTAAGTTGACCGACTTATGTACTGTAATTCATTAAGCTCATCTTCATAACTGAGCAAACAAAATCTTACAAGTTACACATTTCTCTTACACACCCAATCAAGTATAGCAGGACAGTAACATAATAGAACATGATGTAAATCAAGCACTTTTTATAAATTGTAGACATGTAATGTCAAGTTTCAAAATGAAAACTAATTCAGCGCGTGGCAAAAGCCTTCTCTTAACTCGTATAGAACCAGTCAATATAGCATAGTAAAAAGCCATTGAAATGACATTGCAAATATCATCAAGCTTTAATACAAACATGGTTTCATTCAACACAATAACTTGATTCAAATCAATCATTTACAAACAGAAGGCTCCTTCCCAAATACATTATACATCAAGACACAAATACAAACTACTAGTTAACATTATACATCAAGACACAAATACAAACTACTAGTTAACATTATACATCAAGACACAAATACAAACTACTAGTTAACATTATACATCAAGACACAAATACAAACTACTAGTTAACATTATACATCAAGACACAAATACAAACTACTAGTTAACATTATACATCAAGACACAAATACAAACTACTAGTTAACATTATACATCAAGACACAAATACAAACTACTAGTTAACATTATACACCAAGACACAAATACAAACTACTAGTTAACATTATACATCAAGACACAAATACAAACTACTAGTTAACTTTATACATCAAGACACAAATACAAACTACTAGTTAACATTATACATCAAGACACAAATACAAACTACTAGTTAACATTATACATCAAGACACAAATACAAACTACTAGTTAACATTATACATCAAGACACAAATACAAACTACTAGTTAACATTATACATCAAGACACAAATACAAACTACTAGTTAACATTATACATCAAGACACAAATACAAACTACTAGTTAACAAAAACAACACAAAATACCAAGTAAATGACTAGATTAAATAAATTTTGTTATTGGTTCATCGTCCGATGTCATTTTGATTTAACAACATTGCTGGGGCTTTTTGACATTTTCAGTCTTTTGTTGTTTTTGTTTCTATGAGAGAGCTGAAAACCTTCCAGTCTGAGGATGATAAACATATATCTGTATTGGTATGGCCTACCAGTCTGAGGATGATAAACATATATCTGTATTGGTATGGCCTACCAGTCTGAGGATGATAAACATATATCTGTATTGGTATGGCCTACCAGTCTGAGGATGATAAACATATATCTGTATTGGTATGGCCTACCAGTCTGAGGGTGATAAACATATATCTGTATTGGTATGGCCTACCAGTCTGAGGATGATAAACATATATCTGTATTGGTATGGCCTACCAGTCTGAGGGTGATAAACATATATCTGTATTGGTATGGCCTACCAGTCTGAGGATGATAAACATATATCTGTATTGGTATGGCCTACCAGTCTGAGGATGATAAACATATATCTGTATTGGTATGGCCTACCAGTCTGAGGATGATAAACATATATCTGTATTGGTATGGCCTACCAGTCTGAGGGTGATAAACATATATCTGTATTGGTATGGCCTACCAGTCTGAGGGTGATAAACATATATCTGTATTGGTATGCCCTTCCAGTCTGAGGATGATAAACATATATCTGTATTGGTATGGCCTACCAGTCTGAGGGTGATAAACATATATCTGTATTGGTATGGCCTACCAGTCTGAGGATGATAAACATATATCTGTATTGGTATGGCCTACCAGTCTGAGGATGATAAACATATATCTGTATTGGTATGGCCTACCAGTCTGAGGGTGATAAACATATATCTGTATTGGTATGCCCTTCCAGTCTGAGGATGATAAACATATATCTGTATTGGTATGGCCTACCAGTCTGAGGATGATAAACATATATCTGTATTGGTATGGCCTACCAGTCTGAGGATGATAAACATATATCTGTATTGGTATGGCCTACCAGTCTGAGGATGATAAACATATATCTGTATTGGTATGGCCTACCAGTCTGAGGATGATAAACATATATCTGTATTGGTATGGCCTACCAGTCTGAGGGTGATAAACATATATCTGTATTGGTATGCCCTTCCAGTCTGAGGATGATAAACATATATCTGTATTGGTATGGCCTACCAGTCTGAGGGTGATAAACATATATCTGTATTGGTATGGCCTACCAGTCTGAGGATGATAAACATATATCTGTATTGGTATGGCCTACCAGTCTGAGGATGATAAACATATATCTGTATTGGTATGGCCTACCAGTCTGAGCATGATAAACATATATCTGGTATGGCCTACCAGTCTGGGGATGATAAACATATATCTGTATTGGTATGGCCTACCAGTCTGAGGATGATAAACATATATCTGTATTGGTATGGCCTACCAGTCTGGGGATGATAAACATATATCTGTATTGGTATGGCCTACCAGTCTGGGGATGATAAACATATATCTGTATTGGTATGGCCTACCAGTCTGGGGATGATAAACATATATCTGTATTGGTATGGCCTACCAGTCTGGGGATGATAAACATATATCTGTATTGGTATGGCCTACCAGTCTGAGGATGATAAACATATATCTGGTATGGCCTACCAGTCTGAGGGTGATAAACATATATCTGTATTGGTATGGCCTACCAGTCTGAGGATGATAAACATATATCTGTATTGGTATGGCCTACCAGTCTGAGGATGATAAACATATATCTGTATTGGTATGGCCTACCAGTCTGGGGATGATAAACATATATCTGTATTGGTATGGCCTACCAGTCTGAGGATGATAAACATATATCTGGTATGGCCTACCAGTCTGAGGGTGATAAACATATATCTGTATTGGTATGGCCTACCAGTCTGAGGAAGATAAACATATATCTGTATTGGTATGGCCTACCAGTCTGAGGAAGATAAACATATATCTGTATTGGTATGGCCTACCAGTCTGAGGATGATAAACATATATCTGTATTGGTATGGCCTACCAGTCTGAGGATGATAAACATATATCTGTATTGGTATGGCCTACCAGTCTGAGGATGATAAACATATATCTGTATTGGTATGGCCTACCAGTCTGAGGAAGATAAACATATATCTGTATTGGTATGGCCTACCAGTCTGAGGATGATAAACATATATCTGTATTGGTATGGCCTACCAGTCTGAGGATGATAAACATATATCTGTATTGGTATGGCCTACCAGTCTGAGGATGATAAACATATATCTGTATTGGTATGGCCTACCAGTCTGAGGGTGATAAACATATATCTGTATTGGTATGGCCTACCAGTCTGAGGATGATAAACATATATCTGTATTGGTATGGCCTACCAGTCTGAGGATGATAAACATATATCTGTATTGGTATGGCCTACCAGTCTGAGGATGATAAACATATATCTGTATTGGTATGGCCTTGATGAGTCAATGCTCGTACAAAATTTAGGGTGTGCAACATTTCCTTAGAACAAATATGTATTTTCGGTGACGAAGCATAATGTAGCTATGTAGCTTTACAAGTTGTCACTGTCACAATGTTTACTGGTCATACAAAACATGAATAAGTAGAGTTTGTCAGTTTATATGAAATGGACACGCCCGGTTTGTGTTGGTTTCACATTATTGTTAGAGAATTAAGATTAAGTTGTAATCCTGTTATGCATTACATAAAATAGAAACAAAAAACGCAGTCATTAATGTGTGCAACAAAGCAGAACCAGTCAATATGCCCGTCAATGTGGAATGAGGAGTAAAGTCACACTCTGTGTATGTGTACAGCAGAAATACTACACTGATCATTCATCCATGTTAAATGATTTATATCAAGACAGGATTTATCAAATTATTATTAAATTCTCATATTACATCAATAACCTTGACAATCTGTATGTCACACAAATCTAAACAGCAAACCACAACCGAGAGTTACACAACAACGTTGAAATATAATATATTTTGATGAACACAATTTTGGAGTGTCGGGACAAAATACTTCCAGCCAAAACGCCTCCCTGTGTTTGTAGCAAAGACAGACAAAATTCATCCCATCCTTTTTACAAGGTGGACAAATCAACCACAAATCAAAAACTTGCAAAAGAGGGCGAATTGCCTTCCACTGTACAGTTTTAGACTGCAATTGTATGTTTCTGAGAAGCAAGAGTCTATATACGTAATGAATGTGAGAAAAATAATCAATTATACCATGTACCACTAACTGAATGAGGACCATTTAAGTAACACGTAATTTTGTCTGTCTGTGCGGAAGTCTTGGAGGGGATTTTTATCCACCTTGAAAAGATGATGGGATTTTGTCCACCTTTATAAAAGAGTTGGAGGGATTTTGTTGGGAGATTTCGTCCATATCCGAGAGGTTTGACCATTTGTGAGTCAAGAGGATGTTGAGTGTCCCCTATTTTAAATCATATATAAATATATGGAGGATAAGTTGTAGAGTTTACCTGGTCCAGCCTCAGATACATCAAATGGTAACTGTTTATTTTCTCCAACCACAAGATTCACTCTCTCGTTGCTGTCATAGAAATGATGCCATCCACCAATAATTCGAACTTTTCTGGCATCCACAACTTTTGGGTGATATGGACTTCCTATTGTAAACAGAACAGAAGACAGCACATCAGAATTTAGTAGCTTCTGTGTAAGTTTCACTAAAGTTCACACTAATCATGTCAATGCAATATTCAGACCCTTGTGAATACTCAGTTCCATGTGGCTTTGTTGTTAAAGGAACTTCGTGAAATTGTTGAAAAGGTAAAACAAAGTTACATTATGTGTACAAAGTTATCAAATATAAATTATCTAAACAATTCAATTTCTTTATTCCATGGTAAAAAATATAATGCCCTAACCAACATTTTTATCCGAACTATTTATTACATAAAACCACAAAGATTGTTTCCATGGCAACAAACCAGCAAAAAATGTAAATGTGAAATTTATATCTGTTACTACATTGTAGATAGACCAACACCTAAGATTACATCACTGACTTTGAGCTCAGTCTCAGAATGCAGTCTTGCTATTGGTCAATTTTAAAACTTTGCTCAGAACCAATCAATCAGAGACTTACATTTTGTAATAAGCATTTTACCTGCAATATCAGCATCATTCCACGTCACTCTGATATCAAACAGACCAGTTTCTACAGGTATGTATGTAACTGTGTACGAACCATCAGCTTGGGGATCAACGCTGCATTTAGCAATGGAGTTAGGACCTAAAAACAAACAATCATTTCTTTGATTTACATCGATTCCTAGATCTACAGAGCTATCACTACACCCTAGATCTACAGAGCTATCACTACACTCTAGAGATCTAAGGAGCTATCACTACACACTAGATCTAAGGAGCTATCATTACACTCTAAATATAAGGAGCTATCACTACACACTAGATCTAAGGAGCTATCACTACACTCTAGATCTATGGAGCTATCACTACACTCTAGATCTAAGGAGCTATCACTACACTCTAGATCTAAGGAGCTATCACTACACACTAGATCTAAGGAGCTATCATTACACTCTAAATATAAGGAGCTATCACTACACACTAGATCTAAGGAGCTATCACTACACTCTAGATCTACAGAGCTATCACTACACACTAGATCTAATGAGCTATCATTACACTCTAAATATAAGGAGCTATCACTACACACTAGATCTAAGGAGCTATCACTACACTCTAGATCTACAGAGCTATCACTACACTCTAGATCTATAGAGCTACCACTACACTCTAGATCTACAGAGCTATCACTACACCCTAGATCTACAGAGCTATCACTACACACTAGATCTACAGAGCTATCACTACACTCTAGATCTACAGAGCTATCACTACACACTAGATCTAAGGAGCTATAACTACACACTAGATCTAAGGAGCTATCACTACACTCTAGATATAAGGAGCTATCACTACACACTAGATCTAAGGAGCTATCACTACACTCTAGATCTATAGAGCCATCACTACACTCTAGATCTACAGAGCTATCACTACACACTAGATCTAAGGAGCTATCACTACACTCTAGATCTAAGGAGCTATCACTACACTCTAGATCTAAGGAGCTATCACTACACACTAGATCTACAGAGCTATCACTACACTCTAGATCTATGGAGCTATCATTACACTCTAGATCCATGGAGCTATCACTACACCATAGATCTACGGAGTCAACTCCCTATATAAGAAAGGAACATATCACTTATGTTAAAATTCCAACACATCTTATCTATATTTTACCATTCATTACACAAAGTATGAGAGAATGTAAGATTTCCTCTATAATCTAATAGAATATCATGAATGTAATGTATTCTCTACATTTTGTAGAATGATTTAATAAATGCTGACAAATCAGAGAGTGAACTTACCACTGACAGAGACACGGAGATCTCCCTTCCTGCGTCCAACATCTACATTGAAATGTGCAGGTTTATCTTCCTCACCAAAGAACAATCCTGCCCCACTGGCTGTAGGGAGTCCACCATCAGCGACATCCATAGTGAATGGACATCCTGAAAGTATATACAACATGATGAATGGAAGGATGGTTAGAAGGATGGATGGGTGGAAGGATGGAATGACGGAATGACTGAAAGACGGAAGGATGGATGGATGGATAGGTGGGTGGGTGTATGGATGGATGGATGGATGGATGGATATTGAAAAAATATACTGCTTTGTTTTTGTAATAACTGTATCACAACTCACTAAGGTAAAATCTAACCAATGTGTTTACCTTCTTCAATATCCGTAGATTTTTCTGCTACAATGTTAATACAAGTTAGATATTTTCTAGGTTTTCCAAAAGAATCACGAGTTGATTCTCGTCTTTCAATGCTACACACAACACCTTCTGTAATTCCTGAGGGATTTTTGAATGCAACAACATATAACTCATCACATTCATTGCTAATATCTTTATTGTTTTTAGATTTTTCAGACAAATCTGTTACTGTCTTCTCAGAATTACCACCATGGTTACCTGGTGATTCACTAGCACCATCGGAATGGGCCTTAATTGTCTGATCTAGTTCATTCATGGCACTTAACACATTAGCATCACCATTGTCAAAATTTTTGAAGTCATGTTCAGCATCATTATTTTCAATGACACTATTCTGACTCAAATTACTGGAGATTTGATGACTAGGACTTTCATTGTCAGCTACTTCAATTGTTTCTAAATCAACAACTTTCAGTTTCTGTCTTTGAAAGATTTTATTTCTATTTAAAGTTCTTTGCAACTGGTTTTCTAAATTAGCCAACAAAAGTTTATTGCCCAATATTTTATTCCCTTTGGCACTGACTCTTCGTTTTGGTAACTTGGCAACATCTTTCTTCTCATCTGCCTCATTCTTTTCCAGATTATTTTGTGTATTCTCAGCAGACTTTTTCTTTTTCAACACGGATCCTAACTCTTTCAAAAGTTGATCATGAAGTTTTGAACCAGGATCACTTTTAATTGAAGTCTTAAAAAATATAGGATGAGGTATAAATGCGTCAGGACTTGTGGTAGACTTGGCAGGAACAGTGTTTGTGTCTTTTTTCTGATGTATTTCTGACTTATCTGTCTTTACATCAACATCATCAGTTTCATTTTTATCAAACATTTTGGAATCAAGTTCTTCATTTAATTTCGTAGTATGTACAGGACCGAACCTTTTAAGGAGATATTTCTGTAATTCATCTATCATATTGGCTGGAGCTGGTACAATTTTATCACATACTGTCTCATCCAGATCATTACCACCGTCTGGTGGTTCTTCTTCAAGATCTACATGCTTCTCCTGATCCATAGTTTCAACCTTCGGACCTTCAAGCATGTCATTTCTTTTCTTCAGCAACTCGTCCTTCATTCCTTGAGAAAACATTTTCTTTCTATCTGAGCCAGATATCTTTCTCTCAGAGTCAATATTAGAGCTTTGCACCTTCTTACTTAAACCTGGTATTACAGGTACTGTATCTATGTTGTTTTGTGTTGATTTTGTCAAAGACTGTACAAAAGGGACACTGCTGCCTGTTGCACCATGCTGACATAAATTATTGCCAGGAGCTGCTGTTATTTCAGACAAGTTTTTCACACCCACTTTAGTTATGGAGAAATCCCTATTTATTGCATTGCTAGATTTCAAGGCTAAGCCTTTAACCTTGTTTTGTTTTAATGTAGTATCTCCATTATTGACAGCTGACAGTTTAATGTTTACACTGGCATCAATTTTAGTTGTTTGTTTATTTGTGGAATCACTTTTAGCCAATTGTTTAGCACCAGAAATGACAATTGCATCTCCTTCGTTAACCAGTTTACATTCCTTATCGGTATCATTAAATCTCGTATTTGTAGCTATACTCTCACCAGTGCCAGCTACTTCAGTTTCTTTCTTGATTTCTTTAACACTGATATTATTCCTGAACAAACTAGGAATATTTCCATTGTTGAATTCACTAGCCTTACTTCCATCAGAATGTTGCACACTTTCACATTTCTTTACACTAACATTAACTCCAACAGGCTTTATATATTTCCATGTCGTGTCAGTGCTAACTACAGTATGCAAGGTTTTTTCAATAGTCAAGGTATTCTCGATTGTCCTGGTTAAACCTAAATTTGTAACAGGTTTGAGACAGTCTTGTTTAACTGCAGTGTTAGCAACTCGTCCTATCGATTTATTAGAGCTGGTCTTTTTAGCAGTAGGTTTAATTTTCAGCTTTACCTCGGTCACGCTTGACATGGTTCATAAGTGCACAGCTATTTACACTGGAGTTTTAAGTTTAAACATTAAATCCATTCGAGCCCCAGTAGATCAAACATTCCACACACCCAATTAAATATGTATTGTATGCATAGAATACGATTCTACAAGATTCCAAATAGTTATATAGTATATTATGTTAATGCAGATCCAATCCATTGATAGCTTATAGAACTAACTTTCACAAGTTCTATGTTAGCCATTGAAAGTTATTTGGATGAAAAAAGATGAATGGTTGACACATAGGCACTTAAGTTGTCCAGCCAGCCACATCATAAGATACCTATAGAAATACCTATCAGTATCAAAAATAATAGTTTACAAGCCTAATTAAACAAACACAGGCTTCCTTTATATTCCGTTATAAACTCTAAGTACCACTTTTATCTGAGTGACCATAAAAGAAAACAAAAGTGTGGTATTATCAGTTGAGGTTTAATTATACCATACAATAAATCAGTACCAAACATAGATAGAATGGTATAGGTCAACGTTTGTGTCCAAGTAGAAACCCACGTACAGATACAGTTTATAAAATGGAATTTGTTAAGTCTGTGATAAAATAGAAGGGAAAAATGGTGAATAAAATTAGATAAAACTTAAAAGTTCAAAAAAGAAATACAAACACGATGTGGTCATTGAAATTCCAGTAAAAACTGAACAAAACATAATGTGACCATTGTGTATATAATATATAACCCAATGTGACTGCTGTGTATATAATATATAACCCAATGTGACTGTTGTGTATATAATATATAACCCAATGTGACTGCTGTGTATATAATATATAACACAATGTGACTGTTGTGTATATAATATATAACCCAATGTGACTGTTGTGTATATAATATATAACACAATGTGACCATTGTGTATATAATATATAACCCAATGTGACTGTTGTGTATATAATATATAACACCATGTGACTGCTGTGTATATAATATATAACACCATGTGACTGTTGTGTATATAATATATAACACCATGTGACTGTTGTGTATATAATATATAACCCAATGTGACTGTTGTGTATATAATATATAACACCATGTGACTGCTGTGTATATAATATATAACACCATGTGACTGTTGTGTATATAATATATAACCCAATGTGACTGTTGTGTATATAATATATAACCCAATGTGACTGTTGTGTATATAATATATAACACCATGTGACTGCTGTGTATATAATATATAACACAATGTGACTGTTGTGTATATGATATATAACCCAATGTGACTGTTGTGTATATAATATATAACACAATGTGACTGTTGTGTATATGATATATAACCCAATGTGACTGTTGTGTATATAATATATAACACAATGTGACTGTTGTGTATATGATATATAACCCAATGTGACTGTTGTGTATATAATATATAACACAATGTGACTGTTGTGTATATGATATATAACCCAATGTGACTGTTGTGTATATAATATATAACACAATGTGACTGTTGTGTATATGATATATAACCCAATGTGACTGTTGTGTATATAATATATAACACAATGTGACTGTTGTGTATATAATATATAACACAATGTGACTGTTGTGTATATAATATATAACACAATGTGACTGTTGTGTATATAATATATAACCCAATGTGACTGTTGTGTATATAATATATAACACAATGTGACTGTTGTGTATATAATATATAACCCAATGTCTGACTGTTGTGTATATAATATATAACCCAATGTGACTGCTGTGTATATAATATATAACCCAATGTGACTGTTGTGTATATAATATATAACCCAATGTGACTGCTGTGTATATAATATATAACCCAATGTGACTGTTGTGTATATAATATATAACCCAATGTGACTGTTGTGTATATAATATATAACCTAATGTGACTGTTGTGTATATAATATATAACCCAATGTGACTGTTGTGTATATGATATATAACCCAATGTGACTGTTGTGTATATAATATATAACCCAATGTGACTGTTGTGTATATAATATATAACACAATGTGACTGTTGTGTATATAATATATAACGCAATGTGACTGTTGTGTATATAATATATAACCCAATGTGACTGTTGTGTATATAATATATAACCCAATGTGACTGTTGTGTATGTAATATATAACCCAATGTGACTGTTGTGTATGTAATATATAACCCAATGTGACTGTTGTGTATATAATATATAACCCAATGTCTGACTGTTGTGTATATAATATATAACCCAATGTGACTGTTGTGTATATAATATATAACCCAATGTCTGACTGTTGTGTATATAATATATAACCTGCTGTAAACCTCTACTAGCAAAGTGTATATATTCTTCTGTCACAAGATGATCAAATAAATATGGTCCTGTCACAAGATAACCAGATAAGTACGGTCCTGTCACAAGATAACTAGATAAATACAGTCCTGTCACAAGATCTATTTTATTTGTTTGACCAGAGAACTATAGTATGTACGGTCCTGTCACAAGATGACTAGATAAATACAGTCCTGTCACAAGATCTATTTCATTTGTTTGACCAGAGAACTATAGCATGTACGGTCCTGTCACAAGATGACTAGATAAATACAGTCCTGTCACAAGATCTATTTCATTTGTTTGACCAGAGAACTATAGCATGTAAGGTCCTGTCACAAGATGAATAGATAAATACAGTCCTGTCACAAGATCTATTTTATGTGTTTGACCAGAGAACTTTAGCATGTAGGGTCCTGTCACAAGATATATTTTATGTGTTTGGCCAGAGAACTTTAGCATGTACAGTCCTGTCACAAGATCTATTTTATGTGTTTGACCAGAGAACTTTAGCATGTACAGTCCTGTCACAAGATCTATTTTATGTGTTTGACCAGAGAACTTTAGCATGTACAGTCCTGTCACAAGATCTATTTTATGTGTTTGACCAGAGAACTTTAGCATGTACAGTCCTGTCACAAGATCTATTTTATGTGTTTGACCAGAGAACTTTAGCATGTAGGGTCCTGTCACAAGATATATTTTATGTGTTTGACCAGAGAACTTTAGCATGTAGGGTCCTGTCACAAGATCTATTTTATGTGTTTGACCAGAGAACTTTAGCATGTAGGGTCCTGTCACAAGATCTATTTTATGTGTTTGACCAGAGAACTTTAGCATGTACAGTCCTGTCACAAGATATATTTTATGTGTTTGACCAGAGAACTTTAGCATGTAGGGTCCTGTCACAAGATCTATTTTATGTGTTTGACCAGAGAACTTTAGCATGTACAGTCCTGTCACAAGATATATTTTATGTGTTTGACCAGAGAACTATAGCATGAACGGTCCAGTCACAAGTTGGAAACTATAATAATTACACACAGCCTTTCTGTTATAATCTACTTGAGTGAGACAGGTACTTATCAATGTCATATAAATGTACATAAATTAACTTCTGTGTTAAATACATGGCTGTAAATTAAACTTGAAATAACAAGTCATATATCTGCATACGTAAATATGACATCAATCAATATGTATCTTATATATGCAAAACAGCATTTACACTGATGCTTCTTGTGGTTACAACAATACACATCAATGTACAAGTGAAATATTTGTGTTTAGTCACGGATTAATCTGTCAATGTCAAGGTTATAAACCATCATTATCTCAAGTTTGAATAAAACCAACTTTTGTAACTTATGCTGATAAATATTACAACGTAGTGGTAAAGGTTTGAGTGGCTGACACCTGATCTGAAGGTAGTAAGTTTGAATCCCACCTCAGGTGAACTTCACAATCCCTGAGTTTGAGTAATGGTTGAGAACCAAGAAAGCTATCATCAAGAATGATCAGTGAAAGTTGTAAACTTGGTTCACAATCAATGAGAATAAATAAGTTTAAACTAAACTAAAGCATTGCAAGAAGGTACAATGTTAGACTAGGTCCAGATTTCTACCACATATTTCACAGACAACCTACTGTTTCTATGTTTACTGTCGCCATTCTATAATCTGCTGCATTGTTTGTATAATATTTTATTTTAACAACATACAATAAAATAGGATTAAAATGGTGATAATGTTTTTCTATGAACAACAGAATGCAGCAGGTACACAGAACATTACAATGTTGGTATACACAACTTGGATTATACAGACAAATACAGGGACTCTCCACACATGAAGTCACAAAAAGCCACTACCTTACACTGCAATGTTATCAATAATAAGCCAATAATAATATACTGATCCAATTATCTGATTTACAAATAATTGATTTAATCACGTTTAATCACTATGGGTTAACTCCTTTACCATACATCCCCTATTGTATGCACCAGTCTTACACCATACAACCCCTATTGTATGCACCAGTCTTACACCATACATCCCCTATTGTATGCACCAGTCTTACACCATACAACCCTTATTGATACACCAGTCTTATACCATACAACCCTTATTGATACACCAGTCTTACACCATAAAACCCTTATTGATGCACCAGTCTTACACCATACAACCCTTATTGATACACCAGTCTTACACCATACAACCCTTATTGATACACCAGTCTTACACCATAAAACCCTTATTGATGCACCAGTCTTACACCATACAACCCTTATTGATACACCAGTCTTACACCATAAAACCCTTATTGATGCACCAGTCTTACACCATACAACCCTTATTGATACACCAGTCTTACACCATAAAACCCTTATTGATACACCAGTCTTACACCATACAACCCTTATTGATACACCAGTCTTACACCATACAACCCTTATTGATACACCAGTCTTACACCATACAACCCTTATTGATGCACCAGTCTTACACCATACAACCCTTATTGATACACCAGTCTTACACCATACAACCCTTATTGATACACCAGTCTTACACCATACAACCCTTATTGATACACCAGTCTTACACCATACAACCCTTATTGATACACCAGTCTTACACCATACAACCCTTATTGATACACCAGTCTTACACCATACAACCCTTATTGATACACCAGTCTTACACCATACAACCCTTATTGATACACCAGTCTTACACCATACAACCCTTATTGATGCACCAGTCTTATACCATACAACCCTTATTGATACACCAGTCTTACACCATACAACCCTTATTGTATGCACCAATCTTACACCATACAACCCTTATTGATACACCAGTCTTACACCATACAACCCTTATTGATACACCAGTCTTACACCATACAACCCTTATTGATACACCAGTCTTATACCATACAACCCTTATTGATACACCAGTCTTACACCATACAACCCTTATTGATACACCAGTCTTACACCATACAACCCTTATTGATACACCAGTCTTACACCATACAACCCTTATTGATACACCAGTCTTACACCATACAACCCTTATTGATACACCAGTCTTACACCATACAACCCTTATTGATACACCAGTCTTATACCATACAACCCTTATTGATACACCAGTCTTACACCATACAACCCTTATTGATACACCAATCTTACACCATACAACCCTTCTTAACTGAGATAAGTTCCCCAGAAGAATGAGTCAGTGATCTGAGTTAAACTGAGATGTGTCACTAAGAATTGACGGAAACTTTGTAAGGCTGAGCTTTATCTTCTCTAATTGCTTTTAAATTGAATAACTACAATGGGACTTCTTTCATTCCAATTCATCAGAAATGAAATTTTATTTCGAATAATACACACTTTTGAATAGCCCATTTCAATTTGACGTGCATAAGCAGATACATAAGGACCTGATATTTATTTCAGATGATACCAAGAATTCGGATAGAACTTTGTCAAATAAACGAGGTCTGACTGTACTTCATACTTCGTAGTGCACATAATATTTAAATGAGTTTGAGAAAATAGTTAACAAAATTGTTTTGATAGGAACATAGACATATGCATAAAGCATATCACCCACGTAAACAATTAATTATTAACGTACAGCAGATGATTATACTTTATCACTGATACAGCACAACGGTTAACGACAACATTTAGAATGTGATTACAGCCCCCACAAAATTTTACAATGATTCAAATTCTACAACAGGAATACACAGGTAAATAAAATGAGCACTTGAGTATAAAGGTGTTAAATGTTCAAACATTGAGAGGTAACATCAGCAGGAAAATAAAATGTTGAGATGAAATAACAGATAGCAATTTGTCCTGTGCAGTACATTGTGCGTGTCTTTGTTTACCAGTGAATGACACAAAGCTCGAGATTGTTTAACTTCTACTGGAGGAAGACAAATATTTTCATACAAAAAATGAATTTAGTTAAAATAAATACTCAAATATCATAACCATATGCTTTGACAATTTTCATTGTATATTTGCCGAATTATCACAAACCACCTCACCATACAAAATTATGTTGCAAAAACCAGTTTTTATTCCAGGACCCGTATTCACAAACACTTTAAGACTGAAACTTAGACTAAAAATTTGCAAAAGTGATAGTTACTGGCCTTTTGATTTCGTTCAATCTAAAAGGATGAAATTTTGTCAGAATAATTGGTGTTGCCCATTCTACATTTTTGCCAACTTTTATTAAGATCTATATTGTAATAAAAACGTAGGAACAAAATGAACATTTACCATTTTAAAGTCTAAGTCTGAGATTCAGTCTTAAAATGTTTGTGAATACGGGCCCAGGACTGGTATTTTAAAAGTTGCTTAGTAACACACCTTGGTAGACCACCGACCTGAACTTAGTGACTATACATGTACCACACCTTGGTAGACCACCGACCTGAACTTAGTGACTATACATGTACCACACCTTGGTAGACCACCGACCTGAACTTAGTGACTATACATGTACCACACCTTGGTAGACCACCGACCTGAACTTAGTGACTATACATGTACCACACCTTGGTAGACCACCGACCTGAACTTAGTGACTATACATGTATAACCACTGGACTATGGAAGCCCCTTACAACTTTAATGGGAAAATATGTAATAATTTATTTAGTTATGCATAAACTGAAATTGTTATGGTTACATACATTTCAATGAGACAAAATGACTCATAAATAGGATGTGATCAGAATGCACAAGGAGTATTAAACACATACATTTCAGTTTCCCATTGAATATATTGAATTAAGCAACACTTGGGTCTTTGTGCTGGTGAAATATTATCTCCCATATACTGAAGTAAATTACTAAACTATGCAAAAACATACGGACATCGTTAACAAACATGTAATATCACTTTTACATGAATGGAAACTGTACACTCATAATAGGAGGAAAACCCTTTATTCCAATATAAAAATTACCCTACGTTGACATTGTTACTTTATTCCAATACATAATTTCCCTACGTTGACATTGTTAATTTATTCCGATATAATAATTACTGTATGTTGACATTGTTAATTTATTCTAATATAAGAATTTCCCTATGTTGACATTGTTAATTTATTCTAATATAAGAATTTCCCTACGTTGACATTGTTAATTTATTCCAATATAAAATTACCCTATGTTGACATTGTTAATTTATTCCAATATAAGAATTTCCCTACGTTGACATTGTTAATTTATTCCAATATAAGAATTTCCCTACGTTGACATTGTTAATTTATTCCAATATAAAATTACCCTATGTTGACATTGTTAATTTATTCCAATATAAGAATTATTCGATGTTGACATTGTTGATTTATTCCAATATAAGAATTATTCGATGTTGACATTGTTAATTTATTCCAATATAAGAATTATTCGATGTTGACATTGTTTAGTTAGACCAGCACTATCCCAGCCCAGCACTATCCCAGCCCAGCACTATCCCAGCCCAGCACTAACACATACAAACACTACAATACCGCGCACTAACACACACCAGCACAAACATCTAACACGTTTAAGTCAACATCATCATTCCAAGACATAACCTTATAATGCAAAGATGTTCAATTAGTTTCAAAGGAATTTTATCTCACAGTCAAAAAAATAATTATTACGGTAACTGTGGCACATAAAACACTTTCAATTTATCAAACAAATAAGCTCACATATCAGAGAACTTTTAAAACATTTAATCTCAAAAATCCAGATAAAAGGACCATAAGTTACAAGCAAACAGTAGACAGATACTGATTGCCTGATTATCTTCATCAATCACCATTCTAAGTTTGATGCAAATCATGCCATACTGAGTGTAGATATTGAGCAGAAGTGAATCCTGCTGTTTGGTGACCTTGACCTCTATGATACCATACAGAACCCCATCTTCTGACTACATCAAATCTTTATATCATGTATATAACTCGCAGGCTCTTGAGCATAAAATCCTATTATAAGTAAATAGTGACATTGACCTAAAGTGACCTCATCTGTACACCAAAGTGACCTCATCTGTACACTAAGGTGACCTCATCTGTACACCAGAGCTCTCATCTGTACACCAAAGTGACCTCATCTGTACACCAAAGCTCTCATCTGTACACCAAAGTGACCTCATCTGTACACCAAAGTGACATAATCTGTACACCAAACCTCTCATCTGTACACCAAAGTGACCTCATCTGTACACCAAAGCTCTCATCTGTACACCAAAGTGACCTCATCTGTACACCAAATCTCTCATATGTACACCAAAGTTTTATCTGTACACCAAAGCTCTCATATGTACACCAAAGTGACCTCATCTGTACACCAAAGTGACCTCATCTGTACACCAAACCTCTCATCTGTACACCAAACCTCTCATCTGTACACCAAAGTGACCTCATCTGTACACCAAAGTGACCTCATCTGTACACCAAAGTGACCTCATCTGTACACCAAAGTGACCTCATCTGTACACCAAAGTGACCTCATCTGTACACCAAAGTGACCTCATCTGTACACCAAAGTGACCTCATCTGTACACCAAAGTGACCTCATCTGTACACCAAAGCTTAAGTCCTTCACCCACATTGAAAGTTTTTAAAGTTTGAACAGAAGTTGGGAGTCCTGTGCTCTACCCCCTAGACAAAAATATCTCACTCTTTATAAATATATATTATCATTTTAATTTCATTTTAAGAGAACAAATTTATCACATCAAAAGTATCAAGTATCACTAGACAAATATGGACATGTTGCATGATACACATCTTGTATGTCCAGACTGTTCTCAAACTGAAGTTTTCAGACGAAAGTAACTTCAACCATTTGTTGATGGCACAAACAGTGATGTTAATGATGATGATGGCAATGATGAGGATGTTGATGATGGCATTATTAATGATGTTGATAATGATGAGGAAAATGATGAAGATGTTGATGATGGCAATAATCATGTTGATGAGGATAATGATATTGATGATGATTTTGATGATAATGATGATATTCGAGAAATAAGATTAAAATTGGTGGTTATATGAAGATATTTAACAGAATAAATGAATCACTGCATTTCAAGCTGTACCCATCATTATATTCAAGTATTCCTCATTATGTGACATTCATATAGGTAAAGATTTATGTATCAAAAGGGGATATAACAATTCAGATGAGTTTGGTAAAATACATTAAAACTGACATACCTGGAAGTTCAAATCCACCATATGTAACATATATCAAGTATTTGCCTGGTTCTTCGGGTTCATATATGAAGTCTTTCCATAAATACCCGAGCTCACGCGAGTCATATACAACATCGACACCTGATGGTCCAACAATTCTAATCTCCTGATCTAACGTACCAGCATTACTGAAGTCAACTGTAGAACAGAAATATAGAACAAGGTGTCAGAATACAGCCTTACTATTGGTCAGTTTTGAGACAGTGCTCAGAATCAGCCAATCAAAGACTTCAGGTTTTGATGTCTTCAAATTGAGATTCAAAACCACGGGCCATTCCCCACATGTGTGTCAGAATGTCAGCCTACAAATTGACACTGAGGGCATGGTGTTTTTTATTTCATTTCGGTGTTCAAGTTCATTTAATTAGCTTGCTGGATGGATATAATATATTACTGTAGACAAACACAGCGAGCATCATAAACTAATTTCTGGACACCAACATTGAACACGCTGGTGTATCTTGGTACCAGGTAACCCCATACTGCAGTGGTTTATATAATTTTAACATCAACATGAAATTTACATAAATACAATTTAGGATTAGAGTGAAAGTATCCCAGCGCGGTCCTCTCCTTGTCTTCAATGTATTCCATGGAAAGTTCTGTACCAAAGAATAAATGTGCCTAAAATTTGACACATATTGATTTATTTTCATCACCCAAACAACCATACTATTTGTTCATGTTTTTGTAAAGAGGGAAACTTACCACTAAATCCAGCCTCATCTCCGACAGATCCATGTCTGAAATTATCAATCCTAATTGTTGACAGATCAAATACATCGACATAGAACGGACTTCCATCCACTTGTCTCCCGTCACACTGTACATCAACTGTATGGCGTCCTGTAAATATGGAATATAACTCATAATATTGTATGAAACATTCACTAATATACCATTCACTAACACACCATACACTAACACACCATACACTAACACAACATACACTAACACACCATACACTAACACACCATACACTAACACACCATACACTAACACACCATACACTAACACACCATACACTAACACACCATACACTAACACACCATACACTAACACACCATACACTAACACACCATACACTAACACACCATACACTAACACACCATACACTAACACACCATACACTAACACACCATACACTAACACACCATACACTAACACACCATACACACCATTCACTAACACACCATTCACTAACACACCATTCACTAACAAGCAAGTTGGTCTCGAGTTAAAATATGGAAGAAAAGTTGAAAACCAGTCAATAAAAATATTAATGAGATGGTCTTAATTTTGAGGTGGTCTTTAAATGAGGTTTCACTGTATCCAGATATGTGTACATGAGACAGTATTTCATACTGTGTACAATTTTAATGTTTATAGTCTATATAAGAACATACCAGCAACTCTAGGCATCCATTCCACCTTATAGTCACCACTACCCTGTGCGTAGATGTCAGCATTGATTCGTTCACCTGTAGGAGCTGAAAACAAGTATATTTACACCATTAAACATTTTCCAACAAATTGCCTCTTATAATAATCTAATATCTCCCCATTATCACCAACAAATTAATTTTGAGTACAACATCAATCTTAAATCAGTCAAATTTTCACTCAATTGATTTATCACCCAAATCTGTATTCACAAGGCATTCTCAAGTATTAAGCATGCAACTAACCAAACTCAAATACTGGAGTTAAGAATTAACAATCCAGGTGAGATTTCCCTCAATTTATCTTTGTGAATTGCATTTGAGAACATTCTCAATTTGAGAGTGAGTATGGGCTTTATATTTGTATGAATCAACTTCCTAGGGCCTATCAAGATATTTGTGGTCTTCATTATGCATAGCTGCAATGCTGTCACCATGGTAACAGAAATATTGTTTGAAACATAGTAATCAAAATAAATAATTATTGGGATGCAGACATTTTCTGAGATGATAGACAACATTACATCAGAACATTTTGATATAAACCAATAAGTAGAATATATTGGAATACAAAGTATGTCGAATCTTATAAAAACAGGCGTCAACAATCAACATAACATTTACAGCATACAGATTTTACAATACATTATTCGACAGAATTGAACTGGCTTTTGGTGACTTTAAACACAGTTGCTTTCTAGCCGATGGGCACTTGAAAATTATATATATATATTGACAGTCGATCTTTAAATTTCACTGATGAATACTGTACTTACCAATTAGCATGAATATTCATGAGTGTCATGTAAATATTGTCAGAAAATACACAATTTATATACAACAAATCTAGAGATTCATACAAACTGTGAATTCAGATAAAACCATTCTAACACCACACACACGTGGTCACAGTAAGATATACAACAACATCACAAGTCATGTAGGAACAATAGACAAAACAAGAACTTCTTTTTATTACAAATACTTACATAGAACAAACAACAGGGCATGCAAGACAAGTGTGTTATACCATATATAGACATTGTCATACATCAGAAATCAAACATTGTTAATCACCATATTTTCCTGGTTACATTCTTGGTATTACAAAAAAACTATACACAGTGTATCATAATTCATGTTGTTCACGCATAATAACCCTGTGCATTAATTTTCAACCACTCATGCAACTTGCTAATTTAAATATAAGGACAATTACAGCAGTTTTCAGAAAACTTATCCATCATATACATGAAATATTTATGTACAATCAGTATTTATCATGCTATTTTTTCCACATTTACAAACTCACCAAATACCGACACCTCAATCAATTATAACTCAATCATACAACAAGATAACAAATATAACATTAATATCATCAAAATGCAAAGTTAAGTTCATATTGTTTTACATACAATATCAATAGTACCTATAATGTTATACATGTATCACCATTTCATGCAGATTCATGCACCTATCAATGTATTTTTACCCACAGGAGGATACATCCTGACGGGACTTTTAATGCCATGAACATCTCCAGCCATTTTGACAAAACTCCTCGCTCCAGGGATTTAGACAACAAAGTTGGCTGTCTGTCTTCATCTCCTGGGTGTGCCCAATGCCCCTCCCCCCTGTGGTAAAACATTTGATAGGTGCATCAGACATTCAAGCTGTCAGTCCCTGTCATGCCATCATCACCATCAGTGTGATACTATATATGATGTTACACAACCTGTGATGTACATAACGAGTTGATCTAGAGGTAGAATGTAACCCAGCGACTGCATGAAGCACCACTGTAGCTGTTGTACTATCAGATACTTGGTGTTCTGTACAACTAATGCTTTACTATCTGTGTCGTCAACACGTAAATCTATCTTGAATGGTGCACCTGAAAGCATATATAATGTATCATTATAATGTTCATAAATCGAGGGTTGATACAAAACTACTGTAACTGTTTGTTTACCACAGTTGAAGTCCAATAGTGTTGCATCCGTACCTCGATATTCTCTTCTTTGTTTGTAAATACAATACCTTGTATGTCATATCCCTCTATACAGCTCCCTATCTATGTAACATCCCTCTATACAACTCCCTATCTATGGAACATCCCGCTATACAACTCCCTATCTATGTAACATCCCTCTATACAACTCCCTATCTATGTAACATCCCTCTATACAACTCCCTATCTATGTAAATCCCTCTATACAACTCCCTATCTATGTAACATCCCTCTATACAGCTCCCTATCTATGTAAATCCCTCTATACAGCTCCCTATTTATGTAACATCCCTCTATACAACTCTCTATTTTATTATACAGCCAAAACTAGAAGTCAGAGTCTAGGGATATCCCTGAATTACGTAGACTAGAAGTCAGAGTCTAGGGATATCCCTGAATTACGTAGACTAGAAGTCAGAGTCTAGGGATATCCCTGAATTACGTAGACTAGAAGTCAGAGTCTAGGGATATCCCTGAATTACGTAGACTAGAAGTCAGAGTCTAGGGATATCCCTGAATTACGTAGACTAGAAGTCAGAGTCTAGGGATATCCCTGAATTACGTAAACTAGAAGTCTGAGTCTAGGGATATCCCTGAATTACGTAAACTAGAAGTCAGAGTCTAGGGATATCCCTGAATTACGTAGACTTTTGCTGAAATATTTTTATCCACCATGTTTAATGAATTTTTGTTGGAAATTGTGAAGGAAGTATATGCCACCCTTTTGTGTTTCAAATTATGGCAAAATATCATCACTTATTATCAAGGACCTTTGTTTTTCTTATCACATAATAACTAACTTTCACTTTTCACTTGAGAGTTTTCAGTCCAAATTGTCCTTATCATTGGCTGATGCCTTAAGATGAGAATGACTTGCCCCGCATTCTGTACCCCTATGTACCCCTATGTACTTAGAAGGCTTACCAATTGTCAAACAAGAATCGTACATTACTGAAACTGGGCACATGTATTCAACAAAAGTTCTTCTAATTTCTAGCAACATGACACCAAATTTGTAAGTTATAGCAAAAGTCTGTGTAATACTGGGAAACCCCTCATACATTTTGTACATACATTTTTGAATACCTTTTATTTTCATACTATGGTTTGAGGTAATAAATTCAGCTTGAAGACCAGTCTTAAAACTCTAGTCTCTGATTGGTTGTTTCTGAGCGCAGTTTTAGAATTGACCAATCATAAGGCAGCATTTTAAGACTGGTATCCAGTCAAAATGAGAATATGTAACACACCTGGTATAGGTTCTCCATTAAACGACACGTATATGAGATACAGATCTTGCTTCTCTGGTTCAAATGATATGTTTATCCGTCCGTCTCTCTCTTCATTCACGGCAGACTGTACTGTTTCACCGGAACACAAAATGATCACCTTCAGTTCACCTTCACCAGCATCTTTCACATCAACTAAAACAGAAGCAAAAATGCATTTTTAATAAAAGTCTGCTAAACTTGATGTGATAGAAAATTGCCACAGCACGCAAACCTTGTATATAACAAGGTAAGTCCAGGTTTATTCAGTATTTGCATGACATTGATGCAGTATTCACATGACATTGATGCAGTATTCACATGACATTGATGCAGTATTCACATGACATTGATGCAGTATTCACATGACATTGATGCAGTATTCACATGACATTGATGCAGTATTCACATGACATTGATGCAGTATTCACATGACATTAATGCAGTATTTACATGACATATATGTTGTAGTTACATGACACTGATGCCGTATTTACTTGACATTGATATTGTAGTTAAATAACAATGATGCTGTAGTTACGTGACATTGATGCAGTATTCACATGACATTGATGCCATATTTACTTGACATTGATGTTGTAGTTACATGACATTGATGCCACATTTACTTGACATTGATGTTGTAGTTACATGACATTGATGCCATATTTACTTGACATTGATGCAGTATTAACTTGACATTGATGCAGTATTAACTTGACATTGATGCAGTATTAACTTGACATTGATGCAGTATTAACTTGACATTGATGCAGTATTAACTTGACATTGATGCAGAATTTACATTATTCAAACTTTGAACCATACTATAACTTTAACTTACATTTCATTTCATGTCTCTCTCCAACTTCAGCCGTATAACCGTAGTCTTCAAATGTAACTTTGGTAGAATCAAATGCCTTAAACTTCATAGGACTTCCCCAGACTGGTATAACATTGCCATACTTGACATCTACATCATAGACACCTGGTTTGATAGGAGTCCAGTCTAGACTGTACATACGCTCGTCGATCTCACGAAACACATGAGGTACTTTGTTATAGACAGGACCTGTAATGTTTGTTCATAGAACATGTATACATATTGTTCAAATAAGTGAAAATATTGCACTCAATATAGAGAACAACTTCTCTAGAGTGTCCCTCTCTAGAGCAACCACCTCTCCAGAGTGTCCCTCTCTAGAGCAACCACCTCTCCAGAGTGTCCCTCTCTAGAGCAATAACCTCTCCAGAGTGTCCCTCTCTAGAGCAATAACCTCTCCAGAGTGTCCCTCTCTAGAGCAACCACCTCTCCAGAGTGTCCCTCTCTAGAGCAATAACCTCTCCAGAGTGTCCCTCTCTAGAGCAACCACCTCTCCAGAGTGTCCCTCTCTAGAGCAACCACCTCTCCAGAGTGTCCCTCTCTAGAGCAATAACCTCTCCAGAGTGTCCCTCTCTAGCGCAATAACCTCTCCAGAGTGTCCCTCTCTAGAGCAACCACCTCTCCAGAGTGTCCATCTCTAGAGCAACCACCTCTCCAGAGTGTCCCTCTCAAGAGCAACCACCTCTTCAGAGTGTCCATCTCTAGAGCAACCACCTCTCCAGAGTGTCCCTCTCAAGAGCAACCACCTCTCCAGAGTGTCCTTCTCTAGAGCAACCACCTCTCCAGAGTGTCCCTCTCTAGAGCAACCACCTCTCCAGACTGTCCCTCTCTAGAGCAATAACCTCTCCAGAGTGTCCCTCTCTACAGCAATAACCTCTCAACAACAGCCAACATCTTTCACTGTATATTGCTCTGGAGAGGTTGCACCATATATGTAACAACGAACATATAAACCATGGATTCAAAACAGGCTGGTATGTGTATTAAGACTTGTTTGAACTATCAAGATCGGTGAGATTTTCTTCCGATATCAAATGATTGGAACACCTCATTCATTTCTACAAAAATGATCCGTAATAATGACTGAGGTGTTCCGATTGAAGGTAAACAAATTTGAACCACTGTAATCGTCATGTTTACAACAGCTATATATTTCTTGATGGTATTTATATATTTTGTGTTTATCTTGTTGTTTGCTTGTATGCATTTTTTGGTTCAATACTGAGTTCTAAGACTGAATGAGAATCGTTTTATCACATGAAATTTCTATCAACAGAGCCTACGATACTTACCGAGCACCGCTAAGGATTGTGGGTAAATTATTTTTCTCATCGTTTCACCAATATCAGCCTGTTTTGAATCCATGGTTTAAATGTCCGTGGCAGAAATAAATTAGATAAAAAAACATTCTAGCATTTCATGACCTTAACACCTGATGTACTAAAATATTGAGTTCTTCATGTAGCTATAGAATATAATATCCAATATTCTACCATTTGTAAGTCTCAACAGAAATATACTCATTATAAGGAATATCACCAACTTCTAGTTAAGAAATTAGGACATAGATTGACCGGTACCCAGCACTTACCATCTATATGTATAACTAGGTCATCAATAGCTGTTGGTGCTGATGTTACTTGTAGGTTGATGGAATGGTTGCAGGGAACCAAATATGTCTCTGGTTTCCGTATACGTATTTTATCAACATCAGCAAAGTTAATATTGAATGGACTACCTAAAACACAAACATATTCATTAACTTGTATTATTACCTTAAAATAAAGCTTCTTATAACAATTGTAAAACAAGAGATGTTTGTAAAACATTATGCCCCCTGTGACCTTGATCTTTGACCCTGTGACCCTAAAATCAATAGGGTTCCTCTGCTACCCAAGATGAATGTGTGGACCAAGTTTGAGGATGGTAGGTCAAGGGGTTCTTCAGTTATTGATCGGAAATGCAAACCAATAATTATGCACTCTCTTCTTCGAAGGGGGGCATAATAAATATGGCAACAATATCCCCCAAAATCTGAGAATCTGCCAATGACTAAGGACTTAATTTTGCAACTACAATATATCATGCATATGAATGAAAGAAAAAAAATATCTATCTACATTGTTGTATGAGCAGGAATATGTTGATAGGCATATCAATCAAGAGGTCTTGGTGTGATCCCTGGAGCAATGGGTCTGCTCTGACATTGTGAATGAACAGGCCTGTCACATGTACAGTACTCAACCTCTGTTACATGAGCAAAGTTTTCGAAACTCAAGGGAAAAAATGTTTAGCAACCAATCGGAGACTTGTGAATGTTAAGACAGGTCCTCAGACTTGTGAATGTTAAGACAGGTCCTCAGACTTGTGAATGTTAAGACAGGTCCTCAGTCTTGTGAATGTTAAGACAGGTCCTCAGACTTGTGAATGTTAAGACAGGTCCTCAGTCCTGTGAATGTTAAGACAGGTCCTCAGTCTTGTGAATGTTAAGACAGGTCCTCAGTCTTGTGAATGTTAAGACAGGTCCTCAGACTTGTGAATGTTAAGACAGGTCCTCAGACTTGTGAATGTTAAGACAGGTCCTTAGTCTTGTGAATGTTAAGACAGGTCCTCAGTCTTGTGAATGTTAAGACAGGTCCTCAGTCTTGTGAATGTTAAGACAGGTCCTCAGTCTTGTGAATGTTAAGACAGGTCCTCAGTCTTGTGAATAATAAGACAGGTCCTCAGTCTTGTGAATGTAAGACAGGTCCTCAGTCTTGTGAATGTTAAGACAGGTCCTCAGTCTTGTGAATGTTAAGACAGGTCCTCAGACTTGTGAATGTTAAGACAGGTCATCAGACTTGTGAATGTTAAGACAGGTCCTCAGACTTGTGAATGTTAAGACAGATCCTCAGTCTTGTGAATGTTAAGACAGGTCCTCAGACTTGAGAATGTTAAGACAGGTCCTCAGACTTGTGAATGTTAAGACAGGTCCTCAGTCTTGTGAATGTTAAACAGGTCCTCAGACTTGAGAATGTTAAGACAGGTCCTCAGTCTTGTGAATGTTAAGACAGGTCCTCAGACTTGTGAATGTGAAGACAGGTCCTCAGACTTGTGAATGTTAAGACAGGTCCTCAGACTTGAATGTTAAGACAGGTCCTCAGACTTGTGACTGCAGATACAACAATCACTCCTGTTTAATCTCAAGTCTCCACCTAGTCAGTTCCCAGCACAGTCTTAAATTGACAAATGACAAGGCTGCATTCTGAAACTTCCCCATGGAAACTGTCACAATAGTTCTTACATACACATACAGAGAGGCAAACATCTCGTATCAAATCATATACAAAAACTACATCTTTGAAAACCTAGTTCACCACCTTATCATTAGAACAATGTACAATGTCTGAATAGTTTTATGTTAAGAATTCAAGAGTATGAGGTTACATATCTGAGTTTATACTCAAGCAGCTGATTGGTCGACTCTGAACTCAGTCTTAAAATTGACCAATAGCTATGCAGCATTCTGAGACTGGTCTCCATACTTTGATGTTACTTACTTGGTATATGTTCTCCATTGAACATAACTGACAATGTATGCATCCTTTCACCGTCCCCCATAAATGTCACTTCAAATGTTCCCTCCCTGAGTGCCTCAAGCTCTGTAGGAATTTTCTCACCCTCTGTCTCCACGGTAACCTCCATTTTCCCATCACCAGCTTCATCTCCTAGAACTATAAGCCATATCATTCTTACATGTATATTCTATATAACTCAAAGCACTTCAGTTATGAATTTGAGTCAAGTGACCAGTCTCAAAATTGAAGCCCCTGATTGGTTGATTCTGAGCACTGTCTTAATATTGACCAATGGCAAGGCTGTATTCTGAGACTTGTCACAAGTTTTACAAGCTGTGTCATTATGGATTCCTACAGTTAATTTTATTTAACGCAGTCAACATACAACACAACAGTAAAAGTGACTTGACAGCTTGAATACAGAAACCATGTGACCATATACCACAGCAGCTTCTAGTACAATAGTGAAATATACAAGTACAGTGCAACCTCTACACAGTGACTGGACTGTCTCATACCCAACAACCTCTCCACAGTGACCATCTCATACCGAACAACCTCTCCACAGTGACCATCTCATACCCAACAACCTCTCCACAGTGACCATCTCATACCCAACAACCTCTCCACAGAGACCGTCTCATACCCAACAACCTCTCCACAGTGACCATCTTATACCCAACAACCTCTCCACAGTGACCATCTCATACCCAACAACCTCTCCACAGTGACCATCTCATACCCAACAACCTCTCCACAGTGACCATCTCATACCCAACAACCTCTCCACAGTGACCATCTCATACCCAACAACCTCTCCACAGTGACCATCTCATACCCAACAACCTCTCCACAGTGACCATCTCATACCCAACAACCTCTCCACAGTGACCATCTCATACCCAACAACCTCTCCACAGAGACCGTCTCATACCCAACAACCTCTCCACAGTGACCATCTCATACCCAACAACCTCTCCACAGTGACCGTCTCATACCCAACAACCTCTCCACAGTGACCATCTCATACCCAACAACCTCTCCACAGTGACCGTCTCATACCCAACAACCTCTCCACAGTGACCATCTCATACCCAACAACCTCTCCACAGTGACCATCTCATACCCAACAACCTCTCCACAGTGACCATCTCATACCCAACAACCTCTCCACAGTGACCATCTCATACCCAACAACCTCTCCACAGTGACCATCTCATACCCAACAACCTCTCCACAGTGACCGTCTCATACCCAACAACCTCTCCACAGTGACCATCTCATACCCAACAACCTCTCCACAGTGACCGTCTCATACCCAACAACCTCTCCACAGTGACCATCTCATACCCAACAACCTCTCCAAAGTGACCGTCTCATGCCCAACAACCTCTTCTCAACAACAAAGTTGAGTTTTCCCTAGTACAACATTACCAACAAATTAACTTCCATCGAGCACTGACCTCCCAGCAACAGTTGCCATCTTCCATGGGATGTTGCTATGGAAAGGTTGCACAATATTGCTTTACATGAAAGAGGAATGAACAGTAAGAATAAGAAATAAGTTAGAAGAAACGATGGATGCTCCCCGAAGCATGTGAACAGTCACCAAACAGGAACATGCTGTCAATATGCATATCTTCTCTTGGTAGTGCTTCCAATTAAGTTTCATTGAGTTCTGGTCAGTGCTTGCTCAGATATATCACGGACAAGAATGCAGTACGGATGCACATATTAATGCACAGACGGACAGACAAAGTCGTGGTTATATGCTCCTCCTTCCGGGAGAATGATAAGTTAACAGAAAGTTGAAGGTCGAGTACAAACTGCCAGAGCAATACCGTATATAAACTGAACAAATCTCAGAGAGATCTGAATAAGGAACGGTTGTAGTCTGTTACACATTGTAGTGAAAATATAAATACATATATAATGGGACCTATGTACCTTACACATCAACATAGACACAGATAGATTTATGTACCTTTCACATCAACATACACACAGATAGACCTATGTACCTTGCACATCAACATAGACACAGATAGATTTATGTACCTTTCACATCAACATACACACAGATAGACCTATGTACCTTTCACATCAACATAGACACATATAGACCTATGTACCTTGCTCATCAACATACACACAGATAGACCTATGTACCTTGCTCATCAACATAGACACAGATAGACCTATGTACCTTGCTCATCAACATAGACACAGATAGACCTATGTACCTTGCTCATCAACATAGACACAGATAGACCTATGTACCTTTCACATCAACATAGACACAGATAGACTTATGTACCTTGCTCATCAACATAGACACAGATAGACTTATGTACCCCACACATCAACATAGACACAGATAGACATATGTACCTTTCACATCAACATAGACACAGATAGACCTATGTACCTTTCACATCAACATAGACACAGATAGACTTATGTACCTTGCTCATCAACATAGACACAGATAGACCTATGTACCTTGCTCATCAACATAGACACATATAGAGTTATGTACCTTGCTCATCAACATAGACACATATAGAGTTATGTACCTTGCTCATCAACATAGACACATATAGAGTTATGTACCTTGCTCATCAACATAGACACAGATATACTTATGTACCCCACACATCAACATAGACACAGATAGACTTATGTACCCCACACATCAACATAGACACAGATAGACATATGTACCCGACACATTAACATAGACATAGATAGACATATGTACCTTTCACATCAACATAGACACAGATAGACTTATGTACCTTGCTCATCAACATAGACACAGATAGACCTATGTACCTTGCTCATCAACATAGACACATATAGAGTTATGTACCTTGCTCATCAACATAGACACATATAGAGTTATGTACCTTGCTCATCAACATAGACACAGATAGACCTATGTACCTTTCACATCAACATAGACACAGATAGACCTATGTACCTTGCTCATCAACATAGACACATATAGACCTATGTACCCCACACATCAACATAGACACAGATAGACCTATGTACCTTTCACATCAACATAGACACAGATAGACTTATGTACCTTGCTCATCAACATAGACACAGATAGACCTATGTACCTTGCTCATCAACATAGACACATATAGAGTTATGTACCTTGCTCATCAACATAGACACAGATAGACATATGTACCCCACACATCAACATAGACACAGATAGACATATGTACCCCACACACCAACATAGACACAGATAGACATATGTACCCCACACATCAACAGAGACACAGATAGAGTTATGTACCCCACACATCAACATAGACACATATAGAGTTATGTACCCCACACATCAACATAGACACAGATAGACATATGTACCCCACACATCAACATAGACACAGATAGACATATGTACCCCACATATCAACATAGACACAGATAGACATATGTACCCCACACATCAACATAGACACAGATAGAGTTATGTACCCCACAAATCAACATAGACACAGATAGACTTATGTACCTTGCTCATCAACATAGACAAAGATAGACGTATGTACCTTTCACATCAACATAGACACAGATAGACTTATGTACCTTGCACATAAACATAGACACAGATATACTTATGTACCTTGCTCATCAACATAGACACAGATAGACCTATGTACCTTGCACATAAACATAGACACATATATAATTATGTACCCCACACATCAACATAGACACAGATAGACTTATGTACCTTTCACATCAACATAGACACAGATAGATTTATGTACCTTTCACATCAACATACACACAGATAGACCTATGTACCTTTCGCATCAACATACACACAGATAGACTTATGTACCTTTCACATCAACATAGACACAGATAGACCTATGTACCTTTCACATCAACATACACACAGATAGACTTATGTACCTTTCACCCCTCCATATAACTATGTAATATCAATAGATCAGATTTACCTCGAAATTTGAACGGAATGTTTAAGATGCCGAGTGGCATTTTGGAGAGTCGCACAAGTTTAGGATTGTATGTCTTGATCTGGTAGGGACTGTCTCCCACTGGTGCCCCCAAGTATGTCACATTTATTGTGTGTACGCCTGAAATATATAAACAACAAGACGGTTAGACTGATAGTTGAACACACACCATGTCTGCTTCTGCTTTAGTTACATACAGATAGACTGATAGTTGAACACACACCATGTCTGCTTCTGCTTTAGTTACATACAGATAGACTGATAGTTGAACACACACCATGTCTGCTTCTGCTTGAGTTACATACAGATAGACTGATAGTTGAACACACACCACGTCTGCTTCTGCTTGAGTTACATACAGATAGACTGATAGTTGAACACACACCACGTCTGCTTCTGCTTGAGTTACATACAGATAGACTGATAGTTGAACACACACCATGTCTGCTTCTGCTTGAGTTACATACAGATAGACGGGCTTTGCTTAAATCTCAAAGTATTTTTACAAGCAAGACAGCGGGGTAAATCTTTTAGCATTAGTTATTATCATTGATAGAATATCAAATAGCATTGGGCCTAAGTTTATGAATTTGAGTTCAAAGACCATCCTCAAATTCAAGCTTCTGATTGGTTTGTTCAAGAACACTCTCAAAATTGAACAATGGCAAAGTCACATTCCGCGTATGGTCCTCAAAAATGATTGACTTCATTGGATGGATTATTGATGTTTAATCATTATTTTTTTACATCTTCTAAATCACAGGTAACCTGATAGCAGGGTATAGGAAACATTGTTTGTTCTGCCCCAATATAATTACTGATATATCTAGTAAAGTCTGGAAGAATACATCAAATAAACATCAAGCAAAAACTTACCAACATCTTTTGGTACGAATTCAATTCTTTGTATGCCATGCCCTTCCTGGTTATATTGTACAGCGACATCACCACCAGAGGGAGCTGTAGTAACATGTATAACAACTTGTATTTGTCATATATTTGTCAAGTACATGATAACTTAATAAAACTGATTTATTTGACATTGATTGTGTAGTAACTTCTTACAACTAATTGATCACTGTTGATGATGACAGCTTCCTGGGTTACTCACCAGGACTCACACCAGCTTCAAGGACTGTGAAGATCTTGATCAAATATTGCTCAACTCAGGGCTCGAACTCTCAACCTTCAGATCAGGAGTCAAGCACTCTAACCATCAACCACAATGTCTTCATGCGTAAATATTTATTTACAATGGGTAAAAACTGATAATCAGCATTGTGTAAAAGTTTGTATAGTGGTTTGTTCATTGTTGTAAGTGGTCTGTAGATATAAATCTGAGTTTGGAAACCAGCCCACTGACTTACGTCTCTGATAGGCTGATTCTGAGCATAGTCTTAGAATCAACCAATGACATGGCTGCATTCTGGGGATCGAACTATGACATGGCTGCATTTTGAGACTGGTCTCCAAACTCAGTAACATACCTTTCAATCTTTGTATATCTTTCATTTCTCACTGAACTTAACAGCATTGACAAACTTTCATTTACATTAAGAGAACAAAACTGATAATGTTACTTAAACTGAGATTTTATGACAGATGATACATTCTATAAATCATACCTGAACACTCCTTCATGCACGACACGATCACTTTCTTGTATTGTCCACAACATGCAGCAGACAGTTCCATGCTTCTCATGCAGTTTATACAGAAATATGACAACCGCCAAAATCGTGAAGTTAACATGCACGTCAAGGGAGACAACCACTTTTATTGCAGTCTCGATATAACGTATCGCTTCATATATGGTTATTATATACCCGAACATATAGCTGTATATTGTGTCTATAGTCAAGAGTTCCTTGAGCTCTGAGGGCTCAATCCAATTTACTGGCGGACTAACTGTACAGACGGAGGGCCTGGCCTGATTCATAGCACATAGCGGGGTAGAATAAATCGAGATACCCCCTCCCCCCTGATCATGATCAAACCCCCATCACCTCATCATAACGAAGAATATGTAAATGTATCATAAAGCTGTGTTAACATAACTGACCAACTTATGAACCAATACAGGCCCGTAGCTACGCTGAGGCACGCTGAGGCACGCTGAGGCATCTCGGTTAAAATTTCCAAAGCAACCAAAAATAATATGAATAAATAGAATGCAGGAAGAACTCCATGAAACTATATTTATTCAATGTTGCCTATGTGACCGAGGGCTGGGCAGAGACGTCGGCTATATCACATAGACATACTTCTAACTAGTAAAGTTCTACACACATTTCCCCCAGGGAGGACCACCAGATCCCCCACTTTTATTGCTTGGTTTACGTTTGCTCTGGCTATGGGCCTGCACTGTTACTGCATGCTGATTAGTATAAAACCTTGTTTGTATCAATACCAGTACATGAAATATTAACACAAGTGTCCTACACAACAACCAGCATATATATTATACAAGTTTTATGATTGCAGCATTCCATGTCTGGATACAGGGTATCCATACAATGATTGTAACTCCATCAGTATCATGCTGTCATCCGTTAGACCATACATTGTCACAATCTGAACACAAACACTGTACAGTCACAGTGGTGTAGCTGCTGACATAGATGATCATACATTGTCACAATCTGAACACAAATACTGTACAGTCACAGTGGTGTAGCTGCTGACATAGATGATCATACATTGTCACAATCTGAACACAAACACTGTACAGTCACAGTGGTGTAGCTGCTGACATAGATGACCATACATTGCCACAATATGAACACAAATACTGTACAGACACAGTGGTGTAGCTGCTGACATAGATGACCATACATTGTCACAATCTGAACACAAACACTGTACAGACACAGTGGTGTAGCTGCTGACATAGATGACCATACATTGTCACAATCTGAACACAAACACTGTACAGTCACAGTGGTGTAGCTGCTGACATAGATGACCATACATTGCCACGATATGAACACAAATACTGTACAGACACAGTAGTGTAGCTGCTGACATAGATGATCATACATTGTAACAATCTGAACACAAATGCTGTACAGACACAGTGGTGTAGCTGCTGACATAGATGACCATACATTGTCACAATCTGAACACAAATACTGTACAGACACAGTGGTGTAGCTGCTGACATAGATGACCATACATTGTCACAATCTGAACACAAACACTGTACAGACACAGTGGTGTAGCTGCTGACATAGATGACCATACATTGTCACAATCTGAACACAAACACTGTACAGACACAGTGGTGTAGCTGCTGACATAGATGATCATACATTGTCACAATCTGAACACAAACACTGTACAGTCACAGTGGTGTAGCTGCTGACATAGATGATCATACATTGTCACAATCTGAACACAAACACTGTACAGACACAGTGGTGTAGCTGCTGACATAGATGATCATACATTGTCACAATCTGAACACAAACACTGTACAGACACAGTGGTGTAGCTGCTGACATAGATGATCATACATTGTCACAATCTGAACACAAACACTGTACAGACACAGTGGTGTAGCTGCTGACATAGATGATCATACATTGTCGCAATGTGAACACAAATACTGTACAGACACAGTGGTGTAGCTGCTGACATAGATGACCATTCATTGTCACAATGTGAACACAAATACTGTACAGACACAGTGGTGTAGCTGCTGACATAGATGATCATACATTGTCACAATCTGAACACAAATACTGTACAGACACAGTGGTATATAGCTGCTGACATAGATGACCATACATTGTCACAATCTGAACACAAATGCTGTATAGACACAGTGGTGTAGCTGCTGACATAGATGACCATACATTGTCACAATCTGAACACAAATACTGTACAGTCACAGTGGTGTAGCTGCTGACATAGATGACCATACATTGTCACAATCTGAACACAAATACTGTACAGACACAGTGGTGTGCTGCTGACATAGATGAACATACATTGTCGCAATGTGAACACAAATACTGTACAGACACAGTGGTGTAGCTGCCGACATAGATGAACATATTTAGGCAAATGAAGATGATCATAGAATGAACAGCAGAATAAGAAGATAATCAAAGAGAATGGTTACCTGGTAACCACTGTGTACATGTACCCACAGATGAATGATGATGATATTTTATAGAATATAATACATGCACATGTCCATTACAGTATGGTAAATTCATAATATTTATTTTCCAGATTTCAAGATCAACAAATACATAATCAATGTAACAGCAATCTACATAAACTCTCCACGAAGCAAATCTGAAACAATGAACATAACGATTGGTATAGTTTGAACATGCTGGGTGAGATTGTGAGTATAATCTCAACTTACATAATACATCAACGGAAACATTGATATCTTGAGTGAGATTTTCGGAGTGAACGTAGAATGCCGTGGTCCTGTCAACAGGTAACTGTAGATCCAAGCTACGCACTGATGCACCTTTCAAATCAACGGCGTTGCAAGTGAATGGAGAATCTACAAAGAAAATCAAACACAATTGGTAAACAATGGGATATAAGCATGAAGTATTTTACTTAGTTTTATAACTTCAGGGTTATGTTTTACTTTATATTAACCTACATTAAGAGACCAGTCTGAGAGCATTCACCTGAATTATAACACCAGTCTTAGAGCATTAACCTGCATTATTACACCAATCTGAGAGCATTAACCTGCATTATTACACCAATCTGAGAGCATTAACCTGCATTATAACACCAGTCTGAGAGCATTAACCTGCATCATGAAACCACTATGAAAGCATTAACCTGCATCATGAAACCAGTCTGAGAGCATTAACCTGCATTATGAAACCAGTCTGAGAGCATTAACCTGCATCAAGAGACCAGTCTGAGAGCATAAACCTGAATCACATAACCAGTCTGAGAGCACAAACCTGCCTGTGTTAAGAGACCAGTCTGAGAGCATAAACCTGCCTGTGTTAAGAGACCAGTCTGAGAGCACAAACCTGCCTGTGTTAAGAGACCAGTCTGAGAGCACAAACCTGCCTGTGTTAAGAGACCAGTCTGAGAGCATAAACCTGCATCAAGAGACCAGTCTGAGAGCATAAACCTGCATCAAGAGACCAGTCTGAGAGCATAAACCTGCATCAAGAGACCAGTCTGAGAGCATAAACCTGCATCAAGAGACCAGTCTGAGAGCATAAACCTGAATCACATAACCAGTCTGAGAGCACAAACCTGCCTGTGTTAAGAGACCAGTCTGAGAGCCTTAACCTGCATCATGAAACCAGTCTGAGAGCATTAACCTGACTGTGTTAAGAGACCTGTCTGAGAGCATAAACCTGACTGTGTTATGAGATCAGTCTGAGAGCATAAACCTGACTGTGTTAAGAGACCAGTCTGAGAGCATAAACCTGACTGTGTTAAGAGACCAGTCTGAGAGCATAAACCTGACTGTGTTAAGAGACCAGTCTGAGAGCATAAACCTGACTGTGTTAAGAGACCAGTCTGAGAGCATAAACCTGACTGTGTTAAGAGACCAGTCTGAGAGCATAAACCTGACTGTGTTAAGAGACCAGTCTGAGAGCATAAACCTGACTGTGTTAAGAGACCAGTCTGAGAGCATAAACCTGACTGTGTTAAGAGACCAGTCTGAGAGCATAAACCTGACTGTGTTAAGAGACCAGTCTGAGAGCATAAACCTGCCTGTGTTAAGAGACCAGTCTGAGAGCATAAACCTGACTGTGTTAAGAGACCAGTCTGAGAGCATAAACCTGCCTGTGTTAAGAGACCAGTCTGAGAGCATAAACCTGACTGTGTTATGAGACCTGTCTGAGAGCATAAACCTGACTGTGTTATGAGACCAGTCTGAGAGCATAAACCTGTCTGTGTTAAGAGACCTGTCTGAGAGCATAAACCTGCCTGTGTTAAGAGATCAGTCTGAGAGCATAAACCTGACTGTGTTAAGAGACCAGTCTGAGAGCACAAACCTGCCTGTGTTAAGAGACCAGTCTGAGAGCATAAACCTGCATCAAGAGACCAGTCTGAGAGCATAAACCTGCATCAAGAGACCAGTCTGAGAGCATAAACCTGCATCAAGAGACCAGTCTGAGAGCATAAACCTGCATCAAGAGACCAGTCTGAGAGCATAAACCTGAATCACATAACCAGTCTGAGAGCACAAACCTGCCTGTGTTAAGAGACCAGTCTGAGAGCCTTAACCTGCATCATGAAACCAGTCTGAGAGCATTAACCTGACTGTGTTAAGAGACCTGTCTGAGAGCATAAACCTGACTGTGTTATGAGATCAGTCTGAGAGCATAAACCTGACTGTGTTAAGAGACCAGTCTGAGAGCATAAACCTGGCTGTGTTAAGAGACCAGTCTGAGAGCATAAACCTGACTGTGTTAAGAGACCAGTCTGAGAGCATAAACCTGACTGTGTTAAGAGACCAGTCTGAGAGCATAAACCTGACTGTGTTAAGAGACCAGTCTGAGAGCATAAACCTGACTGTGTTAAGAGACCAGTCTGAGAGCATAAACCTGACTGTGTTAAGAGACCAGTCTGAGAGCATAAACCTGACTGTGTTAAGAGACCAGTCTGAGAGCATAAACCTGACTGTGTTAAGAGACCAGTCTGAGAGCATAAACCTGCCTGTGTTAAGAGACCAGTCTGAGAGCATAAACCTGACTGTGTTAAGAGACCAGTCTGAGAGCATAAACCTGACTGTGTTAAGAGACCAGTCTGAGAGCATAAACCTGACTGTGTTAAGAGACCAGTCTGAGAGCATAAACCTGACTGTGTTAAGAGACCAGTCTGAGAGCATAAACCTGACTGTGTTAAGAGACCAGTCTGAGAGCATAAACCTGACTGTGTTAAGAGACCAGTCTGAGAGCATAAACCTGACTGTGTTAAGAGACCAGTCTGAGAGCATAAACCTGACTGTGTTAAGAGACCAGTCTGAGAGCATAAACCTGACTGTGTTAAGAGACCAGTCTGAGAGCATAAACCTGCCTGTGTTAAGAGACCAGTCTGAGAGCATAAACCTGACTGTGTTAAGAGACCAGTCTGAGAGCATAAACCTGACTGTGTTAAGAGACCAGTCTGAGAGCATAAACCTGCCTGTGTTATGAGACCAGTCTGAGAGCATAAACCTGACTGTGTTATGAGACCAGTCTGAGAGCATAAACCTGACTGTGTTATGAGACCAGTCTGAGAGCATAAACCTGACTGTGTTATGAGACCAGTCTGAGAGCATAATTCTGACTGTGTTATGAGACCAGTCTGACAGCATAAACCTGACTGTGTTATGAGACCAGTCTGAGAGCATAAACATGTCTGTGTTAAGAGATCAGTCTGAGAGCATAAACCTGACTGTGTTATGAGACCTGTCTGAGAGCATAAACCTGTCTGTGTTAAGAGATCAGTCTGAGAGCATAAACCTGACTGTGTTAAGAGACCAGTCTGAGAGCATAAACCTGCCTGTGTTATGAGACCAGTCTGAGAGCATAAACCTGACTGTGTTAAGAGACCAGTCTGAGAGCATAAACCTGACTGTGTTAAGAGACCAGTCTGAGAGCATAAACCTGACTGTGTTATGAGACCTGTCTGAGAGCATAAACCTGTCTGTGTTAAGAGATCAGTCTGAGAGCATAAACCTGACTGTGTTAAGAGACCAGTCTGAGAGCATAAACCTGTCTGTGTTATGAGACCAGTCTGAGAGCAAAAACCTGACGGTGTTAAGAGACCAGTCTGAGAGCATAAACCTGACTGTGTTAAGAGACCAGTCTGAGAGCATAAACCTGTCTGTGTTATGAGACCAGTCTGAGAGCATAAACCTGTCTCAACCTACATTATTTTTGTTACTCTGTCTATTTTGAAAAAAATAAAGCATGCAAGAAACCTGCTATGACATGGTTTAGGTTTTCTAATTGTATGCATATGTATATGGATGTAATAAAACCATATAATTATTGTATATATATATAATAACTAACTAAAAGATTTATATTGATGTCGAACCATAAACTTCACAAACATCTAGTCACACTGAATGACAACATAGACTGTAATAAACTGCATTATACAATTTTCAATGCTTTTTATGATAAAAAATTCTATCAATATACCTGGATGACTTTCTTTGTTGAAGATGATGTCGACAGTTTGAATGCCCGCCTCTTCAGGAACAAAGCTCATACGATATACACCAGTCTCGTCTGATTCCACAGTATTTGGTAGATTTCCACTGTTCACCATGATCTCTAACTGACCTTCTCCAGCCTTCCTTACATCAACTTTATAATAAAATACATATAATACATATGAGGGTGGCCATGACAAAACCTGTATTAGGGACGTTAGACATCGAGTATTGCCCAATGAAGTCTTGATGCTACAAACTTAGCGCTTTGTCCGGATGTTTTAATGCTACAAACTAAGCGCTTTGTCCGGATGTTTTGATGCTACAAACTAAGCGCTTTGTCCGGATGTTTTGATGCTACAAACTAAACGCTTTGTCCGGATGTTTTGATGCTACAAACTAAGCGCTTTGTCCGGATGTTTTGATGCTACAAACTAAGCGCTTTGTCCGAAGATGTTTTGATGCTACAAACTAAGCACTTTGTTCGAAGATATTTTGATGCTACAAACTAAGCGCTTTGTCCAGATGTTTTGATGCTACAAACTTAGCACTTTGTCCGAAGACGTTTTGATGCTACGAACTTAGCACTTTGTCCGAAGATGTTTTGATGCTACAAACTAAGCGCTTTGTCCGAAGACGTTTTGATGCTACAAACTAAGCGCTTTGTCCGAAGATGTTTTGATGCTACAAACTAAGCGCTTTGTCCAGATGTTTTGATGCTACAAACTAAGAGCTTTGTCCGGATGTTTTGATGCTACAAACTAAGCGCTTTGTCTGGATGTTTTGATGCTACAAACTAAGCGCTTTGTCCGGATGTTTTGATGCTACAAACTAAGCGCTTTGTCCGAAGATGTTTTGATGCTACAAACTAAGCGCTTTGTCCGGATGTTTTGATGCTACAAACTAAGCGCTTTGTCCGGATGTTTTGATGCTACAAACTAAGCGCTTTGTCCGAAGACGTTTTGATGCTACAAACTAAGCGCTTTGTCCGGATGTTTTGATGCTACAAACTAAGCGCTTTGTCCGAAGACGTTTTGATGCTACAAACTAAGCGCTTTGTCCGGATGTTTTGATGCTACAAACTTAGCACTTTGTCCGAAGACGTTTTGATGCTACAAACTAAGCGCTTTGTCCGGATGTTTTGATGCTACAAACTAAGCGCTTTGTCCGGATGTTTTGATGCTACAAACTAAGCGCTTTGTCCGGATGTTTTGATGCTACAAACTAAGCGCTTTGTCCGGATGTTTTGATGCTACAAACTAAGCGCTTTGTCCGGATGTTTTGATGCTACAAACTAAGCGCTTTGTCCGAAGATGTCTTGATGCTACAAACTAAGCGCTTTGTCCGAAGATGTTTTGATGCTACAAACTAAGCGCTTTGTCCGGATGTTTTGATGCTACAAACTAAGCGCTTTGTCCGAAGATGTTTTGATGCTACAAACTAAGCGCTTTGTCCGGATGTTTTGATGCTACAAACTAAGCGCTTTGTCCGAAGACGTTTTGATGCTACAAACTAAGCGCTTTGTCCGGATGTTTTGATGCTACAAACTAAGCGCTTTGTCCGAAGACGTTTTGATGCTACAAACTAAGCGCTTTGTCCGGATGTTTTGATGCTACAAACTTAGCACTTTGTCCGAAGACGTTTTGATGCTACAAACTAAGCGCTTTGTCCGGATGTTTTGATGCTACAAACTAAGCGCTTTGTCCGGATGTTTTGATGCTACAAACTAAGCGCTTTGTCCGGATGTTTTGATGCTACAAACTAAGCGCTTTGTCCGGATGTTTTGATGCTACAAACTAAGCGCTTTGTCCGGATGTTTTGATGCTACAAACTAAGCGCTTTGTCCGAAGATGTCTTGATGCTACAAACTAAGCGCTTTGTCCGAAGATGTTTTGATGCTACAAACTAAGCGCTTTGTCCGGATGTTTTGATGCTACAAACTAAGCGCTTTGTCCGAAGATGTTTTGGAGGCTTCATAGTGATTTATAGAGCTAAAGGAACAAGGAAATAGTTTTAAGTATTGCATGATTTTTTCCATTTGAAGAGCAGAAGATTTTTCAAGAATTGTGTACATTTTGAATTTGCATCTTGTTCGTAATATTGAAATTGCTATAAAAAGAAAAGACGTTCTGATGTCATGGTATATCTTATATAACAAATGTCAACATGAGAGACAAGTGACTTTGGTTCTATGATCTGTAATCAAATTGTCACAAAGATCAAAGTTACGCCTTATCCAGGTTTAGAATTTGCGCCAGAAATAACATAATTTTGTGAAGGATGGCCCATTGTCCTTGACCTTTAGCCATCAAGGCTGACAGTCGCATTTTAATCATTGTCTGACAAACATTTGAGCACAGAGAATTGATAATTATTTAAATGTGTACAAATGATTACAACAGCAATGGTAGACAGACGTACAAACAAACTCAGTGAGCGTTTATTTATCGAGAATATAACGATCTTGCTAAATGTTGCAAGAATGAATCCTCACAAAAGTTTCTGATTTTACAATACAATAGTAATATAAAGATTTATTTCACTTACTTCCAAACTCAATTGGTTGTCCAACAACACCATCAGGTAACCTGGTAACTTCAATAGAACCTGTGTTGTATGATTTGGCAATAAATGGACTTCCATTGACCACTGTGTCAGCATACATCACCTCAATTGTATAATCACCTGCAAGGCAAAAATAATATATAAAGATTTAGGAAAAAATTAATAACAGGCTTTCGTTGACGTCTCCCCACCTACTTGCTAACAATGCTGCTATCAAAGCCACTTTACATGCCAATGTAAGGAATTATTGTCTTTTAATCTTGATCAAGACAAATGTAGCCAAATTCACAATGTAGGGTTTGAACAGTCAACAGATACTTCTGACCTTCAACAGACACTTCTGACCTTCAACATATACTTATGACCTTCAACAGATATGTTTGACCTTCAGCATATACTGATGACCTTCAACTGATAGATCTACCTCTGAACTTCAACTGATAGATCTTCTTCTGACCTTCAACAGATAGATCTTCCTCTGACCTTCAACAGATACTTTTGACATTCAACAGATACTTTTGACATTCAACAGATATTTCTGACCTTCAACAAGTACTTCTGTTCTTCAACAGATACTCCTGACCTTCAACAGATAATTCTGACCTTCAACAGATACTTCTGACATTCATCAGGAACTTCTGTCCTTCAACAGATACTTCTGACCTCCGACATATAGATCTACTTCTGACTTTCAACAGATACTTCTGACCTCCAACAGATATATTTACTTCTGACCTTCAACAGATACTTCTGACCTTCAACAGATACTTCTGACCTTCAACAGATAGATCTACTTCTGACCTTCAACAGATACTTCTGACCTTCAACAGATACTTCTGACCTTCAACAGATACTTCTGACCTTCAACAGATACTTATGACCTTCAACAGATACTTATGACCTTCAACAGATACTTATGACCTTCAATTGGTAGATCTAATTCTGACCTTCTACAGATGCTTCTAACCTTCGCTTATAATATTATATCTTCTGGTACTAACCTATAATACTGTGACATGGACAAACTTATACTTGTTCATGTTGCCAAGTAAGGGAGTTATCAGTAAGTCATCTTTGGCATACAGCAGCCAGGATTGAACTGCCTAAGGCACTCCAAGCATTTGAGCTACTGTGGTTTAAAAATTTACATGTAAACAAGAAATAATTACCCTGCAATAAAACCTTACCTAACTAAACACTCCAATATTCAAAGTAACAAATTATATATTTGCAAGCAAAAACCAAACCCTGTCAAAACTTTCTGTAATTACATTCTCCAAACAATGTAGACAGCAACCCCTCCAGAGCAACACCCGGTAACAGATGTGCAACACCCGGTAACAGATGTGCAACACCCGGTAACAGATGTGCAACACCCGGTAACAGATGTGCAACACCCGGTAACAGATGTGCAACACCCGGTAACAGATGTGCAACACCCGGTAACAGATGTGCAACACCCAGTAACAGATGTGCAACACCCGGTAACAGATGTGCAACACCCGGTAACAGATGTGCAACACCTGGTAACAGATGTGCAACACCCGGTAACAGATGTGCAACACCCGGTAACAGATGTGCAACACCCGGTAACAGATGTCCAACACCCGGTAACAGATGTGCAACACCCGGTAACAGATGTGCAACACCTGGTAACAGATGTGCAACACCTGGTAACAGATGTGCAACACCCGGTAACAGATGTGCAACACCTGGTAACAGATGTGCAACACCCGGTTAGAGATGTACATTTCGGCGGTTGTTAAGAGTTTGCTGTTCTAACAGAGGTGGATGGTAAATTTTTACTGTGATAAAAAAATGATAATGTTGTTGAACAGGTTGTTGCTCAAGAGAGGGCTGCTCTCAAGAGGTTGTACTGTAAAATAATGTAAACAGATTCTTACCAACTTCAGTGGGGATATACTCCACTCTGAAACCATTGGTACATGGCTCGATCCTTGCTGGAACCGATGCCCCACTTGCAGCTGTAATCAGACAGATAAATAAACAATAATAAGACTACATGTACATAATTACTAAAATGAGGTCATTAAACTATAAACTTAGGGAACTACGGCTCTAAAGTTTACGAGAGAGAAAACAAACTGGGTATTATAGGTAAGTACTATTGCTAAGTGTTGGAGGTTACATATTGAGATATATAACGTGTGTATTCTAAGTCTCAGGTTATAAAACTGAGTTTGGAGACCAGTATCAAAATAAAAGCCTCTGATTGGTTGGTTCCTAACACAATTTTAAACTGACCAATGACAAGGCTGCATTTTGAGGCTGGTCTCCATTCTGAGATTTATTCACAAATATGCTCATATGAAACAAATACAGAAATAATCTATAAGTCTAAACCCACTGGTTTTTATCTTGACATATATATATGTTTGACTGTATTATCCAAGCATTCAAGTCATTTACAAATATATTATCTAATAAACCACCAGTTGCTATGCTCAGTAACCTACGCCATGAAAAATGTCTGACATCGTGAGCAAGCAAATACAGTTTTAAAAATATTGTAACAAGAAAAATGATAAATTTCCTGACAGTTTCCTCTCAGTATATTTTACATGACATGTTATAAAACAATAACTATAACGATTCTCCAGTCAAACAAATACATATTAAAGATAATGAAAGAAACTAGCAAAGGAACAAAGTACAACAAAACTACAGGGTAAATAGAATCACTTTATTGAACTAACAATGTGTGTACATACAATATATAGATATATATAGATAGCTAGTACAGTGGTGTAATAATGCACAAAATAAAACCTGTAAAATAAACAACGTTCATGCAGTGATTAACTCAGCGATGTGATACATGTGGAAGTATTTTACATAGAAATAAATTATCAATTATAAAGAACGAAACTTTAAAAGTGCAATAATGGAATATGTGTTATAACTTCTAACAGAAAAGCAGATTCAATACATTAAACAGTATGATTAAAAGAAATATGAGCATTTAACAACATGTTGATGTCTTTTTGAATGCAATTAACAACAGCATTGAACAACTTTCTAGTAGTATAACAGAACATTTTTAAATACTTGGGCCTTAGGTTAAAAACCAAAGTTTGCAGACCAGTCTAAAAACTAGAGCATCTGATTGGTTGTTTCTGTGCACAGTCATAAAATTGACCAATGGCAAGTCTGCATTCTGAGACTGGTCTCCAAACTCAGTATCATATCCATAGGCTAATGTAATGAGGTAGAGTAACAAATACCACATTTGCTCTCATTCTGGAATTGTGTGTTACTATAGCAACAGCAATCACCTTCCCCGATTTCTGGAATACTTGTAAAGTCTGGTTATAGGGGTGAAGGGGTTATAATGAACTACAATATCAAAACTAAACTAGAATTATGTCTACAACAACAGAAACATGTACACTCAACATAAATCTGTCATGTATTCACTGTTCATATTGCCTTCATCACAATATCACCGGATTGGGTCCCAGCTTATACTGCCATCCAAAAGTTTCTTCACACTTGAATATTTTGAATTTCGTTACTTTTTCTTACAGAAGTTCAATTAAACTTGTATGACCATGAAGTAAAATTATTCATCCCACTTCAGTGATGGATAGTTAAGAATAAACAATTTACACATCTCGGCAGCAGCATCAATCGGCATGCATCCGAAACCAATATGTGTGTAACTGATTGATCTGACACAGACAATAAGATAATTTGTTTCAGTACAAATTTATAAATTCTTATACAGGAAATAATTGTTGTGTTAAAAAGCATTTTCGATTGATTGCATGTGAAACAAATATGAAAATACATTAATTGCAATGGAGAATTGTCGAAGTTTGCAGAAACTTTTGGAGGGCAGTGTATACATGTAACTTAGATTGTATACAAATCTTAAAACTCATGCATCTGATTGGTTCCCTTACTTCAGTCTTATAATTGACCAATGGCAATGCTGAATTCTGAGACTGGTCCCCACATTCAGCTTTATAACACTGGGAACACCTCATTAATATTGAGACAAAAGTTGAGACAAATCAGTTAACTTCCCATTATTAGACATCAACAATCTAATTCTCTGTCAACTAGTTGAGATTTATCACCAAACCATGATCACCATGATGCATATACATGTATAGAAGTCAGGTAAATCTGGGAAGAAATCAAAGACTTAGGTTTTAAAATAAGAACAAATGTACCAGAACTGAATACTTTGTATGACTACCATAAGCACACCTAACCAATGGTAAACACTTTATTACAACTGAATGAAGACACCGACTTACAGACTATATGTTAAACAGGGGGAGGTCAACATGAATTAGTAACAAAATAAAATCTATCTAGATCACACACCACAACATTGAGATATAAGAAATCTTACATAAAAATCTAAATATGATGTCTAAAATACGGTATGTTACCCTCTATCTTTACTGCAATCAACAAAAGGTAACCTTAAATCTTTACATCAACATTATGTTACCTAATATCTCTACTTCAACATTATGTTACCTAATATCTCTACTACAACAATATGTTACCTAATATCTTTACTACAACAATATGTTACCTAATATCTCTTCTTCAACATAATGTTACCTTATATCTCTACTTCAACATTATGTTACCTAATATCTCTACTACAACAATATGTTACCTAATATCTCTACTACAACAATATGTTACCTAATATCTCTTCTTCAACATAATGTTACCTAATATCTCTACTTCAACAATATGTTACCTAATATCTCTACTACAACAATATGTTACCTAATATCTCTATTTCAACAATATGTTACCTTATATCTCTACTTCCTCAATATGTTACCTAATATCTCTACTACAACAATATGTTACCTAATATCTCTTCTACAACAATATGTTACCTAATATCTCTACTTCAACAATATGTTACCTAATATCTCTACTACAACAATATGTTACCTAATATCTCTATTTCAACAGTATGTTACCTAATATCTCTACTTCAACATTATGTTACCTAATATCTCTACTACAACAATATGTTACCTAATATCTCTATTTCAACAATATGTTACCTAATATCTCTACTTCCTCAATATGTTACCTAATATCTCTACTACAACAATATGTTACCTAATATCTCTACTACAACAATATGTTACCTAAAATCTCTACTACAACAATATGTTACCTAATATCTCTTCTTCAACATTATGTTACCTAATATCTCTACTACAACAATATGTTACCTAAAATCTCTACTACAACAATATGTTACCTAATATCTCTTCTTCAACAATATGTTACCTAATATCTCTTCTTCAACAATATGTTACCTAATATCTCTACTTCAACATTATGTTACCTTATATCTCTACTTCAACATTATGTTACCTAATATCTCTACTACAACAATATGTTACCTAATATCTCTATTTCAACAGTATGTTACCTAATATCTCTACTACAACAATATGTTACCTAATATCTCTACTTCCTCAATATGTTATCTAATATCTCTACCTCAACATTATGTTACCTAATATCTCTACTTTAACATTATGTTACCTAATATCTCTACTACAACAATATGTTACCTAATATCTCTTCTACAACAATATGTTACCTAATATCTCTACTTCAACAATATGTTACCTAATATCTCTACTACAACAATATGTTACCTAATATCTCTATTTCAACAGTATGTTACCTAATATCTCTACTTCAACATTATGTTACCTAATATCTCTACTACAACAATATGTTACCTAATATCTCTATTTCAACAATATGTTACCTAATATCTCTACTTCCTCAATATGTTACCTAATATCTCTACTACAACAATATGTTACCTAATATCTCTACTACAACAATATGTTACCTAATATCTCTACTACAACAATATGTTACCTAATATCTCTACTACAACAATATGTTACCTAATATCTCTACTACAACAATATGTTACCTAATATCTTTACTACAACAATATGTTACCTAATATCTCTATTTCAACAATATGTTACCTAAGATCTTCACTGAAAGTTTCTTTGCATCCATTCCCACCATGTTGATTGCGAACCAGGCTGTTCTATTTACATGGACGTAATCAAGTCCACTTCCTGTTGCAGACATCTTGCCTGGATCAAGCACCAACACTTTCCACGGTGAACCTGATCAATATAATTATAAAATTCAGCTACTTTAGAATGTATAGAGGATAGTATGATACCCGTTGTTGTATAAAACACAAAACAGTCTGAACTCTAAAGTGTAGATGCATGGTTGTCAAGAGATGTTGATAGTTTAAACTTATGCTTTTTACATAGATTGTCAAACAAGTCCTTACAACTTATATGAATCACGCTCCATCACTGCTTCCTGGGTTACAAACAAATACAAATGAGCGCCGCTGTACGATTTCCAACCTCTTCTTTATGTGACATCATTTCCAGAAAACGTCACATGTAACGTCACCGTTTACTGACGGTAAGCAATATTTGCCTCATATGGCAATATGAAAACGAGGTGACCAAATGGAGTAAATATTGTTTCCTGCTTGCAAATAGTGACAGCACATGTTGTGTTTTCTTGAAATGACGTCACTTACAGAAGAGGTTGTAAATCCCACAGCAGCACTCAAATGTACTCGCAATTGTGAAGTTTGTAATCAAGTTCCACCTAACACAGGATTAAACTCTCAACCTTTGGATCATTATTTGGGTGATCTCCCCTTGATCAGTACGCCTCAATGTAGTATGGTATTATTATTGTTTATAGAATCATATTTTTATCTAGTTTATAATTTCTTGCTTCTTTTTCCATCATATTACTATCATCTTCATTGTATTGAAGGCAGTACAAGGACGGTTTGCACAAATCAAGAAAAGTTTACAAGTATCATTGTAGTTAACATTCAACATTTTGAAGGGCCATTATACTCCATTAAAATTAATTGAACCATTAATGCTGATATGCTACAGTATGCTTGTTGCCTGTACAGATAGTCCAGTGTTGTTGAAATCCAACCTGCCATATTGGAAGAGTAGCCCTGAACGTCAGATGAACAGACATAGCCGAGAATGTCAGACAGACAAACATAGTCCACAACATGAACAGACATAGCCGAGAATGTCAGACAGACAAACATAGTCCACAACATGAACAGACATAGCCGAGAATGTCAGACAGATAAACATTGTCCACAACATGAACAGACATAGCAGAGAATGTCAGACAGATAAACATAGTCCACAACATGAACAGACATAGCAGAGAATGTCAGACAGACAAACATTGTCCACAACATGAACAGACATAGCTGAGAATGTCAGACAGACAAACATAGTCCACAACATGAACAGACATAGCCAAGAATGTCAGACAGACAAACATTGTCCACAACATGAACAGACATAGCAGAGAATGTCAGACAGACAAACATAGTCCACAACATGAACAGACATAGCTGAGAATGTCAGACTTACAAACATTTCCACAACATGAACAGACATAGTGGAGAATGTCAGACAGACAAACATAGTCCACAACATGAACAGACATAGCGGATAATGTCAAACAGACAAACATAGTCCACAACATGAACAGACATAGCGGATAATGTCAGACAGACAAACATAGTCCACAACATGAACAGACATAGCAGAGAATGTCAGACAGACAAACATAGTCCACAACATGAACAGACATAGCAGAGAATGTCAGACTTACAAACATAGTCCACAACATGAACAGACATAGCAGAGAATGTCAGACTTACAAACATAGTCCACAACATGAACAGACATAGCAGAGAATGTCAGACAGACAAACATAGTCCACAACATGAACAGACATAGTGGATAATGTCAGACAGACAAACATAGTCCACAACATGAACAGACATAGCAGAGAATGTCAGACAGATAAACATAGTCCACAACATGAACAGACATAGCAGAGAATGTCAGACAGACAAACATAGTTCACAACATGAACAGACATAGTCGAGAATGTCAGACAGACAAACATTGTCCACTACATGAACAGACATAGCGGAGAATGTCAGACGGACAAACATAGTCCACAACATGAACAGACATAGCAGAGAATGTCAGACTTACAAACATAGTCCACAACATGAACAGACATAGCAGAGAATGTCAGACAGACAAACATAGTCCACAACATGAACAGACATAGCCAAGAATGTCAGACAGACAAACATTTTCCACAACATGAACAGACATAGCAGAGAATGTCAGACAGACAAACATAGTCCACAACATGAACAGACATAGCTGAGAATGTCAGACTTACAAACATTGTCCACAACATGAACAGACATAGTGGAGAATGTCAGACAGACAAACATAGTCCACAACATGAACAGACATAGCAGAGAATGTCAGACAGACAAACATAGTCCACAACATGAACAGACATAGCAGAGAATGTCAGACTTACAAACATAGTCCACAACATGAACAGACATAGCAGAGAATGTCAGACTTACAAACATTTTCCACAACATGAACAGACATAGCGGAGAATGTCAGACAGACAAACATAGTTCACAACATGAACAGACATAGTCGAGAATGTCAGACAGACAAACATTGTCCACTACATGAACAGACATAGCGGAGAATGTCAGACGGACAAACATAGTCCACAACATGAACAGACATAGCAGAGAATGTCAGACTTACAAACATAGTCCACAACATGAACAGACATAGCAGAGAATGTCAGACAGACAAACATAGTCCACAACATGAACAGACATAGCCAAGAATGTCAGACAGACAAACATTTTCCACAACATGAACAGACATAGCAGAGAATGTCAGACAGACAAACATAGTCCACAACATGAACAGACATAGCTGAGAATGTCAGACTTACAAACATTGTCCACAACATGAACAGACATAGTGGAGAATGTCAGACAGACAAACATAGTCCACAACATGAACAGACATAGCGGATAATGTCAGACAGACAAACATAGTCCACAACATGAACAGACATAGCGGATAATGTCAGACAGACAAACATAGTCCACAACATGAACAGACATAGCAGAGAATGTCAGACAGACAAACATAGTCCACAACATGAACAGACATAGCAGAGAATGTCAGACTTACAAACATAGTCCACAACATGAACAGACATAGCAGAGAATGTCAGACAGACAAACATAGTCCACAACATGAACAGACATAGCGAAGAATGTCAGACAGACAAACATAGTCCACAACATGAACAGACATAGCAGAGAATGTCAGACAGACAAACATAGTCCACAACATGAACAGACATAGCGGATAATGTCAGACAGACAAACATAGTTCACAACATGAACAGACATAGTCGAGAATGTCAGACAGACAAACATTGTCCACTACATGAACAGACATAGCGGAGAATGTCAGACAGACAAACATAGTCCACAACATGAACAGACATAGCAGAGAATGTCAGACAGACAAACATAGTCCACAACATGAACAGACATAGCAGAGAATGTCAGACTTACAAACATTTTCCACAACATGAACAGACATAGCCGAGAATGTCAGACAGACAAACATAGTCCACAACATGAACAGACATAGCAGAGAATGTCAGACAGACAAACATAGTCCACAACATGAACAGACATAGTGGATAATGTCAGACAGACAAACATAGTCCACAACATGAACAGACATAGTCGAGAATGTCAGACAGACAAACATTGTCCACTACATGAACAGACATAGCGGAGAATGTCAGACAGACAAACATAGTCCACAACATGAACAGACATAGCAGAGAATGTCAGACTTACAAACATAGTCCACAACATGAACAGACATAGCGGAGAATGTCAGACAGACAAACATAGTCCACAACATGAACAGACATAGCAGAGAATGTCAGACAGACAAACATAGTCCACAACATGAACAGACATAGCGGATAATGTCAGACAGACAAACATAGTCCACAACATGAACAGACATAGCAGAGAATGTCAGACAGACAAACATTGTCCACTACATGAACAGACATAGCGGAAAATGTCAGACAGACAAACAGAGTCCACAACATGAACAGACATAGCAGAGAATGTCAGACTTACAAACATTGTCCACAACATGAGCAGACATAGCTGAGAATGTCAGACAGACAAACATTGTCCACAACATCAGATAAAAGAGAGGAACATGACAAAAATCAAAATGTTCATGAAGAGAGACAAAGTTATATCTGAAATAAGGTGAAACAACAAACCTGGAACTTGTTCTGCATTAAATTTCATTTCTATTCTATGATCGTCCATGTTTGCAGGAAGGAAAGAAGCTGTAAATTTATAGTTGCCATGGTTTTGTACACTGCATGCAATCTCACCATCATTAATCATAATCTCAATATTACCACTTCCTGCCTTTGATGCATCAACTGTAACAATAAACAAATATTTCATGCTTTAAAAAGTCATAGTTACAGCCAACCTTATTAAAGGCTTAAATTAGAAACAAATCCACACTTAATTTTACCAAGCAAACAAAGATGACTAGCAAATCGAGTCTCTGTTTATCTTCACTGAAATTTGCAAGATTTGTCAGTCTACAAGCCATGTTTCACTTCACTGAACACTGCAAGATATGTCAGTCTACAAGCCATGTTTAACTTCACTGAACACTGCAAGATATGTCAGTCTACAAGCCATGTTTAACTTCACTGAACACTGCAAGATATGTCAGTCTACAAGCCATGTTTAACTTCACTGAACACTGCAAGATATGTCAGTCTAGAAGTGATGTTTAATTTTACTGATCTCTATAAAAAAATTGTCAAGAAGGAATTTAAAATTTACTAAACACAAAGATATGTCAGTATTGATGCAGTTAATTGTAAAATATCATACAGTACTTACTTGTAAAAACCACTTGTTCACCAAACACACATGTTGATGGCATGTTTCCGATAACAACACGACTAGAATCATACACTCTTACAGTATAGGGACATCCTTTAATGACTTGTCCTCCATAATACACATTTACTTTATGGTCACCTGAAGCACAAATATATATCACAGATGTTTAGAACATGGCTTTAGATAATGGTAGGATAAACATGAAGTAGGTTGTACACTCAAACCACTTCCCTACCTTATCCTATCACTTAGGTTTGTGGTTCAATGTGTCCCTGTTTCTGTTGTAATTGTTCACATATGGGTGGTCTAAAGCCAAAGTGAACTAAGTCTCATATAGGACATTTTGAGAAGATTGACTTTGAAGTGTTTTGAATTTCCCATAAAAGACAATAATTTCTAGACAACATAATTTTATGAAGTATGTTTCTCAGTGCTTGTAGGGTGGCTGTGCACTTTGTATGCATCATTTCCTGCACAACTTCATTTCAGGACATATAACTGAGTTTGGAGTCCAGCCATGTAATGTGATCCAGCCATATGGGTTGATGATAGCTTTTATTGTGTTTATGTAACACATGAACATTTGAAACATTTGTATATGTACCATGTGAATGGTTGAAACATTTGTATATGTACCATGTGAATGGTTGAAACATTTGTATATGTACCATGTGAATGGTTGAAACATTTGTATATGTACCATGTGAATGGTTGAAACATTTGTTTATGTACAATGTGAATGGTTGAAACATTTGTATATGTACCATGTGAATGGTTGAAACATTTGTTTATGTACAATGTGAATGGTTGAAACATTTGTTTATGTACCATGTGAATGGTTGAAACATTTGTTTATGTACAATGTGAATGGTTGAAACATTTGTTTATGTACCATGTGAATGGTTGAAACATTTGTTTATGTACAATGTGAATGGTTGAAACATTTGTATATGTACCATGTGAATGGTTGAAACATTTGTATATGTACAATGTGAATGGTTGAAACATTTGTATATGTACCATGTGAATGGTTGAAACATTTGTTTATGTACAATGTGAATGGTTGAAACATTTGTATATGTACCATGTGAATGGTTGAAACATTTGTTTATGTACCATGTGAATGGTTGAAACATTTGTATATGTACCATGTGAATGGTTGAAACATTTGTATATGTACCATGTGAATGGTTGAAACATTTGTTTATGTACAATGTGAATGGTTGAAACATTTGTTTATGCACAATGTGAATGGTTGAAACATTTGTTTATGTACAATGTGAATGGTTGAAACATTTGTTTATGTACAATGTGAATGGTTGAAACATTTGTATATGTACCATGTGAATGGTTGAAACATTTGTTTATGTACAATGTGAATGGTTGAAACATTTGTTTATGTACAATGTGAATGGTGGAAACATTTGTATATGTACCATGTGAATGGTTGAAACATTTGTATATGTACCATGTGAATGGTTGAAACATTTGTATATGTACCATGTGAATGGTTGAAACATTTGTATATGTACCATGTGAATGGTTGAAACATTTGTATATGTACAATGTGAATGGTTGAAACATTTGTGTATGTACCATGTGAATGGTTGAAACATTTGTATATGTACAATGTGAATGGTTGAAACATTTATATATGTACCATGTGAATGGTTGAAACATTTGTTTATGTACAATGTGAATGGTTGAAACATTTGTTTATGTACCATGTGAATGGTTGAAACATTTGTTTATGTACAATGTGAATGGTTGAAACATTTGTTTATGTACCATGTGAATGGTTGAAACATTTGTTTATGTACAATGTGAATGGTTGAAACATTTGTGTATGTACCATGTGAATGGTTGAAACATTTGTTTATGTACAATGTGAATGGTTGAAATATTTGTGTATGTACCATGTGAATGGTTGAAACATTTGTATATGTACAATGTGAATGGTTGAAACATTTGTGTATGTACCATGTGAATGGTTGAAACATTTGTTTATGTACAATGTGAATGGTTGAAACATTTGTGTATGTACCATGTGAATGGTTGAAACATTTGTTTATGTACAATGTGAATGGTTGAAACATTTGTGTATGTACCATGTGAATGGTTGACACATTTGTTTATGTACAATGTGAATGGTTGAAACATTTGTGTATGTACCATGTGAATGGTTGAAACATTTGTTTATGTACAATGTGAATGGTTGAAACATTTGTTTATGTACAATGTGAATGGTTGAAACATTTGTTTATGTACAATGTGAATGGTTGAAACAATTGTTTATGTACCATGTGAATGGTTGAAACATTTGTTAATGTACAATGTGAATGGTTGAAACATTTGTTTATGTACAATGTGAATGGTTGAAACATTTGTTTATGTACAATGTGAATGGTTGAAACATTTGTTTATGTACAATGTGAATGGTTGAAACATTTGTTTATGTACAATGTGAATGGTTGAAACATTTATATATGTACCATGTGAATGGTTGAAACATTTGTATATGTACCATGTGAATGGTTGAAACATTTGTATATGTACCATGTGAATGGTTGAAACATTTGTTTATGTACAATGTGAATGGTTGAAACATTTGTTTATGTACCATGTGAATGGTTGAAACATTTGTATATGTACAATGTGAATGGTTGAAACATTTGTATATGTACCATGTGAATGGTTGAAACATTTGTTGATGTACAATGTGATCGTATAAATATATTTCTTTAGACTAAAAACAAAATTTCTGTCCTATGCCAAAAAATTATATTACAATGCAATTACACAAAGCTCACTAAGCATTGAGTGTTCTCACTTTACCTAGCTACAAAGTAACATAGAATGTCAGAATGATGAAATACAGAGCAACCTCTCCTCAGCATCACACTCAGGAAGATACTATTGAAAATATTGTACAGTTGTTGAAGAGATTATTGCTCAAGAGAAGACGATTCTGTTTCATCGGGTTTAACGCCGTTTCTCAACGATATTTCAGTTATATACGGCGGCCGGTTCACCTAACCAGTTGTTCCTGGACTGAATTCTAACCAGTACTAACTTACGAAGACGACTCTGGAGAGGTTGTATTGTTTGGAAGAATAGTAAACATGATTATCACCTACCTACAGCAGTTGGTGTAAAGTGTACACTGTAGGAACCACTTGCCATTGCCTTCACTTGAGCGGGTACTGTATCTCCCTTAGGTGCTGAAAAGTCGAGATCACATGACTGTTATGTATTCCTATAATAGTGCCAGGCACCTAGAGGTCATGGATTAGAGGTCATGGATTAGAGGTCATAGATTCTAGGGTTCATCTGTGGTCAGCAAGCATTGTGTTACTAGTGAGGTCATTATGAACATGCATAAACATGCAAATATTACACTGATATTATTCACAGACAGTCATGCCGCATTTGATGTGATATATTTATACAATTACATGCATTCTGGGGTTGCTTAGTGATGTAATGAAGATTGTACCAACATTATGTAGTTATTAAACAGTACTTACGGAGCTGAAAGTTTAAAACCAAGTTCAAAGACCAGTCTTCAAATGCAGCCTAGTGATTGGTCAATTCAGAATTGAGCTCAGAACCAACCAATCAGATGCATCAGTCATGAGACTGGTCTTCAAACTGAAATTTGTAACCACAAACACAGCAAACACTTGATATGAACCAAACTGCATTGCATTCAAGTCATATGCTGTCTAATCACCCATTACAATAAAAGTAGGCAGCTAAATTATTTTATCAAAACGAACAAAAACTGAAATATTTACAAACAATTTCCCAATTTGTAATATAAAATTTGGTACCAAAATTTAATATTAACAGCACAATGTTTAGGACACCTGGCAGAGGAATGCACCCCATCACCATGGTGACCATGCCTAGCAACAGCCAATCAGACCTCACAACCAGACAGTAATCACTAACAACCCCACATATCACATGCATTGTATATATATACATGTACGGGTATATATACATATATGTTAATTTCTCCCTAGATTTTACATATAAACACTGTTTTTATGATAATATAATAATTTAATAAATTGTCTGTCATACATAAATCATGCAGAAATGTCACCAAAATGTTGTAACTGCTATATATCCCCACCCACCTGACAATCACAGAACTTTCCATGACAACAGTATCTAGGCTATACTGCAGACCAAGACTTCTAAATGCAAACTTTGCCAGATTTATAAATACAAGATAAATTGCCAAATTGGTTCAACTTGTTTCATGATTCAAACCTGAATGCTTTTAATATACAATTTTCCAAACTCTTTTTCCAAGTTTGCTTCTCAGACTTCTGGGAGTTTGTTTCTCACAACTATGACCGTACGCTTCTGAGAGTTTGTTTCTCCCAACTATGACCGTACACTTCTGGGAGTTTGTTTCTCCCAACTATGACCGTACACTTCTGGGAGTTTGTTTCTCCCAACTATGACCGTACGCTTCTGGGAGTGTGTTTCTCCCAACTATGACCGTACACTTCTGGGAGTTTGTTTCTCCCAACTATGACCGTACACTTCTGGGAGTTCGTTTCTCCCAACTATGACCGTACACTTCTGGGAGTTTGTTTCTCCCAACTATGATCGTACGCTTCTGGGAGTGTGTTTCTCCCAACTATGACCGTACACTTCTGGGAGTTTGTTTCTCCCAACTATGACCGTACACTTCTGGGAGTTTGTTTCTCCCAACTATGACCGTACACTTCTGGGAGTTTGTTTCTCCCAACTATGACCGTACACTTCTGGGAGTTTGTTTCTCCCAACTATGACCGTTCACTTCTGGGAGTGTGTTTCTCACAACTATGACCGTACGCTTCTGGGAGTGTGTTTCTCACAACTATGACCGTACGCTTCTGGGAGTGTGTTTCTCACAACTATGACCGTACGCTTCTGGGAGTTTGTTTCTCCCAACTATGACCGTACGCTTCTGGGAGTTTGTTTCTCCCAACTATGACCGTACACTTCTGGGAGTTTGTTTCTCCCAACTATGACCTACACTTCTGGGAGTTTGTTTCTCCCAACTATGACCGTTCACTTCTGGGAGTGTGTTTCTCACAACTATGACCGTACGCTTCTGGGAGTGTGTTTCTCACAACTATGACCGTACGCTTCTGGGAGTGTGTTTCTCACAACTATGACCGTACGCTTCTGGGAGTGTGTTTCTCACAACTATGACCGTACGCTTCTGAGAGTTTGTTTCTCACAACTATGACCGTACGCTTCTGGGAGTGTGTTTCTCACAACTATGACCGTACGCTTCTGAGATCTGTTTCTCACAACTTTGACTGTACACTTCTGGCAGTGTGTTTCTCACAACTATGACCGTACGCTTCTGGGAGTGTGTTTCTCACAACTTTGACCGTACGCTTCTGGGAGTGTGTTTCTCACAACTATGACCGTACGCTTCTGAGAGTTTGTTTCTCACAACTATGACCGTACACTTCTGGGAGTGTGTTTCTCACAACTATGACCGTACGCTTCTGAGAGTTTGTTTCATTTTGGAGACATTTTCATGATCAGAAATTAAAGTCATAATTATGTTACATGGTAATTAAACAAGCTCTGGTCATTAAGAACAGAAAGAAAATTATCAAGCTATATTAAACAGAAAATTAACAGAAAATAATTAAATAAGAAAGAATAGTAAACAGTTTTGGAAGGGTCAACTTCGCACTAAAGGTAGAATAAATTCAAAGTGTTTTATCAAAGTAAAGTCAACACTGCAATGTAAAAACAAAATATAAAACTATGGGTAGGAAGGTGTGACATTTCAAAGGATGCAAATGTCTGTCTTCAATAAATACTCAAATTTCAGTTTCAACTCCCCAAAAAATAAACTTTGAATCATACTACTTTTCAAACTATTGTGCAGACATGTTAAAAAAAAACAATTTTCCCACATGGTTAGTAAATACCATTCTATCTATAATATGTTATCAGACTTTTTGTCTAATTCTTTACAAAACGTCAAGCTAGCTACCAACTATATAAGTTTTTTTTTAAATATACAAAAACCATTTTCATTATGTATCAAAGGTGACACAGTCTATCACAGGTGACACAGTCCATCAAAGGAGACAGTCTACCAAAGATGTCTCAGTCTTTCAAAAGGGACAGTCTATCTAAAGTGACACAGTCTATCTAAAGTGACACAGTCTATCAAAAGTGACACAGTCTATCAAAGGTGACACAGTCTATCACAGGTGACACAGTCTATCACAGGTGACACATTCTATCACAGGTGACACAGTCTATCAAAGATGACACAGTCTATAACAGGTGACACAGTCTATCACAGGTGACACTGTTTATCAATAGTGACACAGTCTATCACAGGTGACACAGTCTATCACAGGTGACACAGTCTACCAAAGATATCAGTCTTTTGTTTGGTACAGATTATCAAAGGTGACAGCTGTTCACAAGCAACACATTCCTGAAAGTTGACAGACAGATTGTATATTAAAAATTACATTGTTTAACTATTTACAAACATATATAGCTGGTAGGTAGCACACGTAACTTTGTTCATGCATTTGTTTACTCTACGATCATGACGAAGTTGACCCTCTCATCTACCGTCGTCAGACTCACCTGTATAGTTGGTTATGTGTGCAGTAAATAAAACAGATTACGTTCGAAATTCACAGCGTGATTAGTGAGACTGCGGCACTGAATAATGAGTCGACATTCTGTTATTTCAACAGTAAGAAGATAATCTTGGAAAAATTGCATCGCCGAGGTGACATTAGCTGTGTTGTCAGGATACTGAAGAGCAGAGTATGTTTCGCTGCCCGACATCAAACTAAACACTTTTACGATTACATTTTTTTCAACTATAATGAAAATTCATGAAATGATTTGGTGATTATTGTACTAAAGGTCTAAGAATACAAATCTTAGCTTAGTGAACAGTCTCAAAACTTAGGATTCTGATTGGTTGTTTCCGAGCACAGTCTGAAAACTGACCAATGACAAGACTGTATTCTGTGACTGGTATCCAAACTCAGATTAAAAACTTCAGACAACACTGGACAAACAATATGACAGAATATTAATAAGGCAACGAAATGCCAACAAGAGAGAATGAAAACCAGTTACCATGACTACCATGTATTCATGAATAAAGAAAGAAAGAAACAACTTTTTTGTTCATAAGAGCACAGACAAAGACTGTTGCATGTTCAATTGTATACCATCCATCATAAAAATGTTAACATTTCCAGAAAAAATGTTTCCATAGTAACTAAGAAATAAACAAAAGTGGGTCACAAATATGAGAGTGGATACCAGTCTAAAACCCAAGAGACTGATTGGTTGGTGTGAATGCAGTCATAAATGGACCAATGAGAAAGCTTCATTTTGAGATTGGTTCCCAAACTCAGTTTTGTAATCTTGCGCCCTGCTCTTCAGTATGAAATAACAGAAATATCATCTTGAACTGAACTACAGTGAAACAAGATTAAGCAAAAAGTACCGACAAAGTTTGATGAAACAAGAAAGATGTGAAGGTGTGTGATGTCAGTGTACATTGAAATCATTGCCCTACATTCAACAAGTGCATGTTTCAATGAAAATGAGATGAATAATTTCTTTATCAACTGTATTGTAACATGAACCATGTGTAAATAGCCTCCATGTTTCAACTCAATGACTTGAAGTTATAAAACTTGGAATGAAGCCTTGCCATTGGTCAATTTTAAGACTGAGCTTGAAACCAACCAATCAGAGACATGAGCTGTGAGACAGGTAATCAAGATCTGTATTATAAGTTCACCAAACCAGAATTAAAGTTAATCAGTCAGAATTCCAACAACCTAACCCAAAGATAAGTAAAAGTGAGGTTGAGTTCTGGTATCAACCATTAGACCATTGTACTTCATATAATCATCATCAAACTACTTATGAGAAAATAAAACTAATAACACTGAATGATTAACATGAACTTGAACACATGATGAAAACACATGATTGCATCAGTCCACTGATGAGAACACATGACTGCATCAGTCCACTAATGAGAACACATGACTGTATCAGTCCATTGATGAGAACACATGACTGTATCAGTCCACTGATGAGAACACATTGACTGCAAGGGGAAGCAATAGCTCATCCTTAAAAGGGGAAGGCAATAGCTCATCCTTGAAAGGGGAAGGCAATAGCTTGGCCTTGAAAAGTGAAGACAATAGCTCACCCTTGAAAGGGGAAGCAATAGCTTGGCCTTAAAAGGGGAAGCAATAGCTCACCCTTGAAAAGTGAAGACAATAGCTCATCCTTGAAAGGGGAAGGCAATAGCTTGGCCTTGAAAAGTGAAGACAATAGCTCACCCTTGAAAGGGGAAGCAATAGCTTGGCATTGAAAGGGGAAGCAATAGCTCACCCTTGAAAAGTGAAGACAATAGCTCATCCTTGAAAGGGGAGGCAATAGCTCATCCTTGAAAAGTGAAGACAATAGCTCATCCTTGAAAGGGGAAGGCAATAGCTTGCCCTTGAAAGAGGAAGGCAAAAGCTTGTCCTTGAAAGGAGAAGGCAATAGCTTGCCATTGAAAGAGGAAGGCAAAAGCTTGTCCTTGAAAGGGGAAGGCAATAGCTTGCGCTTGAAAGGTAAAGACAATAGCTCAACCTTGAAAGGGGAAGCAATAGCTTGGCCTTGAAAGGGGAAGACAATAGTTCACCATTGAAAGGTGAAGACAATAGCTCAACCTTGAAAGGGGAAGGCAATATATAGCTCACCCTTGAAAGGTAAAGACAATAGCTCAACCTTGAAAGGAGAAGGCAATATATAGCTCACCCTTGAAAGGTAAAGACAATAGCTCACCCTTGAAAGGGGAAGACAATAGTTCACCATTGAAAGGTGAAGACAATAGCTCACCCTTGAAAGGGGAAGGCAATATATAGCTCACCCTTGAAAGGGGAAGACACTAGTTCACCATTGAAAGGTAAAGACAATAGCTCACCCTTGAAAGGGGAAGGCAATATATAGCTCACCCTTGAAAGGGGAAGACAATAGTTCACCATTGAAAGGTGAAGACAATAGCTCACCCTTGAAAGGTAAAGACAATAGCTCACCCTTGAAAGGGGAAGACAATAGTTCACCATTGAAAGGTGAAGACAATAGCTCACCCTTGAAAGGGGAAGGCAATATATAGCTCACCCTTGAAAGGTAAAGACAATAGCTCAACCTTGAAAGGAGAAGGCAATATATAGCTCACCCTTGAAAGGTAAAGACAATAGCTCACCCTTGAAAGGGGAAGACAATAGTTCACCATTGAAAGGTGAAGACAATAGCTCACCCTTGAAAGGGGAAGGCAATATATAGCTCACCCTTGAAAGGGGAAGACACTAGTTCACCATTGAAAGGTAAAGACAATAGCTCACCCTTGAAAGGGGAAGGCAATATATAGCTCACCCTTGAAAGGGGAAGACAATAGTTCACCATTGAAAGGTGAAGACAATAGCTCACCCTTGAAAGGTAAAGACAATAGCTCACCCTTGAAAGGGGAAGACAATAGTTCACCATTGAAAGGTGAAGACAATAGCTCACCCTTGAAAGGGGAAGGCAATATATAGCTCACCCTTGAAAGGGGAAGACAATAGTTCACCATTGAAAGGTAAAGACAATAGCTCACCCTTGAAAGGGGAAGGCAATATATAGCTCACCCTTGAAAGGGGAAGACAATAGTTCACCATTGAAAGGTGAAGACAATAGCTCACCCTTGAAAGGGGAAGGCAATATATAGCTCACCCTTGAAAGGGGAAGACAATAGTTCACCATTGAAAGGTAAAGACAATAGCTCACCCTTGAAAGGGGAAGGCAATATATAGCTCACCCTTGAAAGGGGAAGACAATAGTTCACCATTGAAAGGTGAAGACAATAGCTCACCCTTGAAAGGGGAAGGCAATATATAGCTCACCCTTGAAAGGGGAAGACAATAGTTCACCATTGAAAGGTAAAGACAATAGCTCACCCTTGAAAGGGGAAGGCAATATATAGCTCACCCTTGAAAGGGGAAGACAATAGTTCACCATTGAAAGGTGAAGACAATAGCTCACCCTTGAAAGGGGAAGGCAATATATAGCTCACCCTTGAAAGGTGAAGACAATAGCTCACCCTTGAAAGGTGAAGACAATAGCTACCCTTGAAAGGTGAAGACAATAGCTACCCTTGAAAGGGGAAGGCAGTAGCTTGCCCTTGAAAGGTGAAGACAATAGGACACCCTTGAAAGGTGAAGACAATAGCTACCCTTGAAAGGTGAAGACAATAGCTACCCTTGAAAGGTGAAGACAATAGCTACCCTTGAAAGGGGAAGGCAGTAGCTTGCCCTTGAAAGGTGAAGACAATAGGACACCCTTGAAAGGTGAAGACAATAGCTCACCCTTGAAAGGTGAAGACAATAGCTACCCTTGAAAGGTGAAGACAATAGCTACCCTTGAAAGGTGAAGACAATAGCTACCCTTGAAAGGTGAAGACAATAGCTCACCCTTGAAAGGTGAAGACAATAGCTACCCTTGAAAGGTGAAGACAATAGCTACCCTTGAAAGGTGAAGACAATAGCTACCCTTGAAAGGGGAAGGCAGTAGCTTGCCCTTGAAAGGTGAAGACAATAGCTCACCCTTGAAAGGTGAAGACAATAGCTACCCTTGAAAGGTGAAGACAATAGCTACCCTTGAAAGGGGAAGGCAGTAGCTTGCCCTTGAAAGGTGAAGACAATAGGACACCCTTGAAAGGTGAAGACAATAGCTACCCTTGAAAGGTGAAGACAATAGCTACCCTTGAAAGGTGAAGACAATAGCTACCCTTGAAAGGGGAAGGCAGTAGCTTGCCCTTGAAAGGTGAAGACAATAGGACACCCTTGAAAGGTGAAGACAATAGCTCACCCTTGAAAGGGGAAGGCAGTAGCTTGCCCTTGAAAGGTGAAGACAATAGGACACCCTTGAAAGGTGAAGACAATAGCTACCCTTGAAAGGGGAAGGCAGTAGCTTGCCCTTGAAAGGTGAAGACAATAGGACACCCTTGAAAGGTGAAGACAATAGCTCACCCTTGAAAGGGGAAGGCAATATATAGCTCACCCTTGAAAGGTGAAGACAATAGCTCACTTTCTGTTCAAAGCCTGTAACAGGCGTATGATAGCATACCACTACATTTTTCTTAAACCATTACCATTGTAATCATGGGTATAATATTAACATACTACATCATCAAAGTATTCAAGACATTTAATTTCAATAAATATTAATGAATTATTGATATTATTTAATTTTCATTACAATGACAATACATAAAAGGGTAAAGATGAACAATGTACATAATATTATACATACAAGCATTATATCAGCATGCAGCACATATATATTGATCATGCAAACATTGCATGGAGTATAATTGGTATGCTCAGGATATATATAGGGGTCAGAAGGTCAATACTTATATCAAGGGGTTATAACAACCAATTTACAACAAAAATATATAATACAATGTATGACAGGGTGGATAAATTATGTGAGTGCTTTCATCGTGCTTACATCTTCATACGTAGTTCAACCATTTATATAATGTACAAGCAGGGGGAAGGATAGAATGTTAAACAACAGTTTACGTATGTTCCATTAACAACAACCGTTACATTTTCATTTCATACATAATACTGAAACCCTTCATTTAAGGACAAAATAGCTTGGAGCCTTATAACATAATATGAGCAATGTTTGAGGTAAACTAACAACAGTCTTCATTGTTTCACCGAGATATCTATAGGTTATAGGTCAATGTTGACCTCGTTACGCGACAAACCACCCCCAATGGACTTGTGTCTTTAAGACGTTTTTACCCGTAAAAGGCAAGAACACATCATGTAAAAATTAGTATGTTTTTTTATAATTTTATTCAAGAAGGGTTTGCTGTTATAAAAACTGCATTTGAACACCAGTTTCAGAACGCAGCCTAACAATTGGTCAATTTTCAGATTGAGCTTAGAAATAACCAATCAGAGGCTTGCATTAAGAGACTGGTCTCCAAACTCTTCTTCTGGTATACATGACAATTCCATGTTGTATGTAATTAACATACATCATTTGATTCATCAATAACAGCAATAAATACTAGTAGATATGAAATATTAAATGTATATTACATAACCTATGACATAACCTATGACATAACCTAAAGATTAATGCCAGAATCTATCTCAAAGGACATTGTATCAAAGTCACCTTGTAATTGCAGTTTTCCAATGAGGAGTGTATTCCGATACAAACTAAACAAAATACCAGAAAGGGTTTATGAGAAAATTGGAGACAAAATTAAAGTTACCCTTAGAAGTCAAAACAACACTCAAAACTTCTAAAATAAAATGTATGAAATATTTGGTTCATCTAGAACAGAGGAAGATTATCTGCTGTAAGATTACTTACCAGTAATATCCACGTCCACTTTGCCTCCCTTCCCAGCATGCACTTCAAACGACGCTGTTCTGTTTACAGGAACAAGACTTAGGCCTTCTCCACTCACTGTTACATTACTTGAGTCCAAAATGTCAAGGTTGTAAGGAGAGCCTAAAAAATGATTGATTGATTGATTGATTGATTGATTGATTGATTGATTGATTGATTGATTGATTGATTGATTGTACTACAGGCCAACTATTACATTAATATGTATAATACTGGTAGTTTTGTCTGACTTTAATTACTCAAACATGCATATTCATGTAGTTCTGTCTAATTGACTAACACATGAATATTTATATAGTTTTGTCTGACTTACTAACACATGAATATTTATGTAGTTCTGTCTGACTTACTAACACATGAATATTTATATAGTTTTGTCTGACTTACTCATACATGAATATTTATGTAGTTTTGTCTGACTTACTAACACATGAATATTTATATAGTTTTGTCTGACTTACTAACACATGAATATTTATATAGTTTTGTCTGACTTACTCATACATGAATATTTATATAGTTTTGTCTGACTTACTCATACATGAATATTTATATAGTTTTGTCTGACTTACCAACACATTAATATTCATGTAGTTTTGTCTGACTTACTAACACATGAATATTCATGTAGTTTTGTCTGACTTACTAACACATGAATATTCATGTAGTTTTGTCTGACTAACTAACACATGAATATTCATGTAGTTTTGTCTGACTTACTTACACATGAATATTCATGTAGTTTTGTCTGACTTACTAACACATGAATATTCATGTAGTTTTGTCTGACTTACTAACACATGAATATTCATGTAGTTTTGTCTGACTTACTAACACATGAATATTTATATAGTTTTGTCTGACTTACTATATATAACACATGAATATTCATGTAGTTTTGTCTGACTTACTAACACATGAATATTCATGTAGTTTTGTCTGACTTACTAACACATGAATATTCATGTAGTTTTGTCTGACTTACTAACACATGAATATTCATGTAGTTTTGTCTGACTTACTAACACATGAATATTCATGTAGTTTTGTCTGACTTACTAACACATGAATATTTATATAGTTTTGTCTGACTTACTATATATAACACATGAATATTCATGTAGTTTTGTCTGACTTACTAACACATGAATATTCATGTAGTTTTGTCTGACTTACTAACACATGAATATTTATATAGTTTTGTCTGACTTACTAACACATGAATATTTATGTAGTTTTGTCTTACTTACTAACACATGAATATTTATGTAGTTTTGTCTTACTTACTATCACATTAATATTCATGTAGTTTTGTCTTACTTACTAACACATGAATATTTATGTAGTTTTGTCTGACTTACTCATACATGAATACTTATATAGTAAAGAAGTTACCTCTAATTTCTGTATCATTAAAGTAAACATGTACATCATATGAGCCTGGTGATGGTGGATTGAAATCTATCTTGTAGGATTTATTGTAATCTTCATGTAGACTACAGTATTCTGATACATCCTCTCCATTCCTCATCATCTCAACCTTCACATCACCTCGTCCAGCTTTTGTAGCATCAACTGATTATAATGAAATATAAGTTGTAATACTGTAATACAGCAAACATCAATGGTATCAGAACAAGAGGACCACCAAAGCCTTCAACTGTCTTATCATCTGGTATATCATTTATGTTAAACAGAGGACAGGTTGAAATGTTTCTCCACTGCATTCACAGGCCTTCTTTTGTGATACGTAGACAGAGAACTAAGTCCATCAGTTTCTGACTAGAAACTTCTCAAAGTTTGCGAAGGTTGAAAACCTGCCTTGCCCCTACCCCCTGGCAGTCATGTTTTTTAAACATTGCAGAAAATTCTGAAAGGAATCTAACAGAATGATGGTCACCCAAGGAACAGTTCTGTAAATAATCTTGAAATCAGCCAACAGTGGCCAAATTTATTTGCAGCTTTTTGATAGAGGGTCATAGAAAGATTTCTGTATAATTATTATGACATCAATCTGTATTGTCTGTGATGAAGATTTTTTCACTTGGTTGTCAAGGCAATCAGAATTCTGCTTGGATGACCTAGATTTGAGGGAATCTGAAGAAGGACCATCCAAGGAACATTCATCTAAAGTTTGATAAAAATTGGCCAAGTAGTTCATGAGGAGATGTTATTGTAAGATATTGTTGATGATAGACAACCAATGACGGACAACAGACACTGGCCGACCCTAACTGCAGCCATTTGGTAATTCATGCTAGGAGAGCTCACAATGTACGAAACTTAACACAGAAAACTGCAAAGTAACGACCACTTAATGATATTTGTATAACCAAACTTTAAAATACTATAAAAAATGATGCTATTGTAAAGCTATCTTGTTATAGATTGTAAATATTCTCTCACCACTGAATGTGATACCACTGCTGACAGAGCCACCGTCCAGTCCGTATACTTTCACCAAGGAAGGATCAAACACATTGATCTTATAAGGACTATCAGTGATGTGTTCATTATCATACAGTACGGACACCTCCCATTCACCTACAACATAAACAAACAATATAAACAAATCTCAACACAACCAATATTCAACATAGAAATATTCAACATAACCCGTATTCAATAAAATCACTATTCTACCAAACCAATATTCAACATAATCAACACTCAATCTAATGACTATTCAACTTACAAAATTGAAACACAACCAATCTTCAACATGACCAATAGTCAGCAAATCAGTATTCAACTTAATAAATATTCTACATTATTCATATTCAACATAAAAAATAAACATGAACAAACTTCACCATAATCCACTCTAAACATAACCTATTTTCCACTGTGTGTATGGTTATGCCAGTCTGTATACTGTGTGTATGGTTACGTCAGTCTGTATACTGTGTGTATGGTTATGTCAGACTGTATACTGTGTGTATGGTTACGTCAGTCTGCATACTGTGTGTATGGTTACGTCAGTCTGCATACTGTATGTATGGTTACGTCAGTCTGCATACTGTGTGTATGGTTACGTCAGTCTGCATACTGTGTGTATGGTTACGTCAGTCTGCATACTGTGTGTATGGTTATGTCAGACTGTATACTGTGTGTATGGTTATGTCAGTCTGCATACTGTGTGTATGGTTACGTCAGACTGTATACTGTGTGTATGGTTACGTCAGTCTGCATACTGTGTGTATGGTTACGTCAGACTGTATACTGTGTGTATGGTTACGTCAGTCTGTATACTGTGTGTATGGTTATGCCAGTCTGTATACTGTGTGTATGGCTACGTCAGTCTGTATACTGTGTGTATGGTTATGTCAGACTGTATACTGTGTGTATGGTTACGCCAGTCTCCATACTGTGTGTATGGTTATGTCAGTCTGCATACTGTGTGTATGGTTATGTCAGACTGTATACTGTGTGTATGGTTATGTCAGTCTGCATACTGTGTGTATGGTTATGTCAGTCTGCATACTGTGTGTATGGTTATGTCAGTCTGTATACTGTGTGTATGGTTATGTCAGACTGCATACTGTGTGTATGGTTATGTCAGTCTGCATACTGTGTGTATGGTTACATCAGACTGTATACTGTGTGTATGGTTATGTCAGACTGTATACTGTGTGTATGGTTACGCCAGTCTCCATACTGTGTGTATGGTTATGTCAGACTGCATACTGTGTGTATGGTTATGCCAGACTGCATACTGTGTGTATGGTTATGTCAGACTGTATACTGTGTGTATGGTTACGTCAGTCTGTATACTGTGTGTATGGTTACGTCAGACTGTATACTGTGTGTATGGTTATGTCAGACTGTATACTGTGTGTATGGTTATGTCAGACTGTATACTGTGTGTATGGTTATGTCAGACTGTATACTGTGTGTATGGTTATGTCAGTCTGCATATACTGTGTGTATGGTTATGTCAGACTGTATACTGTGTGTATGGTTATGTCAGTCTGCATACTGTGTGTATGGTTACGTCAGTCTGCATACTGTGTGTATGGTTACGTCAGTCTGCATACTGTGTGTATGGTTACGTCAGTCTGCATACTGTGTGTATGGTTACGTCAGTCTGCATACTGTGTGTATGGTTATGTCAGACTGTATACTGTGTGTATGGTTACGTCAGTCTGCATACTGTGTGTATGGTTATGTCAGTCTGCATACTGTGTGTATGGTTATGTCAGACTGTATACTGTGTGTATGGTTACGTCAGTCTGCATACTGTGTGTATGGTTACGTCAGTCTGCATACTGTGTGTATGGTTATGTCAGACTGCATACTGTGTGTATGGTTACGTCAGTCTGCATACTGTGTGTATGGTTATGTCAGACTGCATACTGTGTGTATGGTTATGTCAGACTGCATACTGTGTGTATGGTTATGTCAGTCTGCATACTGTGTGTATGGTTATGTCAGACTGTATACTGTGTGTATGGTTATGTCAGACTGCATACTGTGTGTATGGTTATGTCAGACTGCATACTGTGTGTATGGTTATGTCAGACTGCATACTGTGTGTATGGTTATGTCAGACTGTATACTGTGTGTATGGTTATGTCAGACTGCATACTGTGTGTATGGTTATGTCAGTCTGCATACTGTGTGTATGGTTATGTCAGACTGTATACTGTGTGTATGGTTATGTCAGACTGTATACTGTGTGTATGGTTATGTCAGTCTGCATACTGTGTGTATGGTTATGTCAGACTGTATACTGTGTGTATGGTTATGTCAGACTGCATACTGTGTGTATGGTTATGTCAGACTGCATACTGTGTGTATGGTTATGTCAGACTGCATACTGTGTGTATGGTTATGTCAGACTGTATACTGTGTGTATGGTTATGTCAGACTGTATACTGTGTGTATGGTTATGTCAGTCTGCATACTGTGTGTATGGTTATGTCAGACTGTATACTGTGTGTATGGTTATGTCAGTCTGCATACTGTGTGTATGTAATCTATTAGCTTCTGTTAACATCTTGTAGTTTTATATGTAATACAGTCTAACAAATCATACATTCAAACTATCAACAGTTCTGAGATGTCCGACTTGCTGGGTACATTCATACTGGGTGAGTTGACTTGCTGGGTACAATCATACTGGGTGAGATATGAAGTATATATTGTATGATTCTCTTAGCTTTCATTTTTTTCTAAAAATGTCATTGTATTCAAATAAACAAGGTCCAACTGAAGTGTGTTGTTCTGGAGAGATTTCACTGTACTTCCATCCAATGGACCACAGGAGATTATCACAAGTTCTCTCCCTTTATCTCTTCTATATACATATACTATAGAAGAGACACAGGGAGAGAACTCTGGAAGGGATACAGGGAGAGAACTCTAGAAGGGATACAGGGAGAGAACTCATGACAATCTCCAGTACACTCCAGCATGAATCAAACAAAGATAATACCAGTCTATGGTTTCACAAATATTCATCAAGTTACGTACAGTAAAATTCTGGATTTCAAAATCTACTATTGTAATGTTTTATATTGCTTGCCCTGTAATTTGATCAAATAATCATGATATCATCTTTTATTACATTTATAGGATTAAGATGGGATATATGTTTGTGAAACCAGAATCTGTATTAGGACAAATAGTAAATGAGAATGTTGAAATATCAAGGTGAGAACATCAACAATCAACTATCCTGTTTCTCTGACTGGTCATGTTTTATCGCTAGATTGGATTGTGATGGGAACCAGGTATTGCACCTATCAATATTTGCCCTGGGGGACAGGCTGACCAAAATGAATTAGACAATTCGTCTGGGGCAAACATTGACAAGCGCATAATCTCTGGATATTTGTTGAAACATGGGGATTTTTAATTTATCATGTTCTAAATATAAATATCGTATTATAGCCACAGAGATGTAACTCCTGGGATCTATAATTGTATAGCCACAGCGATATAACTCCTGGGATCTATAATTGTATAGCCACAGCGATATAACTCCTGGGATCTATAATTGTATAGCCACAGAGATGTAACTCCTGGGATCTATAATTGTATAGCCACAGAGATGTAACTCCTGGGATCTATAATCGTATAGCCACAGAGATGTAACTCCTGGGATCTATAATTGTATAGCCACAGCGATATAACTCCTGGGATCTATAATTGTATAGCCACAGCGATATAACTCCTGGGATCTATAATTGTATAGCCACGGCGATATAACTCCTGGGATCTATAATCGTATAGCCACAGAGATGTAACTCCTGGGATCTATAATTGTATAGCCACAGCGATATAACTCCTGGGATCTATAATTGTATAGCCACAGCGATATAACTCCTGGGATCTATAATTGTATAGCCACAGAGATATAACTCCTGGGATCTATAATTGTATAGCCACGGCGATATAACTCCTGGGATCTATAATTGTATAGCTACGGCGATATAACTCCTGGGATCTATAATTGTATAGCCACAGAGATATAACTCCTGGGATCTATAATTGTATAGCCACAGAGATATAACTCCTGGGATCTATAATTGTATAGCCACAGCGATATAACTCCTGGGATCTATAATTGTATAGCCACGGCGATATAACTCCTGGGATCTATAATTGTATAGCCACGGCGATATAACTCCTGGGATCTATAATTGTATAGCCACGGCGATATAACTCCTGGGATCTATAATTGTATAGCCACAGCGATATAACTCCTGGGATCTATAATTGTATAGCCACAGCGATATAACTCCTGGGATCTATAATTGTATAGCCACAGAGATATAACTCCTGGGATCTATAATTTCAAGTTCAGGTTACATTTTCGAAACTGCACGATTTTTAAAAACACCCCTACATGAGAAAATGGAATGGTCAAGAAATACAGAAATGACAGGTCACTAAATTTCTCTATACATCTGTCATCCAAATATGTCAGTTTCCATGGTAACACAATGGGTAAGTAGACAAGTATCCAATTATTTTCAAAAATGCATTATTTACTATACCTTGATGTCAGACTGAAATTCATGGCATTTTACAATATTTAACTTATAATAATTCATGACAAAACAAGACTAAAAGTGTAGCATTCAGACACTGATTAATCAGTTGAAGCTTAAAATCACTGATGTTTACAAATTATCAATACAACTTACTGGACACAGATTTATATATCCTTAAAATAATTACAGTGAAATTTTTTAGTTCTGCACTGAAAGACTAGAAGTAGTCTGTGTAGCTGAATTTGAAGACCAGTCTCATAACCTAAGCATCTGATTGGTTGGTTCTGAGCTCAGGTTTAATATTGACCAATGGTAAAGCTGGATTCTCAGACTGGTCCTCAAACTCAGATTTATAACCTCAGATGAGTTGTAGTTGCGTGTACTTAAGGTTACAATTTGTTAGTAAATCACACAAGATTTGCACACACTTTTGAACTTTCTAGTAACTTTCTGTTTGCACAAAGCTTAATGAAAGCTAAGTTATTTATTTCAAGTATTAATAGTTGAATTAAGACACTTTAATAGTGCAAAAATATTGAATAAAAAGAAAGTAATCAATAATCTATCTGCTAATCCTACATTACATTGAGTGTGTATATGTACAATGCTAATCCTACATTACATTGAGTGTGTATATGTACAAGGGGTGTCCCAGAATAAATGATTTTTTTGCGGCAGTGTTTTTCTTTATGTACAGATTTTGATGAAATTTATCTGAAACAATAATTAATCTACAATTTGTCAGAATTCAGCAACATTTCGTTATTTGTATGCTACATATTTCTGTTTTTCATGCAACCATAGTAACAAAGCTTTACTTAGGTTGACACAGTATTTTTTATAATTATAAAGCATACACATGAAGAGTTGGGCGTGCATACCTTCTCCTTATATGTCACAATAACTCTCACTTTTTCTATGGTTTTTGTGGGAAACGAAATTTGGAATACATTTCACAGTCAATTGTCCAATAGGCAGAAATATTTAAACATATATTTTGAAACATTAAATCATTTTAAATAACAAATTCAATTTTCTACTTCTATTGTCTGTAAAAGACATTGCAGATATTTCATAAAATGGTAAATTTCACATAATCACAAGTTGATTTTAAACAGTGATTATTGCCTGTTAATTTTCTCCCTAAAATGGATCAGATTTCAAAGGGAAATATCATCTAAAGATGGGGAAATATGGAGCCGTATTTCAAAGGGAAATATCATCTAAAGATGGGGAAATATGGAGCCGTATTTCAAAGGGAAATATCATCTACAGATTGGGAAATATGGAGTCAGATTTCAAAGGGAAATATCATCTAGAGATTGGGAAATATGGAGCCGGATTTCAAAGGGAAATATCATCTAAAGATTGGGAAATATGGAGCCGGATTTCAAAGGGAAATATCATCTAGAGATTGGGAAATATGGAGCCGGATTTCAAAGGGAAATATCATCTAGAGATTGGGAAATATGGAGCGGGATTTCAAAGGGAAATATCATCTAGAGATTGGGAAATATGGAGCCAGATTTCAAAGGGAAATATCATCTAGAGATTGGGAAATATGGAGCCGGATTTCAAAGGGAAATATCATCTAGAGATTGGGAAATATGGAGCCAGAAAGGGAAATATCATCTAGAGATTGGGAAATATGGAGTCAGATTTCAAAGGGAAATATCTAAAGATTGGGAAATATGGAGCCGGATTTCAAAAGGAAATATCATCTAAAGATTGGGAAATATGGAGCCGGATTTCAAAGGGAAATATCATCTAAAGATTGGGAAATATGGAGCCGGATTTCAAAGGGAAATATCATCTAGAGATTGGGAAATATGGAGCCGGATTTCAAAGGGAAATATCATCTAGAGATTGGGAAATATGGAGCCGGATTTCAAAGGGAAATATCATCTAGAGATTGGGAAATATGGAGCGGGATTTCAAAGGGAAATATCATCTAGAGATTGGGAAATATGGAGCCAGATTTCAATGGGAAATATCATCTAGAGATTGGGAAATATGGAGCCGGATTTCAAAGGGAAATATCATCTAGAGATTGGGAAATATGGAGCCAGAAAGGGAAATATCATCTAGAGATTGGGAAATATGGAGTCAGATTTCAAAGGGAAATATCTAAAGATTGGGAAATATGGAGCCGGATTTCAAAAGGAAATATCATCTAGAGATTGGGAAATATGGAGCCGGATTTCAAAGGGAAATATCATCTAGAGATTGGGAAATATGGAGCCGGATTTCAAAGGGAAATATCATCTAAAGATTGGGAAATATGGAGCCGGATTTCAAAGGGAAATATCATCTAGAGATTGGGAAATATGGAGCCAGAAAGGGAAATATCATCTAGAGATTGGGAAATATGGAGTCAGATTTCAAAGGGAAATATCTAAAGATTGGGAAATATGGAGCCGGATTTCAAAAGGAAATATCATCTAGAGATTGGGAAATATGGAGCCGGATTTCAAAGGGAAATATCATCTAGAGATTGGGAAATATGGAGCCGGATTTCAAAGGGAAATATCATCTAAAGATTGGGAAATATGGAGCCGGATTTCAAAGGGAAATATCATCTAGAGATTGGGAAATATGGAGCCAGATTTCAAAGGGAAATATCATATAGAGATTGGGAAATATGGAGCCGGATTTCAAAGGGAAATATCATCTAGAGATTGGGAAATATGGAGCCGGATTTCAAAGGGAAATATCATCTAGAGATTGGGAAATATGGAGCCGGATTTCAAAGGGAAATATCTAAAGATTGGGAAATATGGAGCCGGATTTCAAAGGGAAATATCTAAAGATTGGGAAATATGGAGCCGGATTTCCACTGGTATTCGGACTGAATTGAGGCACAGTTCATTGAACAACTAGAAGTTCTTGGTAATTTCAGCTGACGTCACCTAGCTTGCCTCGTGAACTTAAGGTGATTACCTACTCCCAACCTACTACCTTACAAGATTCAAATTAAACAAATTCTGGGACACCTCTCATACCCAGATAAAACTACTCTATGTATGATAAATGGGAAACAAATTCTGATTACATAATTGGTATAAAATCCTATTTCATGAATTACATGTATTCCAGTGTATATTTTCAAAGCACAGTCTGAATTGATGAAACTGAGACCAGTCTCAAAATTCGGACATCTGATTGGATCGACCAATGAAAGAACTCAGTTTCATTAACTCAGGCCGACATAATACACGACATAATACACTGAGTATATTCATACACTGAACAGAACACTGATTATTAGAACTTGCTTCATCTTCCTTCAACAAGTTTACACTGTGAGATAACTGTACAATAGTAACCTCTCTCCAGACATTTATCTGGCTTTTAAATCTGAGTTTGGAAACCAGTCTTAAAATTCAAACCTCTGATTGGTTGATTTTGAGCACAGTCCTTAACTTGACCAATGACAGTGCTGCATTCTAAGACTGGTACAATATTCTCAGCTTTCCAACATTTGGTCCATTATTGTAAGTTAGTCTCAATGTGTCGAGATTTAAAAATTACACAAATAAATATTTTCTAGAAACAACATGCAAACTATTTTTCGTCACTAAAAAAATGGTTCACAAAATCAGTAGGGATTTGTTTCAAATTTCAAAAAATGTTTCAACTTCTGTAACCATGTAATGGACACAATCACACAGATTGTTTTCTATCATAAAATGCAACCACATCAGAACGACATACATGCACAATATGTAGTTAAAACTACCCAGAGATATAAGTATTCTTTTAGCATGCATTATCTGAATACAAAATGTATTATCATAAAAGTGTAAAGCTAGAAAAAAGTCACATTATATGTCACATGATATGTCACATGATGCTGAATCTAAATTTAGAACATTAAGAAGAAGTAAAATGAAATGTTTGAACACTGATGATGTTGCTACCAAAAGTGATGTCAGAAATTCACTAACTAAACACAATACATTTGGAAGTCTACCACTATTTTACTGCTCAATTACACAGACTATAACCAGGAAAGGACAACTTTTAAAACATCTGTATGAATTTATATTCACATAAAGATTGTACCAAGCATGCGAATTATCACAAAAATCAGACACAAAACCAAGCAATGTCAAGGTCCATAAACCTGACAACGTCAAGGTCAATAAACCTGACAACGTCAAGGTCAATAAACCTGACAACGTCAAGGTCAATAAACCTGACAACGTCAAGGTCAATAAACCTGACAACGTCAAGGTCAATAAACCTGACAACGTCAAGGTCAATAAACCTGACAACGTCAAGGTCAATAAACCTGACAACGTCAAGGTCAATAAACCTGACAACGTCAAGGTCAATAAACCTGACAACATCAAGGTCAATACCATCCTGTAATCAAGATAAAACAACAGGAAACTGGACAGAACAGATTATTGTAAATAAATCACCTACACAACCAAATGAAAACAAAGGTTATCCAATGTTAATTAACTCTATTCTCATTATGTTACTCCACATCAAAGTTAAACCATACTAAGCAATATCAATATGCAGACCATTTCCAATTTTATAAACAGCAATAGTTGGAAATGACAGGAAATTGGAATACACACATCTGTCCCTTCAACATTCCAGGAATTCATATAAAAGCGTGTTTTTGGAAATGCTATAACAGGCCCAAGCTGTTGAGTTATTATGAAAAGATCATTCCTATTGTATAACATCAAATCTTATCCTAGACAGTTAAACTATAATAATATGTGTCATTGAACTACAATACAATATAAGACTAAAACATACAAGGCTCGCACAATACTATAAGAGTTGCATGCCAATTTGGTGTATCAGAACTTAAATATGTAAATATATTAAATGAACAATAATTGGTCATAAGTTGAATTATGTTTTGAACAAAAATTAACACATATGTAACAGTAGAATGCTCGAGACACTTGGTACAGAATGATGTTTAAATTTAAACATAAATAACATTAATTACCGCATATTAAAATTAATGTAGTATATATATTGAATGTTTATATTCATGTTGTTACAAACAGCAATGCCAAATTGGCGTGCAGTACTAAAAGATTATAATCGAGCTTAAACAAATACCAGCACAGAGAACTGCAGCGTTTGTTTAACTTAACAAAACATTTCACAATAAGTAAGACTAAATATTTTGCTGTAAACCATATCCCACAGTGCTCTAGAATGTGCCGTGTGTGTTTATACGTACCCACTTCTGTTGGATTGAAATTAGAGATATAATTTCCGCCATGCCGAGGTACAGCACTGAGATTCAACGAGCGACCACCTGGTGCGCGTACTTGTATCTGCACATCACCGTCACCAGCAGTAGCGCTGTTAACCTGAACATGTACAAAGTTTGAATCAGCATACTACAGTATAACTTTCACAGATTTGACCAACTAACACTGACCACCATAGTATAACTTTCACAGATTTGACCAACTAACACTGACCACCATAGTATAACTTTCACAGATTTGACCAACTAACACTGACCACCATAGTATAACTTTCACAGATTTGACCAACTAACACTGACCACCATAGTATAACTTTCACAGATTTGACCAACTAACACTGACCACCATAGTATAACTTTCACAGATTTGACCAACTAACACTGACCACCATAGTATAACTTTCACAGATTTGACCAACTAACACTGACCACCATAGTATAACTTTCACAGATTTGACCAACTAACACTGACCACCATAGTATAACTTTCACAGATTTGACCAACTAACACTGACCACCATGTTTGCAGGTCAGTAAGCTTACTTAAAACTGGACACTGTGCCAGTCATCTGTTATAATACACCAGAACTCCTTTAAACCGGACAAGCTCTTGACCGGACAAAATTTCCGGTTTAAAGGGGTTTCCGGACTCGAGGGGTTTTCAGTAATATCATTCGCAGTTTTCATTTTTTGCGTGAAAGTAGACATATCATCTAAGTTATTAGCTACAAAACCACATCAAAATTCCTAACAAACTGAAGATCGAAAGAACTACATGTAAAAAGTGTGGAAGCAGATTACTTTTATTTATGTTTTTTTTTCATTCCTCTGATCAAAACTGATTACTAAATCAAATTTATGGCAGGGTTTATGTGAGGACCGTGATTCACCGTCTGCATATAAGGGGACACATCAGACATGTTGTTAACACTGGGACAATGTGATTGAACAAACTGACAGGGTCTGAATACCATTGTCTGCTCACATGGATAATGACATCCAATTATTAGACATGTTAGAAATGAAAATGAGGAATTCTTCTCGAGAAACAAAATAGAAATTGCCCATTTTCAATTCAGTACATAAAATAAAATACAAATCAAGTCCAACATACCATAAGTTCGGTGAGTGCTCCCACGGAACAATTTTCTGCTGCGTTAAATGTGACTTTGGAGCGGTCAGCCATCACTTTGAACGACGCAGGACAGCCATTAATTACGTGGCCTTCACAGAATACATTCAACTGAAATATAACAATTTTATCTACAATCACCTAGGTTACACAAAAGTTTGCAAACTGTGCAACAATAATAGATGAAACTCGGATTTAAATTTAAAACATTCCTTGAATACTGAATTAATGTTTGTGAAAGTGGAGCCTGATATCTGATATTGCACATTTACAATGGATAATATCCAGGATTTCATACGAATCTATACAACCTATTGTAACTTCTTCCTCACAGAAAATAAGCTACAACATCATATATACACTAAACCATTACAATAGTATTACACTAAACCATTACAATAGTATTACACTAAACCATTACAATAGTATTACACTAAACCATTACAATAGTATTACACTAAACCTATTACAATAGTATTACACTAAACCATTACAATAGTATTACACTTAACCATTACAATAGTATTACACTAAACCTATTACAATAGTATTACACTAAACCATTACAATAGTATTACACTAAACCATTACAATAGTATTACACTAAACCTATTACAATAGTATTACACTAAACCATTACAATAGTATTACACTAAACAATTACAATAGTATTACACTAAACAATTAAAATAGTATTACACAAAACCATTACAGCATATTACATTAAACTATTACAATACACAAGGCATATACAATGAAACTGTCAACATTTTTCGTGTTGTCAACAACTATTGCTTCACTCAATGAGAAATTGGATAGTTTCCTTGTATATATGCAGTATTTCATGAAAACACTTCTTCCTTAAACATTGTCGTATACTGAATTTCATACTTTACAAAAACAGATCACATTTCTGTTTATACTAGGTCTAGATATCAAACTAAGATATTTACTGTAACAGTGAAAACCCATTAAGACCATAAATGGTATTGAAGAACGATGGTCCTAATTGTGAGCTGGCCTAATTACTGAGTTTAAATATGGAAGACAAAATAATTATAAACAGGTCCATGAAAATTATTAATTAGGAGGTCATTACTGGTCTTGTTATTGAGGTGGTCTTAATATTGAGGTTGAATAAAGAGCAAAACAGTGAAAATAGACTTGAATTTTGAGGTGCTCTTATTATTGAGATAGACTTATTATTGAGGTGGTCTTTAAGTGAGATTTTACTGTACTTACCCTGTGCAACCCAGTTTCTGTGGGTGTAAAATAGCCATGTCCAGTTCTCCCAACCCAGTTAAAGTGTGCATTGTGTGTGGAGTCTGGACCAACAATTTCTGCACGAATGTCACCAGGAGATATGTCATCATCTTCCAAACTGATCGAAAAACTTGCCTAAAAATATACATACAAATATGACAACATGATGGGAGGGCATTTTCCAACATTTCATCAGGTTTAGCAAGAGTTCCAGGACCGCCAATATTTTGGACCAGATTCATGAGAGCTGGGATGTCGGACCAGGTTCAGGACAGCGGGGATGTCGGACCAGGTTCAGGACAGCTTGGATGTCGGACCAGGTTCAGGACAGCTTGGATGTCAGACTAGGTTCAGGACAGCTTGGATGTCAGACTAGGTTCAGGACAGCTTGGATGTCGGACCACGTTCAGGACAGCTTTGATGTCGGACTAGGTTCAGGACAACTTGGATGTCGGACTAGGTTCAGGACAGCTGGGATGTCGGACCAGGTTCAGGACAGCTTGGATGTCGGACTAGGTTTAGGACCTCCAATATTTCGGACCAGGTTTAACCTCATCCTGAAGCTTGATGCAAGGTACCGGACCAAATGTCCAACAAGCTATCATGCATACAAAACCAGTCAATGTCAGGAAAATTTCCTTTGTTCAGACAATAATTCAACATTTTCTGACCAATTGTCTGGCAATCTGTGAAGCCATTTCTGAAAGCTTATCAAATACCTGTATCAAGTAGTCTTGTGACCTCATACATTGTCCAAACTACAAGTGACAGGTAGTAATGTGACCTCATACATTGTCCAAACTACAAGTGACAGGTAGTAATGTGACCTCATACATTGTCCAAACTACAAGTGACAGGTAGTAATGTGACCTCATACATTGTCCAAACTACAAGTGACAGGTAGTAATGTGACCTCATACATTGTCCAAACTACAAGTGACATGCATTTAACTATTTTGTTCATTTTCATCCAAGGAATACAATAACAACAGTCAACTAAAACAATAACTTCTCCATTCCACAACCTTTATACAGACAGACCAAATATTACATTTCAATACCAAACTTATTCAGGTAAAAATAAATCTGGATAATGATGGCTGTTTAACTCATGTCATGGACAAATATTACCAATATAAACCACAAATCATTTTGTAATAAATTCTTTTTCCTCTAACATTTCATAGAAAAATAATTTTTTATTTGTAATATATGTAACACAACACTCTGATAGGCCACATGTAAACACATGTTTGTATGCTGTCTCCCAACCTTACTATGTGAAGTTGTGTATGTAGGCAGGTATCTTTTGTTAGCAAATCAAAATTTCCCATTGGTTTTCAATCAGCTATATTTCTCTTGATCAAAAATAAAAGTCTGCCTAAAGGCCAACAGGCACACAAAGTTTTGGTTATCGGTATTTTTGGCAAGTAGGAAGGGACACTGAATGCATTTTTTTATATTTCAGCCTAACCTAATAAAACATATTGTACAAATTTATAATGCAGGGTGGAGCAGTAAATGTTTGACATAAAAACTCAACACGTATCTTCATAAAACAAGAAACAAGCAGATCATAAACTGAACTATTACATTGAACTAAAATGTCACAGTGCTGTACAAAGTTTGGAGACCAGTCTAAGGATGCAGTCTTACCATTGGTCAATTTATGAATGGTTAAAAAAACAACCAATCAGATTTTGAATTGTTAGACTGGTTTCCAACTCTGTTTGGTAACCTTAGAACCTCGATAATTGATCATTCTACAGTAATCCTGATATAATAAGTAGTCATGAAAATTAAAAACAAAATCTTTTGAAACATGTAATTTTAACAATTATTACTAAATAACTAATTAAAAGATTTGACACAAAAAATTACATATGCTTCTTCACCATACGAGAGAAACAAATTTGTACAAAATTCTTGGAAATCGTCAACATAAAATGAAATCTTCAAAGACGGCATAAAGTAGCAATATCAATGATGCCTACCGATCCAGATATCTTCAAAGACAGCATAAAGTAGCATTATCAATGATGCCTACCGATCCAGATATCTTCAAAGACAGCATAAAGTAGCATTATCAATGATGCCTACCGATCCAGATATCTTCAAAGACAGCATAAAGTAGCATTATCAATGATGCCTACCGATCCAGATATCTTCAAAGACAGCATAAAGTAGCATTATCAATGATGCCTACCGATCCAGATATCTTCAAAGACAGCATAAAGTAGCATTATCAATGATGCCTACCGATCCAGATATCTTCAAAGACAGCATAAAGTAGCATTATCAATGATGCCTACCGATCCAGATATCTTCAAAGACGGCATAAAGTAGCATTATCAATGATGCCTACCGTTCCAGATATCTTCAAAGACGGCATAAAGTAGCATTATCAATGATGCCTACCGTTCCAGATATCTTCAAAGACGGCATAAAGTAGCATTATCAATGATGCCTACCGTTCCAGATATCTTCAAAGACGGCATAAAGTAGCATTATCAATGATGCCTACCGTTCCAGATATCTTCAAAGACGGCATAAAGTAGCATTATCAATGATGCCTACCGTTCCAGATATCTTCAAAGACAGCATAAAGTAGCATTATCAATGATGCCTACCGTTCCATATTCGATGTAATTACTTTAAACATCTCACCAACCTTCTTACAAGCTTCATGGTAAGAAAGATCATATTTCCAAAAAATTGTTAAAATTATTATATGTTGTTGATATTCTGTATTGTACATAAGATTTTATTGAAATAAACGATTCAAAATTAAAAAAAATTGTTTTTATCAAGGATGCCTACCATTCCATGGTAGAGAGCATTGACTGGAGGAAAGGAAAATGAAATATTTTTAGCAGACGTCATCCGATGTAAGGAACTTGTCCTAATACTTGATACATTAGATCTTCGTCTGCCTGTTCTTCGAGGAAAATCCAAGCTTCTAAATTCCATGGGAGGACTAACAATCTCTTCATTAGGAAATGATATATAGTTGGTAACATTTCTATCTTCATATTTCTGTATCAACTTCTCGATCGCCGGAGACCGTTTGGTACTCATAATCCAATATTTTATACACTTTTATTCCAAATAATCATGAAACCGGTCGAAAACAAATCACTGTAAAGCATTTAGAGCAGGGACCTTCTCCCAGATGGTGATATCAAGAGACTGACTTATCTTCCCTATCTACAAGGTGGACAACAACTAGAGGATCAAATATCAGGACTTTTTTATACAATAGTTGAGTTTTATTGTCACATAATCCCAGTTTCTCGTCACATTCCTTTCTGCTTCAATGGGTACAGTATCATATTTTATATTCATAAATATAGGCTACCATCACAGTCAATGTTATTGTATTACATAAATGAAAAATTGACTGTAAAGTAAAGAATGGAGATTGTAAAAATATTGTGGCAATCTGATACAACTATGTATAAACTAAGGCAGGGTACCAGTGTATTATATTGTTGTTTCTCTTCTGCTGAAGTAGGGTACCAGTGTATTACATCCTTGTTTCTCTTCTGCTGAAGCAGGGTACCAGTGTATTATATCCTTGTTTCTCTTCTGCTGAATCAGGGTACCAGTGTATTATATTCTTGTTTCTCTTTTGATGAAGCAGGTTACCAGTGTATTATATCGTTGTTTCTCTTCTGCTGAAGCAGGGTACCAGTGTATTATATCGTTGTTTCTCTTCTGCTGAAGCAGGGTACCAGTGTATTATATCGTTGTTTCTCTTCTGCTGAAGCAGGGTACCAGTGTATTATATCGTTGTTTCTCTTTTGCTGAAGCAGGGTACCAGTGTATTATATCATTGTTTCTCTTCTGCTGTAGCAGGGTACCAGTGTATTAGTAACCGACAAGCGACTCTATTTTTATGACTTTTCATTTTGTTCATGGGAGGAGAAGTGACTGTTCAAGTGATGTAAAAGCATCAAAAAAGTGATTTTTTCCAAAATAAAAAACTGAAATGGGTTTTAAAAAAATTACTGTGTGTACATTTTCACATAAATTTTCAGTGATTTTTCTGTTGACTTAAAACCTGTGCAAAAATAGCTAATCCCTAACCTACTAAAAACTATGACAGTCTGTCAATGCCAGGTACCAGCACTTCATACTGTCTCTGCTGTAACAGGGCCAGGTAACAGCACTTCATACTGTCTCTGCTGTAACAGGGCCAGGTACCAGCACATCATACTGTCTCTGCTGTAACAGGGCCAGGTACCAGCACATCATACTGTCTCTGCTGTAACAGGGCCAGGTACCAGCACCTCATACTGTCTCTGCTGTAACAAGGCCAGGTACCAGCACTTCATACTGTCTCTGCTGTAGCAAGACCAGGTACCTGCACTTCATACTGTCTCTGCTGTAACAAGGCCAGGTACCAGCACTTCATACTGTCTCTGCTGTAGCAAGCCAGGTACCAGTTTATCACATAATACTTCTTCTATTTCAGCATAGCAGTTCTTCAATCAGTAATTACCTCCCTTACTTCAATAAGTCAATCACAGATAACCTCCCCTATTTCTTATAAGTCAACAGTGATTACTTCCCCTGTAATAAGACAATCACCAATGATCTTCTCTAACTCTGGCAAGGCTGTCATTACTTACGCTCCTGTCTTCCTTTTGTCCATAATTCATCAAAACCAATTGAAAACTAGATGTGTTCATAAGACACAGTTGTCCCCAATATGGGTTTTAAGTTGAAAAAGGGCCATAACTCCCTAAGTTGACTGACAGAGGTAGCACTTTATGCACCTTCGCAATTCTTGGAATGGTGGGGCAAAAAAAGATGAGGACAACATGGTTTATCAAGTTTGATAAGAATGTACATAATATACAATCTGACTCACCTCCTGACCAACTGGAGTATGCTGTGGCAGCTGTGTGAACATCACTTTCTCTGATGCTGTTCGTACAGGTTTGAATTTGAGGAAGTAAGCAGCATATGCCATGATGCCAATATGATCTACCTCGGGGTCACACATTTCCTTCGCTGATAATATTGGTTGCACGTCTAATTGTTTAGCTCCATCAATGCCTGGAACCAGTCAAAAATAAAACATGTTAAAAACACAAAAGAATAAACGCATGCAGACTGTGAGTGTATATCAGAAGTGTGTGTTAGAGGAACATCAGTGACTGATCTAAGGGAGGTAATCATTGCCTAAGCAAGCTGTAGATACTTTCCAGGGCACTCTATGCATTTAATACCATGATACTTCAAACATTGTTAGCAGATATAGTACACAGAATGTGGATAGTTTCACAAGTGTCTGAAATTCTGATTCTTTTTCAGCGCAGCCGTACTAACATGGTTTTGCTAATTGCATATTCAGTGTTTTGTAAACCAATCAAATCTTACGTTAACCACCAAGGCAATTTCGTGCAATTTCTCTTACATTTAAAAATATGTGTAACCTTGAAGTAGATTGGTTAACATTGGGTATAGTGTATTTCAAGATTTATCCAGTAAGTAATGTTGTTATTCATCACCACGGGGAATTGTCCGGTGTTGGAATTAAAAAGACTTTCATGATTTTATGTACCATGTCTATGACTAACTACACTACAGAGTTATATGTATCCAGTCTCCTCTGCTTTATAACTCCTGAAAGACTGATATTGTCTATTTTTAGGCAGGTGAATCAACATGCGTCACAGCTTTTCAGCGAGCCGCCTGCAACGACTCGCTAATGTCCCACAAGTAGGACAGTAAACATGTGTAAATAAAGCTTATGCCAGTGTGCATTGAATAGACAGCTTTCCCTGTCATAGAAATGGTGCTGGGACAATGAAAATTGCAAGAAAATTAAATAAATCTAACGTAAGTGACTATCGTTTTGTTGGAATGCCAAAATTATACCGATGCCAGTATATGTGTAGTGATTTATATTCTGCTACGTATATTTTAAAATGCGTCATCTCATTACCCCGGCATCTCATTACTCAAATTTGCCACAGTTTATTTGTAATACGTATCGGTGCAATCCTCGATGAAAGAACGAAACACTGCCTTCTGTAAATGCTAAAACCGATTAGCTAGATAGTCAAAATTTCCCTTTACAAGAAAGGTAATTGTGTACACATTTGATTGGTTATAGCACAGGAAAATAACCCATCTATTATAAACTCAGTATTCACGTGATCATGCCGACCAATGAAATTTAGTACCAAAAATTTTAACCTTCAGATTTCAACACATTTGCAAACTTCAAGTTGTGCCGACCATCTTTTTTAAAGATATTTCTTGTTTGACTCTCCAAGTATGCATACAGCACATTTATAATACAAATGAGCATTTAGGTGTACATCATATACAGTACATTTATAATACAAATGAACATTTAGGTGTACATCATATACAGTACATTTATAATACAAATGAGCATTTAGGTGTACATCATATACAGTACATTTATAATACAAATGAACATTTAGGTGTACATCATATACAGTACATTTATAATACAAATGAACATTTAGGTGTACATCATATACAGTACATTTATAATACAAATGAGCATTTAGGTGTACATCATATACAGTACATTTATAATACAAATGAACATTTAGGTGTACATCATATACAGTACATGTATAATACAAATGAGCATTTAGGTGTACATCATATACAGTACATTTATAATACAAATGAACATTTAGGTGTACATCATATACAGTACATTTATAATACAAATGAGCATTTAAGTGTACATCATATACAGTACATTTATAATACAAATGAACATTTAGGTGTACATTATTGACTTAATGTCAGAATAATGTGAGGCAAAACAAATGAAAATCAACTGACTTGTACACATGAAGACTGTGCCGAGTATTGTTATGTTTCTACGTACCTCGTTGCATGTTTTCTACAGGATTATCTGACATCACTGGCCATCCTGCTACATTACCTCCCACTGAGTTCACAAGTTTACACAATAACTGACCATCACTCCAATCCGACTGAATGTAATATAAAGTACAATATTGTGTAATAAATATATAACATAATGTACAGAAATAACATCATAAACGTGACATTAAAAATAGCCAACTACAAAACAGGGCATGTAGACAATTAATAGCCAACCACAAAACAGGGCTTGTAGACAATTAATAGCCAACTACAAAACAGGGCATGTAGACAATTAATAGCCAACTACAAAACAGGGCATGTAGACAATTAATAGCCAACCACATAACAGGGCATGAAGACAATTAATAGCCAACTACAAAACAGGGCTTGTAGACAATTAATAGCCAACCACAAAACAGGGCATGTAGACAATTAATAGCCAACTACAAAACAGGGCATGTAGACAATTAATAGCCAACCACAAAACAGGGCATGTAGACAATTAATAGCCAACCACATAACAGGGCTTGTAGACAATTAATAGCCAACTACAAAACAGGGCATGTAGACAATTAATAGCCAACCACAAAACAGGGCATGTAGACAATTAATAGCCAACTACAAAACAGGGCATGTAGACAATTAATAGCCAACCACAAAACAGGGCTTGTAGACAATTAATAGCCAACTACAAAACAGGGCATGTAGACAATTAATAGCCAACCACAAAACAGGGCATGTAGACAATTAATAGCCAACCACAAAACAGGGCTTGTAGACAATTAATAGCCAACTACAAAACAGGGCATGTAGACAATTAATAGCCAACCACAAAACAGGGCATGTAGACAATTAATAGCCAACCACATAACAGGGCTTGTAGACAATTAATAGCCAACTACAAAACAGGGCATGTAGACAATTAATAGCCAACCACAAAACAGGGCTTGTAGACAATTAATAGCCAACCACAAAACAGGGCATGTAGACAATTAATAGCCAACTACAAAACAGGGCTTGTAGACAATTAATAGCCAACTACAAAACAGGGCATGTAGACAATTAATAGCCAACCACAAAACAGGGTTTGTAGACAATTAATAGCCAACCACAAAACAGGGCATGTAGACAATTAATAGCCAACCACAAAACAGGGCATGTAGACAATTAATAGCCAACTCGAGATTTTGAGTTAAAATATGGATGAAACAATGAAAACTTATATACAGTCTTATCAAATGAGGTGGTCTTCAAGTGAGGTTTTACTGTATATCAACATTCTAGGACCTCTGATAGACAAGTACATCATCTTACTAAAACAAAGTTTTCACATTAACTTACTTTAAAATTTGTCACTGTTCCATTTCTAAGCAGACGACGCACCAAGTTCAAGGTCGCATGATATCCCGGCGAATCCAATTTCATAAAGTAGGACAGATACGTCATGCCTGATAACTCATCCAGATCAGAACTTGATAAATCCTCGGGTCGTACCACGAGTGGAATATCAAAATGCTGTTTGGCGAGCATCATCGCATTGCGGCAATTTTCAAGCCTTCAATATAAAATTTCAACAGAAACGAAATTCAGTTTTTTATCCAAAATAACACAATTTTCTGAGATTGTGTATGCATTCAACATAGGAAGAATTCACTTATTGTAATTAAAATCAATTGAGACGTAAAATGAATGATTATAACTTATTATTGATATTGAAATCCACAGCATGATGCCAGTCTAGAACATTATACACTGTCAAAGTGTCTGGGAGGACAATCTATTACAACTGATACAATGCTAGAACTGTATGGTGATTATTCACATATATCCAAACCACATGGCTGATGGTGCGGTGCGATGAGTGCACTTGCGGCCACACTTTCGTTTCGGAACATGATGAAAAAGTAACACACAGAATGCAATGGAACTTACAAAAATAATTATCATTTCAAAATTAATTTCCGTCACCTACCAAGGGAAATACCTTCATAGACCCTTCCAAAACTCCATCTCCAAAACATGCTCATGGATATTTGAAAGAATTGGCGGGACACCTTGCAGACGCATAAGAAACTTATTTTTTCGATTTAACCACCAACATATTTATTTCACATGAAACATAATCAGAACAATGTCAATATGTAATATATAAAATTGAAAGAAATAAAGATAAAATGTTTGTCACGGCAAATGGCAGATTTCTGTACTTTGTAAAGGGAGACCACTATGTAGGAGATTTCTGTACTTTGTAAAGGGAGACCACTATGTAGGAGATTTCTGTACTTTGTAAAGGGAGACCACTATGTAGGAGATTTGTGTACTTTGTAAAGGGAGACCACTATGTAGGAGATTTGTGTACTTTGTAAAGGGAGACCACTATGTAGGAGATTTCTGTACTTTGTAAAGGGAGACCACTATGTAGGAGATTTATGTACTTTATAAAGGGAGACCACTATATAGTAGATTTCTATAGTTTGTAAAGGGAGATCACTACATAGGAGATTTCTATACTTTATAAAGGGAGACCACTGCATAGGAGATTTCTATAGTTTGTAAAGGGAGACCACTGCATAGGAGATTTCTATAGTTTGTAAAGGGAGACCACTGCATAGGAGATTTCTATAGTTTGTAAAGGGCGATCACTACATAGGAAATTTCTATAGTTTGTAAAGGGAGACCACTATGTAGTAGATTTCTATAGTTTGTAAAGGGAGACCACTGCATAGGAGATTTCTATAGTTTGTAAAGGGAGACCACTGCATAGGAGATTTCTATAGTTTGTAAAGGGAGACCACTGCATAGGAGATTTCTATAGTTTGTAAAGGGAGACCACTGCATAGGAGATTTCTATAGTTTGTAAAGGGAGACCACTGCATAGGAGATTTCTATAGTTTGTAAAGGGAGATCACTACATAGGAGATTTCTATAGTTTGTAAAGAGAGACCACTATGTAGGAGATTTCTATAGTTTGTAAAGGGAGATCACTACATAGGAGATTTCTATAGTTTGTAAAGAGAGACCACTATGTAGGATATTTCTATAGTTTGTAAAGGGAGACCACTGCATAGGATATTTCTATAGTTTGTAAAGGGAGACCACTACATAGGAGATTGCAGTATACAATGTGAGTAAAATTAATTTACATCTGTTATAAAGTATCTGGCATGTTCATGTTGTCTGCATTGAACTCAATCTATGAGATGTCAATGACCTTACATTACTTGCATCATGTTACATTGATTTAAAACATCGCAGCTTACCTATCTGACCTACTTAAATGTCTCCAGTCGGGACACAAACCAGGTCGACAGAAATCTATCAAAGCACTGAAATATAAAATCAGCATTATGTTAATAATGTATCATACATTTAGTAAGCAATACAAGAGATGGGAACATTCATCATCTGACTGACCAGCACTTTTTACTCCAGTTCAGCAGCTAATTTTGTCTTTAACAAGCAATATGAGAGAATCAGGAAGACAAGCAACACTGAACTGTTATATGAATCGGAGGCCATTCTCTGATGTCAGGCTGCTTCAAATAATTTATCAATTCATTATTCAACTCATTCAAAAAATTCAATACTAATAAAACACTCATTTGATATCCTCTATCAAGTGATTTGTTAATCAGTGAATCACTACTTTTGCATACGTCAAGTATACTTGTTCACTTATTGGGACTTATAGAAACTGTTGATCACAAACTTATATCTCAATTGTTTCATAGAGCCATCATTGAAGAATTATGTCAAGAGTTGCTGACTATTTTAAGTTGGATTATGCAATAAGTTATTACCACTATATTACCCAGACTAAATGACTGCTACCCGGGTTACAGTGTACTCACACCCAATTCAGGTACTGCAACAGGTTCGGAACTAACATCTCCCGATCAAGAGTGAGGCACTCTACACCGAGCACGATGCCAGACAATGATGACATATTTACACTTTATTAGGTCAGCTTTGTTCAGCTGGTTCAGTCAAGAGTGAGGCACTCTACACCGAGCACGATGCCAGACGATGATGACATATTTATATTTACACGTTATTAGGTCAGCTTTGTTCAGCTGGTTCAGTCAAGAGAAAAAGATTCATCAGAATAAACCAGAAATATCTTTAAAAAAAGATAAACGATGTAGATAAAATGATGTCTTCCAGTATGTTAAATGAAATAATGTTTTTGCAACATGTTAAAACCTAGGATCTATATATATACATGTATATATACTATTATCATGGACCTGTCTTATCAGGGTCATTTTAATTATATATACATACTTAAACATATCAATTACTTCCGGCAAAATTCGAACTGCTAACGAACGCATATCTTACGAAAACCCGTGTGGTGCCTCTTGGGTGAACAAAAAGCCTGTTTGGTGCCTCTGGGGTGAAAATATGATTGGTCAGATTTTAAAAAGCCCGCTTCGAGGACAACATTTGATTAGTCAAAATTGTAGGTCAAAATCAATGTTATACAGCTACGCTGAAAAGCGTTAAATGAGTGAAAGAATGCTTACTGTAGAGCAATACCATCGTTCCAATCTGACGTGAAGTTATTGATGCCACATTCTGGTATAACGGCCTGCAGCCAACATATCATCAACTTCTTAGTAGGAAATTTACTTTTACCAATCTGATATCGTAGAATGAGATGCCATATCAGACCCAGGATCAGCTTCAAGTTTCCATTTACAATATCTTCTGGTCCTAGAAACACACAATAATACAATACTTTTATTTTTAATCCATTATTACTATTTTTAGTGCAATATAAAACACACTCTTAATACACGTATTAGTCAATTAATACAAGTACTAGTCAATTAATACAAGTAAAGTCAACTAACACAAGCACAAGTCAATTAATACAAGTACTAGTCAATACATACAAGCACTAGTCAATTAATACAAGTACTAGTCAATTAATACAAGTACTAGTCAATTAATACAAGTACTAGTCATTAAATATAAGTATTTGTCTATAACAATTATTTATCAAACAGTAGTCTTCATTAATTAATTTCTTTTTTGACAGGGAAATCAAACAATTTACATCAACTGTGACAAAATATTTGTCAGTTTCAACAAATTTGTTAAAAAAGTCTACTATAATCAAAAAACATATTTTATGCCATTCTGGGGACATAAAAGTAAAAGGGTTTATTTATCATAGTGTCACCCCTATTTAGAGGGCCAGCCATTTCTGCCTTAAGAGACACCTACTTTCTGAGCACATTTACTTCCCAATTCCTATCCTTTAATGCCAGACACCAGGCAGGTAGGCGCACAGTAACCATTATTTGACTAGCTGGCGGCTCACCTACCAGTCATATCAGAGTGGACCCCTACTGGGATTCAAAACTTCGACCTCCCACTCCCCAGGCGAATGCCTTAACCACTCGGCCACGGGAGACAGAAATATGTGAAGATTATAAACAAAATTAACACTAGGTATAACAAACAATCCATTTAAAACAAAACATAGATTGTTTTACAACGACAAAAACTGATTGTATACTGAACTTCAGTTAAACAAAAAGAATGTCATCTGATCAATTAAAATTTCAAACAATGTGACATCTATCGATTACAGGTGTGGATCCAGGTTTTGGATAAATGGTGAGAATTTGTATATAGTTATCAAACCCTATACCTCTATGTAGAGAACTCAACTGATGAGCTGCAGATGTAGTGTTATCAAACCCTATACCTCTATGTAGAGAACTTAACTGATGAGCTGCAGATGTAGTGTTATCAAACCCTATACCTCTATGTAGAGAACTTAACTGATGAGCTGCAGATGTAGTGTTATCAAACCCTATACCTCTATGTAGAGAACTTAACTGATGAGCTGCAGATGTAGTGTTATCAAACCCTATACCTCTATGTAGAGAACTTAACTGATGAGCTGCAGATGTAGTGTTATCAAACCCTATACCTCTATGTAGAGAACTCAACTGATGAGTTGCAGATGTAGTGTTATCAAACCCTATACCTCTATGTAGAGAACTCAACTGATGAGCTGCAGATGTAGTGTTATCAAACCCTATACCTCAATGTAGGGGACTCAACTGATGAGCTGCAGATGTAGTGTTATCAAACCCTATACCTCTATGTAGAGAACTCAACTGATGAGCTGCAGATGTAGTGTTATCACACCCTATACCTCTATGTAGGGGACTCAACTGATGAGCTGCAGATGTAGTGTTATCAAACCCTATACCTCTATGTAGGGGACTCAACTGATGAGCTGCAGATGTAGTGTTATCAAACCCTATACCTCTATGTAGGGGACTCAACTGATGAGCTGCAGATGTAGTGTTATCAAACCCTATACCTCTATGTAGGGGACTCAACTGATGAGCTGCAGATGTAGTGTTATCAAACCCTATACCTCTATGTAGAGAACTCAACTGATGAGCTGCAGATGTAGTGTTATCAAACCCTATACCTCTATGTAGGGGACTCAACTGATGAGCTGCAGATATAGTGTTATCAAACCCTATTCCTCTATGTAGGGGACTCAACTGATGAGTTGCAGATGTAGTGTTATCAAACCCTGTACCTCTATGTAGGGGACTCAACTGGTGAGCTGCAGATGTAGTGTTATCAAACCCTATACCTCTATGCAGGGGACTCAACTGATGAGTTGCAGATGAGGAGTCAAGGGATCTATGTCGCCACCAATTTGTCTACATATTTATTTGTGATAGTAGGGAGGAGAAATGATTTATCACATCAGTTTCCACAGTTATACACAACCATAGGCTTGCCAGATTTTAGTTTGGGGGTATGCCTGGCTTAGCCCTGCCCACTGACTTTGCAATGATAAATCTGTATCAGAAATATGACTACCATCGTGTAATGTATATTTTTACAACTCATCTCATTGTAAGAATAATGAATAGTTTGCTGGGAGAATCCTGAGTTAAATGTATCAGTGTAACATCATGACATCAGATCATAAATTACATCCAGCCTCCAGTGATCACTATAAAACATCTGTCCAAAGTAAAAATGGGGCGTGTTGTCAGGTTAAGATAAATGATGAAGATGTCTGCACACAGTAAATTGCTTCAGGCAATCCATTGTCAACATACTGTAATGTTTACATCTTTTAAATACACATCCACCTCACAGTTGTATAAACCATAAACTAAATAAAGAGAAAGTTGACAGTAAGTATCTAAATGTGCTTGTAGGAAAGTTCTGGTGCTCCTACAATAAACAGATCAGTAGAAATACTACAATAAAGGTGGCACCCATAGTGGCACTACTGTTGAACTATCCTGGACAGAACCTAACTAATTACAATGGGAAACAATCCACACTGACGTACTATAAGCAGGATGGAAGCTTATCACAAACATGGTCAGAATGTCAACCCACATGTCTGTCAATAATATTGCCAAGACGTGAGCCTGTCACAAACATGGCCAGGACATGACCCTATCACAAACATGGGCTGAAAACAAGCCTGTTATAAACATGGCCAGGACACGACCCTATCACAAACATGGGCTGAAAACAAGCCTGTCACAAACATGGCCAGGACACGACCCTATCACAAACATGGCCAGGACACGACCCTATCACAAACATGGGTTGAAAACAAGCCTGTCACAAACACAGCCAGGACACGACCCTATCACAAACATGGCCAGGACACGACCCTATCACAAACATGGCCAGGACACGACCCTATCACAAACATGGGCTGAAAACAAGCCTGTCATAAACATTGCCAGGACACGACCCCGTCCCAAACATTGGCTGAAAACAAGCCTGTCACAAACATGGCCAGGACACGACCCTATCACAAACATGGCCAGGACACGACCCTATCACAAGCATGGGCTGAAAACAAGCCTGTCATAAACATGGCCAGGACACGACCCTATCACAAACATGGCCAGGACACGACCCTATCACAAGCATGGGCTGAAAACAAGCCTGTCATAAACATGGCCAGGACACGACCCTATCACAAACATGGCCAGGACACGACCCTATCACAAACATGGCCAGGACACGACCCTATCACAAGCATGGGCTGAAAACAAGCCTGTCATAAACATGGCCAGGACACGACCCTATCACAAACATGGCCAGGACACGACCCTATCACAAGCATGGGCTGAAAACAAGCCTGTCACAAACATGGCCAGGACACGACCCTATCACAAACATGGCCAGGACACGACCCTATCACAAGCATGGGCTGAAAACAAGCCTGTCATAAACATGGCCAGGACACGACCCTATCACAAACATGGGCTGAAAACAAGCCTGTCACAAACATGGCCAGGACACGACCCTATCACAAACATGGGCTGAAAACAAGCCTGTCATAAACATGGCCAGGACACGACCCTATCACAAACATGGGCTGAAAACAAGCCTGTCACAAACATGGCCAGGACACGACCCTATCACAAACATGGGCTGAAAACAAGCCTGTCATAAACATGGCCAGGACACGACCCTATCACAAACATGGGCTGAAAACAAGCCTGTCACAAACACAGCCAGGACACGACCCTATCACAAACATGGGCTGAAAACAAGCCTGTCACAAACACAGCCAGGACACGACCCTATCACAAACATGGGCTGAAAACAAGCCTGTCACAAACACAGCCAGGACACGACCCTATCACAAACATGGGCTGAAAACAAGCCTGTCACAAACACAGCCAGGACACGACCCTATCACAAACATGGGCTGAAAACAAGCCTGTCACAAACACAGCCAGGACACGACCCTATCACAAACATGGGCTGAAAACAAGCCTGTCACAAACACAGCCAGGACACGACCCTATCACAAACATGGGCTGAAAACAAGCCTGTCACAAACACAGCCAGGACACGACCCTATCACAAACATGGGCTGAAAACAAGCCTGTCACAAACACAGCCAGGACACGACCCTATCACAAACATGGGCTGAAAACAAGCCTGTCACAAACACAGCCAGGACACGACCCTATCACAAACATGGGCTGAAAACAAGCCTGTCACAAACATGGCCAGGATACGACCATATCACAAACATGGGCTGAAAACAAGCCTGTCACAAACATGGCCAGGATACGACCCTATCACAAACATGGGCTGAAAACAACCCTATCACAAACATGGGCTGAAAACAAGCCTGTCACAAACATGGCCAGGACACGACCCTATCACAAACATGGGCTGAAAACAAGCCTGTTATAAACACAGCCAGGACACGACCCTATCACAAACCCGGGCTGAAAACAAGCCTGTTATAAACATGGCCAGGACACGACCCTATCACAAACCCGGGCTGAAAACAAGCCTGTCATAAACATGGCCAGGACACGACCCTATCACAAACATGGGCTGAAAACAAGCCTGTCATAAACACAGCCAGGACACGACCCTATCACAAACATGGGCTGAAAACAAGCCTGTCACAAACACGGCCAGGACACGACCCTATCACAAACATGGGCTGAAAACAAGCCTGTCACAAACACAGCCAGGACACGACCCTATCACAAACATGGGCTGAAAACAAGCCTGTTATAAACACAGCCAGGACACGACCCTATCACAAACATGGGCTGAAAACAAGCCTGTTATAAACATGGCCAGGACACGACCCTATCACAAACATGGGCTGAAAACAAGCCTGTTATAAACACAGCCAGGACACGACCCTATCACAAACATGGGCTGAAAACAAGCCTGTTATAAACATGGCCAGGACACGACCCTATCACAAACATGGGCTGAAAACAAGCCTGTTATAAACACAGCCAGGACACGACCCTATCACAAACATGGGCTGAAAACAAGCCTGTTATAAACATGGCCAGGACACGACCCTATCACAAACATGGGCTGAAAACAAGCCTGTCACAAACACAGCCAGGACACGACCCTATCACAAACATGGGCTGAAAACAAGCCTGTCACAAACACAGCCAGGACACGACCCTATCACAAACATGGGCTGAAAACAAGCCTGTCACAAACATGGGCTGAAAACAAGCCTGTCACAAACACAGCCAGGACACGACCCTATCACAAACATGGGCTGAAAACAAGCCTGTCACAAACATGGGCTGAAAACAAGCCTGTCACAAACACAGCCAGGACACGACCCTATCACAAACATGGGCTGAAAACAAGCCTGTCACAAACACAGCCAGGACACGACCCTATCACAAACATGGGCTGAAAACAAGCCTGTCACAAACACAGCCAGGACACGACCCTATCACAAACATGGGCTGAAAACAAGCCTGTCACAAACATGGGCTGAAAACAAGCCTGTCACAAACACAGCCAGGACACGACCCTATCACAAACATGGGCTGAAAACAAGCCTGTCACAAACACGGCCAGGACACGACCCTATCACAAACATGGGCTGAAAACAAGCCTGTCACAAACACAGCCAGGACACGACCCTATCACAAACATGGGCTGAAAACAAGCCTGTTATAAACATGGCCAGGACACGACCCTATCACAAACATGGGCTGAAAACAAGCCTGTCACAAAGATGCACACCTGTGATGAAAATAAAACTTATATCAACATTTATATCTTCACTTGTCCAAATCTACAAACCAGAAGTTTATAATTGTGAGAATAAGTTACAATGCATTAAAAAACCCACTCACTCGCTGTTACTATATATGTTCACATTATAGATCTTCTGATAAAAAATCCATTGTATTTTATAAAATCTGATTTTGCAAAAAACAAATGTTATGTTCACAAATAACCTTCAACAATAGATAATGACACAAGTCAGAGGTCACAATGAACCATTGTGTGAACATTTTATGACATTTTTATGGCAATATATTTTACTAAATGATACAACTTCATCTGACTTATATGTAATATTAATTTTCTTGTCTTGACACTTCAAGTAAAATTTTGAGGATCATGTAAAATACTACCTACATCTTTAATAAAGGAATACGTTTAGAACAGGGCACAATTCTGGCATATTGTCTGTACACAGGTGTATCATTGACATTGTTCATACACCATCATATAGTTCATACACCGCCATATAGTTCATACACCACCATATAGTTCATACACCACCATATAGTTCATACACCGCCATATAGTTCATACACCATCATATAGTTCATACACCGCCATATAGTTCATACACCGTCATATAGTTCATACACTGTCATATAGTTCATACACCACCATATAGTTCATACACTGTCATATAGTTCATACACTGCCATATAGTTCATACACCATCATATAGTTCATACACTGCCATATAGTTCATACACCGCCATATAGTTCATACACTGTAATATTGTTCATACACCACCATATAGTTCATACACCATCATATAGTTCATACACCATCATATAGTTCATACACCACCATATAGTTCATACACTGTCATATTGTTCATACACAGCCATATAGTTCATACACTGTCATATCGTTCATACACTGTCATATCGTTCATACACTGTCATATTGTTAATACACGGTCATATTGTTCATACACTGTCATATTGTTCATACACCATCATATTGTTCATACACTGTCATATTGTTAATACACGGTCATATTGTTCATACACTGTAATATTGTTCATACACCATCATATTGTTCATACACTGTCATATTGTTCATACACTGTCATATTGTTCATACACCGTCATATTGTTCATACACTGTCATATCGTTCATACACTGTCATATTGTTCATACACGGTCATATTGTTCATACACTGTCATATTGTTAATACACGGTCATATTGTTCATACACTGTAATATTGTTCATACACCATCATATTGTTCATACACTGTCATATTGTTCATACACTGTCATATTGTTCATACACCGTCATATTGTTCATACACTGTCATATCGTTCATACACTGTCATATTGTTCATACACGGTCATATTGTTCATACACTGTCATATTGTTCATACACCGCCATATAGTTCATACACTGTAATATTGTTCATACACTGTCATATTGTTCATACACCGCCATATAGTTCATACACTGTAATATTGTTCATACACTGTCATATTGTTCATACACTGTCATATTGTTCATATTTAGTCCAAAACTGTTTGATATCAAAATTATCTTTGCATATTAGTCTAAAAATATACATAGATATGTTCCCAAAATTATGAATTTAAGAGTGGAGACCAATCTTAATAGAAATATCTAGTGGTGGTCAGTACAAGAGGTATCTCCCATTGTGGATCTGTGTATACGGAGAACTTAATAAAATATTTGTGAATATTCTTAAATAGAAAGCACGGTTAATCTTTGAAATAATTGGACAATTTAAGACTTGCCTGAAAAACAACCAATGATATGCAGGAGTTTTGAGACTGGACTTCAAACTCAGTATTGTAAACTCAGACACACCCTGTCAATACAAGGAACACAGTTTTGTAAACTCAGACACACCCTGTCAGTTCTAGGAACACAGTTTTGTAAACTCAGACATACCCTGTCAATACAAGGAACACAGTTTTGTAAACTCAGACATACCCTGTCAATACAAGGAACACAGTTTTGTAAACTCAGATACACCCTGTCAATACAAGGAACACAGTTTTGTAAACTCAGACACACCCTGTCAATACAAGGAACACAGTTTTGTAAACTCAGACATACCCTGTCAATACAAGGAACACAGTTTTGTAAACTCAGACATACCCTGTCAATACAAGGAACACAGTTTTGTAAACTCAGACATACCCTGTCAATACAAGGAACACAGTTTTGTAAACTCAGACATACCCTGTCAATACAAGGAACACAGTTTTGTAAACTCAGACACACCCTGTCAATACAAGGAACACAGTTTTGTAAACTCAGACATACCCTGTCAATACTACGGTAGGAACACAGTTTTGTAAACTCAGACACACCCTGTCAATACTATAGGAACAGTTTTGTAAACTCAGACACACCCTGTCAATACAAGGAACACAGTTTTGTAAACTCAGACACACCCTGTCAATACAAGGAACACAGTTTTAGGTTGACAGACATAGTTTACAAGTGATCTTTACACAATGACTATCAAATAAATTTAAAATAATATTTTTAGAAATATTTTTGAGTAAACGGAGCAAACTATTCACCATAGTTTAGGTACTGGTATTATTTACATTTAATCAGCAGGACAAAATGTTCAAAAATGTGGCTTAAAGCTTAATTTATGTAACATGATACTGAGTGTACATATTTACCAACTTGTGAAGCTCTGGATTGAAACCACTCCCAAACAATTCTATTTTCAACTATGCATACATTTTATTCAAATTTATTTCTGCTTCAACAATCATAAACCATTATAGAATGTCAGTTGAAGGTCTTCTTATATTAAATACACTCATGTGTACTGTTAGCGAAACTATTCAAATACACTATACTAACTACATGTACCTAGGTATTTTAAAATATGGTCACAGGAAATTTGACTGGAATCATTTAAAAATGAGCTGGTTTAATGTAATTGAAGAGGGAACTAAACACCAAATAACGGAAAAATGTATACAGTAAAACCACAATAATGGGACTACCCTTGATACCTTGAAAACTTGTCTTATTATAATTAAAATGTGGACAATAATAAAAACTGGCCCATCAAAATATGGTTTAATAAATGGGGAGGTCTTGACTTTGAGGTGGACATTAAGTAAGGCTTCACAGCATATAAACATTTTATATTTACAAAAATGGGATCTTCAATTGTATATCTGCAAACAATGTAGAAATCCATAAAATAGTTGCGTATATTTTTAAACCATAAAACAGTTTATCTTTGACATAACAATTTCTTTGTTTCACAGCCAAGATGCATGAAGATCTATAGATGTATATAAATAGATAATAATGAATGGTTATCTGATGCTAATTTAAACCTAAATAGGGGCCAATTAATCTTACATTTTATGTCACTGTAGTGTTTAACAGTAATTTGTCTTTTTTGTGTGGATTTGAGAAGATAATGAAGTTAGTGTCACTAAAACAAGGACGTAGACAAACAGTTTCAGATAAATTGTGATTAATGCAAAATTAGTTAAAAATATTGATTAAAACATTACCTATATTCAAGGTTCTCAGTAAATCACTCCGAATCTGGGAACAAATATTTTTAACCATTTTTTTTGTAACTGACTTTGAAGGACCCTTAATTTATTTCAGGAACATTTTTCAGGACTTTTGTTTGTTTTAACATCCTAAAGAGAACCAGTAGGTTATATAACATTACAAGTAAAATTACAGAAACAAATTAAAATAAAACTTCAATACAGATTAGTAGCTAAAAATATCAACATCCCTAAATTTTTTTTTTTTTTAAATAATCATGTGACTGAGGCATTTATCAGTCTTTGTCCAACTACATATTTGTTTTGTTTTTGTGTTTAAAATACCATTCTATTTATAATGTGTAATGTTGCTATAAAATATCTTGGTAATTCATTATGTCATGGATTTAACTATCCATTCAGAGCTTGTATTCTATTGTCATTGTACCAAATTTGAACAATTGTCTATATTTCTTATACTGACCTTCTTATATATACTAAAATGTTTGGTAGCAATTTACCAACTACATGTACTAGCTACTGTTTATTGTTTATATCCAGTGTTCAATAAAATTTGATGTTTTGTTATATCTGTGAATGATTTTTAGCCCAGTTACCTCAAATGACATTTTTTTCTGATTGGCATATCAACAGTTTTACATAAACATGTAAACTTCAGACATAATTAACTTATAATTAATCATTCAAATACAATAAATGTTGTCAATACGTGCCATATAGCACACACAGTAGCCATAACTTAACAATTATTATGTCAATATGTTGTCAATAAATATATGAATACAATAAATTACCTATATTAACGAGCTTGATGTTATCATCAGCGATTGCTGTTAGTGCATTAGCGACGTTAGCTAGCTGCTGATGATGATTCTTTGGGTCTTTTATGGCTTTGATACGTTTCCCTTGTAAAGCTTGAATCAACGCACATAATCTTGCTCCGTTGTCAAAATCTTCTTCCAAATTATTGACTTCTTGTCCAGCTGCTCGCAGTTGTTCGTTTACCCAATTCCTGAATGTATTCTCCTGAATGAGCACCCACTTGTCCACTCCCGCCTTGGCCGCGTGACCCTCCCGGGTCCGTGCAATATTGTGTGATTCCATCGCGATATCAAACTACAATGGTAAACATAGAGTATGTTTCTGTATCTGAACTCAAACAGCTTCACTTGACACAAACAATACACTTAGTTAGTCCGTCACTCAACCTAATATTCCCAGAATCAATATCGTAATCGATATATGGTAAACTCAATTATGTCCGAACAATTCGCAATTGTAAGAAGTCGGAAATTTCACGCCTAAAGTCACTAGAAGTGGACACAGTCAGTTGGGTGTGACGGTCCGAAAACTGGTAGCTTCGTACATACGTTAAGTTGACACCGTTTACAAATTGAAAACCGGTTTTACCGTAGTACTAAACTCCCGAGTCTAAAATTAGTAACACAAAATACTATTGAATTTACAGGTAAGTCAGCGAAGCGGAGAAATTTAACCGTGCGTCGCAGTCTGTACTGTGTCTTAATTGTGTATCGGACAATATCCGTGACTGCCAGTTGTCTGATCTCCGTGTCTTAAAACATACAAGACTGGTTTTATTTTTTCTAATTATTTATACGAGTTTGATGATACGAAATGAAATATGAAGTTTCAACATAGACCCTTAAACGCTAATCGAGTTCTCAAAACGTTCGTTCTTTGATCTAAGGGAAGTAACTGTGTATACTTTAATTTCACTTTTAATCAGAGTTATTCTTCTTTTCTCGCTTTTCGTATTTACTGACCCGACTCGGGAGTTAGAACGGCTCTATCAACCTAAATTTGTACATGAAAACAAATATTTAAGTGAAATATAAGTATGTTCTGTTCTATGTACAATGGTCCCAGGTATGTAAGACAATCAAAACAGGGTCAAGACCACGTGTCCATGTCGTGATTAATCCCGGCTGCCAGAATTCCAGCACTATATTACCAGTTCTACGAGACGCAGTTGTACTATTTGATATCGTTTGTATATATCTGGTACTTGTATGTTATATACCTGGTACTTGTATGTTATATATCTGGTACTTGTATGTTATATATCTGGTACTTGTATGTTATATATCTGGTACTTGTATGTTGTATATCTGGTACTTGTATGTTGTATATCTGGTACTTGTATGTTATATATCTGGTACTTGTATGTTATATATCTGGTACTTGTATGTTATATATCTGGTACTTGTATGTTATATATCTGGTACTTGTTTGTTGTATATCTGGTACTTGTATGTTATATATCTGGTACTTGTATGTTATATATCTGGTACTTGTATGTTATATATCTGGTACTTGTATGTTATATATCTGGTACTTGTATGTTATATATCTGGTACTTGTATGTTATATATCTGGTACTTGTATGTTATATATCTGGTACTTGTATGTTATATATCTGGTACTTGTATGTTATATATCTGGTACTTATATGTTATATCATACAGAGGTCCTCGCCAATTCCATCAACATTCTACTCGATATATAACGTTTTCCCGGCTATTTGATTTCATCAATTTTAAGGTATTAACTTAGTAAAACTGCACCAAAATTCAACATAGTATACGTAATGTGACTTTAAGTGGATGTACACGATATGAAAGCTCCTTGTATGACAAACATACAGTGAGTGAGTCTAGTACAGTCATGCTGAATCATTGTGTATCATCTTTCATAGTAAACATAAGTTTCCTCAACACTACACTAAATGCCACGTCATTTTACAACATTGTGTACAGTATGAAACCCTTGGAATAAACTTCAATCTATTTTATATAATCGTGGATTTAATTAATAATAATTTCCCCAGGGAATTGTGAGGAATATTTACCAACCTGAATGTAAGAATGAAGTGAATTAGAAGATAATTATCTCCCTTGTTTGACTCTTAGCGGACCACTGCCTGGCGCTAGTTTCGCGAGCTCAGAAAGCGTTTGGACGCTAGGCTGGGAATAATGTACGAAAAGTACAACGTGTAAGGTATAACAACACGTGTAACAACGTACCAAATGTAAGGTATAACAACACGTGTAACAACGTACCAAGTGTAAGGTATAACAACACGTGTAACAACGTACCAAGTGTAAGGTATAACAACACGTGTAACAACGTACCAAGTGTAAGGTATAACAACACGTGTAACAACGTACCAAGTGTAAGGTATAACAACACGTGTAACAACGTACCAAGTGTAAGGTATAACAACACGTGTAATAACGTACCAAGTGTAAGGTATAACAACACGTGTAACAACGTACCAAGTGTAAGGTATAACAACACGTGTAACAACGTACCAAATGTAAGGTATAACAACACATGTAACAACGTACCAAGTGTAAGGTATAACAACACATGTAACAACGTACCAAGTGTAAGGTATAACAACACGTGTAACAACGTACCAAGTGTAAGGTATAACAACACGTGTAACAACGTACCAAGTGTAAGGTATAACAACACGTGTAACAACGTACCAAGTGTAAGGTATAACAACACATGTAACAACGTACCAAGTGTAAGGTATAACAACACATGTAACAACGTACCAAGTGTAAGGTATAACAACACGTGTAACAACGTACCAAGTGTAAGGTATAACAACACATGTAACAACGTACCAAGTGTAAGGTATAACAACACGTGTAACAACGTACCAAGTGTAAGGTATAACAACACATGTAACAACGTACCAAGTGTAAGGTATAGCAACACATGTAACAACGTACCAAGTGTAAGGTATAACAACACATGTAACAACGTACCAAGTGTAAGGTATAACAACACGTGTAACAACGTACCAAATGTAAGGTATAACAACACGTGTAACAACGTACCAAGTGTAAGGTATAACAACACATGTAACAACGTACCAAGTGTAAGGTATAACAACACATGTAACAACGTACCAAGTGTAAGGTATAACAACACATGTAACAACGTACCAAATGTAAGGTATAACAACACGTGTAACAACGTACCAAGTGTAAGGTATAACAACACATGTAACAACGTACCAAGTGTAAGGTATAACAACACGTGTAACAACGTACCAAGTGTAAGGTATAACAACACGTGTAACAACGTACCAAGTGTAAGGTATAACAACACATGTAACAACGTACCAAGTGTAAGGTATAACAACACATGTAACAACGTACCAAGTGTAAGGTATAACAACACATGTAACAACGTACCAAATGTAAGGTATAACAACACGTGTAACAACGTACCAAGTGTAAGGTATAACAACACATGTAACAACGTACCAAGTGTAAGGTATAACAACACATGTAACAACGTACCAAATGTAAGGTATAACAACACGTGTAACAACGTACCAAGTGTAAGGTATAACAACACGTGTAACAACGTACCAAGTGTAAGGTATAACAACACATGTAACAACGTACCAAGCGTAAGGTATAACAACACATGTAACAACGTACCAAGTGTAAGGTATAACAACACATGTAACAACGTACCAAGTGTAAGGTATAACAACACATGTAACAACGTACCAAGTGTCACTGTAATATTCAACTCCACGGCAACAGTTAAAGGAAACCTTTGGACGAAACCTAACACGTCGACATATCAGCGGTTTAATAATGAATCATTTAAGTAAAACAGGCGTAGATCTATCACTGAAAGCTCTTTACACTTATTTCCGGTTGTTAATCAAAGTACAAATACACTGGTCCGGTTCTTCAATGACAGCATTCACATCGTCGGGTACAGAAGCCCGCAGGTTCGATCCCCGACCGCAACATACGCAACAAATTGTTAAAATTGTGAGTGGGCGTGGTATCACCGTCACGTGATCTACGGCTTGTAACCACAGCTATACAACACCGTGAATGTGACAGCATATTATATCTGCACCAAATATACACCGTCTCATTATAACTGAAATTTTGTTGGTGAAACGTAAAAGCAAACACACGTATAAACAGATAATTGAATTCTATCAACCCGTCGTATGTTGGAAATATACATCTCTGTCCCTCCAATTGACGCACAGTGTATGTATGTTTGCTGTGAATGCTAGCCTTTGTTTGACTTGTGATGTGGAATTAAATAAAATTTGCAACGCCTTCTGTAGAAACTGTTATTTGCTATCGTATTTATAAGTAGTATATAAATACTGACATTTTTCCTGTACACAGAGCAATGATTCACTTCCCAAATATATAATATGATCACACTAACTCCAAAACTCGGTGAAGTGTGGCGACATTATATCCTGCATGAATTTACGCATATTTTACATTGATTGCGAAACCAGTTTTACAACTTTTATATACACCAAAATGTTTGGCTAATTATTTTCAGTTATCTGTTTCTTATTTATCTTTATTTTTTACATATATTCAAACTTACTGAGCGCTTTTCAATAACATGATGTGAGTTTTAAAGGACATCCTGGCCCGGATCCACCGGGGGGGGGGGGGGTAAAGGGGATATGCCCCCCGGTCGGCTGTAGAGTGACCTTTTTCTATTCCTAATATAAAATTATATCCACTGATTAGGTCTTAAGTTTACTATTCTTTTAGCACTTCAAATACAATACATTAATTTATAGTCGATTTCCTCTTTTTTACTACCAGTAGGGGAGACCGGGGCATAGCGTTACACTTTTCACAGTTTTTAAATTTTTGATAACATAAACTCGTTTACAACAATGTAACTAAGGTTTCCATAGTAAACAACGAAACTTTAATCCTAAAATGTATTTAATAAAACAAATAAACTATTTATTAACAATTTAGAATACGTTTTTAAAGGTAAATATATTGAAGGTCTTTTTTTAATTTGCTTAGTCATAAACATGAGAAAATGCCTGACATAGTTTGTACACATGTTCCCAAAACCACAAATACACGAGTCCGATACAGGAGTTTCTATCACGACGTACGTGCCGTGTGAGCGCTTGCATATAGGAAATATCTGTTTCGCAATTCCGGAAAACTTTTAAGAAAAGTTATAATGCAGTATTTTGAGTATGTCTGTATGAAGGCATCAATGTGCCTTTCTCAATATTATTTCTTAGTGTGTTCTGATAACAAAGAAGACTATCTACCTTTAACTGTTTAATTGATATACTGTAGGCGTTACAAGCAAATACAAATTGAAACAAATTACATGAATACACAACTACACCCGGTCATGCTTGTTAATCATCATCATAAACTTTTATTTACTAGCATTCATTATAAAAAATCGAGAATATTCCGATTCTTTAGAATTAGCACTGCTAATTATGGGTATGTCGCGACATTTCCGTCCATAAAACCTGACAAGCCATACGGTATACGGACAAAATCCCCTCCGGACAAAATCCCCTTAGCTCATTTTGCGGACAAAATCCCCTTCGTGAATTTTACAAAGCGGACAAAATCCCCTTCGTGAATTTTACAAAGCAGACAAAATCCCCTTCATGAATTTAACAACTAGGACAAAATCCCCTTCATGAATTTAACAACTAGGACAAAATCCCCTTCGTGAATTTTACAAGGCGGACAAAATCCCCTTCATGAATTTTACAAGTAGGACATAACACTCAGAGTCAGAATCGATAGTTTCGACTTGGCCGTTGAAATACTTTTTTTATAAAAACTCCAATTCCACCAGATTTTCGAATAAACGACTGTATACGTGGTTGGTTGATGAAACAATAGTCCTCCAGGTTTACTTCATCACGTTAGTCAATCTTGCATTCGGTGCAGTAAAATATATTATATGATTTCACGAGATCTATAAATTCTGGATAGCTAAGTCTACTTTTAATTCCACATACATTTAGAATACCAATTTTCAGATCGTATTTAACTGTGTTTGAATAGTCCACTGGCCCCTGTATATCCTATGTGTTATTTTGGTCTTGGGTTGTTGTTGTTCCTGAGATTAACTTATTAGTATTTCTTTGTTGTACCGGTAAAGTCGTGCGCATTTGTGATCGAAAGGTCGACTCAGGTACCCCGTCAGTACGTTTTGGTTGCATCGATTGGACAGGTCTGTTCACCGAGTGTTTTCTTCGTGAACGAGATCGGCTCTGTCATTGCTTGCCGTACGTGCGAGACTTGTCATTTTCAATCAAGGTAATGTGAGAGACTAAGGGTGTTTTTCCAGCATGTACAACACAACTGCTTTAATTCATCCTACATCTCGTTACTGCGAGAATTCATCCCACATCTCGTTACTGCGAGCATTCATCCCACATCTCGTTACTGCAAGAATTTCGAGCGCCACGTGCAAAAGGCTGGGAAATCAGCTCGTGCGTGATTCATTGGACATAGGATGTATAGCCTGTGTGATTTTATTTTAAACTGAAACAAATGTTCAAGTTTTACGTTTTTAAAGCTTTTCAGTAGACCAGTCACAAAAGCATCCGATTGGTTGTTTCTGAGTTCAGTATTAAAATTGACCAATGACAATGCTGCATTCTGAGACTGGGCATCAAACTTAAGTGTTTTAACCCAAAATAGACTTTGCATAATAGCAACAAAATCCATCCATGAAGTCACGATAACTGTTCTCGGTAAAACCAAACTTGGTGTCGTGTATCTTTCCGGTAGCAAAAACGTACGTGTTTATATCTAACGATGTTTTCACGGGATAATGGACAGAAATTATTCACGGCTGAAAATAAACGTTTTCATTGAATATATTTCAAATTTAAAATTGTTAGTTCATTACGATATATCCGAAATGACGGACAATAAGAAATATTTTGATCGTGTCTTCTTCTCTATTTCAATAAAGTTTAAATACTTAATCTATTTCCATGGAGCGATTACAATCGGTCAAAGTGTTGAAATCCCTACTTGAACGATGGTTTACACTACTGAAACATAACTTATCCAGTGTGAAAGTTCGGTGTTATGTTAATCAGGCTGAGAAATAATTAAAAATCTTGAAGTTAACTCAATTGTCGATTTCTTGCTACTACTGAAAGAAAAATTATATTTGTAGTTTGTGTGAGTCATTCTATATTTCCCGCATCGTATCGTGTCTGTTTTTAGTTAATTGGATGATCACCACACAATGTCATATATGTACACTTTGATGTGTAATGTGGTTTCAGAGTGCTTTTTATTTGCTGGCTCATGTTGTACGCAATATCACTGTGAACGTTCAAAGCCTGTTCTGTACCTGGTACGTCTACCACCCGGTGTTACCACACTACAGTTCAACCTATAGAGAGCAGGTTCTGTACCTGGTACGTCTACCATGCGGTGTTACCACACTACAGTTCAACATGTAGAGAGTAGGTTCTGTTCCACGTACGTCGACCACCCGGTGTTACCACACTACAGTTCAACATGTAGAGAGTAGGTTCTGTTCCACGTACGTCGACCACCCGGTGTTACCACACTACAGTTCAACATGTAGAGAGTAGGTTCTGTTCCACGTACGTCGACCACCCGGTGTTACCACAACCAGTAGATACCAGCACCCTATGTGGAACACTCAGTCAACCTGTAGAGACCAGCACCCTATGGGGAACACTCAGTCAACCTGTAGAGACCAGCACCCTATGGGGAACACTCAGTCAACATGTAGAGACCAGCACCCTATGGGGAACACTCAGTCAACCTGTAGAGACCAGCACCCTATGGAGAACACCCAGTCAACCTGTAGAGACCAGCACCCTATGGGGAACACCCAGTCAACCAGTAGAGACCAGCACCCTATGTGGAACACTCAGTCAACCTGTAGAGACCAGCACCCTATGGGGAACACTCAGTCAACCTGTAGAGACCAGCACCCTATGGGGAACACTCAGTCAACCTGTAGAGACCAGCACCCTATGGGGAACACTCAGTCAACCTGTAGAGACCAGCACCCTATGGGGAACACCCAGTCAACCTGTAGAGACCAGCACCCTATGGGGAACACTCAGTCAACCTGTAGATACCAGCACCCTATGGGGAACACTCAGTCAACCTGTAGAGACCAGCACCCTATGGGGAACACTCAGTCAACCTGTAGAGACCAGCACCCTATGGAGAACACTCAGTCAACATGTAGGGACCAGCACCCTATGGGGAACACTCAGTCAACCTGTAGAGACCAGCACCATATGGAGAACACTCAGTCAACCTGTAGGGACCAACACCCTATGGGGAACACTCAGTCAACCTGTAGGGACCAACACCCTATGGGGAACACTCAGTCAACCTGTAGAGACCAGCACCCTATGGGGAACACTCAGTCACTCAGTAGAGACCAGCACCCTATGGGGAACACTCAGTCACTCAGTAGAGACCAGCACCCTATGGGGAACACTCAGTCAACCTGTAGAGACCAGCACTCTATGGGGAACACTCAGTCAACCAGTAGAGACCAGCACCCTATGGGGAGCATTCAGTCAACCAGTAGAGACCAGCACCCTATGGGGACCATTCAGTCAACCAGTAGAGACAAGCACCCTATGGGGAACACTCAGTCAACCAGTAGAGACCAGCACCCTATGGGGAACACTCAGTCAACCAGTAGAGACCAGCACCCTATGGGGAACACTCAGTCAACCAGTAAAGACCAGCACCCTATGGGGAACACTCAGTCAACCTGTAGAGACCAGCACCCTATGGGGAACACTCAGTCAACCAGTAGAGACCAGCAACCTATATGGAACACTCAGTTAACCTGCAGAGACCAGCACCCTATATGGAACACTCAGTCAACCAGTAGAGACCAGCACCCTATGGGGACCATTCAGTTAACCTGTAGGCAGCAGAAACCCGATACTTAACAATGAAAACAGGAGAAAACTAAAGCAACCCTTTTAACTCTCATGTAGAAATCATGTATGGACAGAAAAACGAAATAGTTCGCAGGAACAAATATGGCATAACATAATTAAAACAAACAACGAACAACAATGAACATTTCAACAAATAATCTTAAATAAGCGTGACTTTTTACAGACTTATTCGGCAAATTCATCAGTAAGCCTTAATATTTCCGGGATAATTATTCACTTTAAAACTTTCAATTTAATTTCATACTGAAATCCATTATTTGTGTGACGTCACCATGAATCTGGATATACATAATTATTATGAAACTTAATTAATTATACGGCAATGTAGAGATACTGCCCGAGTAATTACGAACATTTCTAGGACATTACATCTGACTCACATTCCATTTATCGTCATACCATTAGTATAAATCATCGGACCAATGAATAATAAACAAAAGTACGATCTAGTTTCCTCATCACAAGCAAAAAAGAATTTAACATTCATTGAGGTCGCTGACCGATAGAACGACTGTTCCCATTTTTCTGTTTGTACTTTCGTTCAATTTTAAGTGTCAATCTCTCACGTAACTTAATCCGCTTATTTTTCAAAGTTTAGTTAATGATGCTTCCTACGGCGATTTATTGTTCAACATCGAGGGGGGAATAATATTTTGAAGTATATAAAGGTGAAGTAAGACTGATAAAATCAAAGTAAACTAAGCATTGCTTGACCAGCGTTTGTGTCAGCTGTTTGAGGAAAACAATGTAAGTAAAATATATTTATTTCTAAAATAATGTTGTTTTATAATTATTTTTGTTTTAAGGTGTGATAGAACAACAAAACATATATATCTAAGGTGAGATAAGAACGTTGTTTTAACTAAATTTAGTGTTTTGCCGTCAGCTCAACACGAACACTAGGCGTTGTTAATGACGACTTATATTTTTGATTCTCACATCATTTTCACACAATTTGTGAGTAGCTGCAAGGTATAAGGTGTGTGTTCACTGTATATATAACTGTATAGTCACTTACATAGTTCAACTACTGCAGTTACTGAAGTGAGGTACAGAACGTGGCTCGCACTTTCGTGAACTTTCGCTAATGCACTCGATGTACGATAGTTGTCGGATTATTTTCGTGTGTGAATTTTACAGCAGATTTTGTGGTCGTACTGGAAGTGCGTTCTCTTTGTATTGTATTAGTTGATTCACTTTCTAACGCGTTGTGAGATCTGCCAAATTGATGAAGCAGACAATTTTATGCCAATCTGCGAGTGTAATTCTATTAAGAGCAATTATATAGACGTGGGAGATTGTAATATTTAAGTTCATTTTTATCGCCCTGAGCTGTGATCAGAACGGTATGAATGAAATATAGGGTAAACTATTCTTTACTAAAGTCAATTGTTTTTATTGCATTTAACGCGACGTTTGTTTACAAAAGCTTAACTTTGTACCGAATTATTAAGTTAAGATAATTAGGTATCTTAATCATTTTTTACTTAATAACGGCGCATTCATCATACGGACAGTTGGGTACACATGCTTATTTTGATTACACAAACGAGCATTTTGAAACCAATTTATGATTGATATTAAAGTGAACTTACTTTCCGTTTGGGAATTGTCTGCACCGAACGACCCCCAAAGATCACGTGATATAATACCACAAGCAAAATACATTACTTAATGCTGTAAAAATAAGATAACTGTTGTTTCTGTTAAACACAGATAACGAACTATATCTGATGACAGTGGAACTAAAATTATGTTAAAATCGTTTAATTAATTGGATTATATCGATATTCACAGAACTTTACAAGGTGTTGGCTTCAATAAACGTTAGAGAAGGGAATTTGGAAGAATGAAGTACAGTCGAGCAACTATAGAATGTGCAAGTCCGTCCAAGAGTCCGGAAGTTGTAATATTTCCACCAAAATACCCAACATCCGGTAAGTTGCAATTGTTGTTGTTTTTTATTTTCAAAGTTATTGTTGTACCGATTAAAAATGACACATCTTCCGGTAAGTAACGATTACTGAAAGAAAACGTTGCTGTATTGATGTCCATGGTTTCATCTACGAACGGAGTTGTCGTTCGTTGCTTTCTCTCACATCAGCCACTCTGCGATTGGCGCCATGTCAAGAGTCTGGACATGATTTCAAATGAGTCGTGCATGTTTAATTTCGTCAACGTTAACAAGTAAACTGACAGTGGAGAGAAACCAAGTCATAAATCCTCATCCTGTATTATGCCAGATTATTTCAAACAAAAATTCGAAGAACTATTCATATGACTTATTATGCAGCTAATCGTTATTACGAACCCCCAAGGTTTATACTTATATTGGTTATATAACAATACAAGCTAACTTCATTACAGTTTACTGTCTAGTACCGACATACTAATCTGAATAATAATCTACTTCTATATTCATTTTACGTAGAATAGTATTTCATATCGGTAGATATTTTCAGTTCTAGTGTTTTATATAACGTACTGAATTGATTAGATGATAAAACACACTGGACATTACATTATTACTATGTTTAGATGTAAAATACAGTTAAGAGAGTGTAACAATCAGAGGTACGAGTCAATCTAACTGAACGTTTAAACATTCATTATTTCGTGCGTTTGTGAATGTTACCAACACATGTAACATTGGATACATATCGTCGTAACTTGTATGATAGGGATGATAGGGAAAATGCAACCGATGGCATTTATAAAAGAAAGAAAGAAAACTGTTCCACTGTGCCTGTACCTAAACTTATATTTCTGTCAGTAATGTTATACATTGGAACACACACAATGCTAAAGTAGTAGGACAATGAGAAACAATGAAGACATGTGGGGATTTTCATGACGATCTGAATTTAGAATAAAACATTTTTTTGCATTGGGAATATCTCAGTATACAGTCAAGGTTATTTGGGTAACAGTCAAAACTGTTGTCCCCTCCACCTCGGGAGTACATCGGCCTAGGACAACAGTTCAGAATGTCATCCCCTCAACATCGGGAAAACATCGGCCTAGGGCAACAGTTCAGAATGTCATCCCCTCAACATCGGGAAAACATCGGCCTAGGGCAACAGTTCAGAATGTCATCCCCTCAACATCGGGAAAACATCGGCCTAGGGCAACAGTTCAGAATGTCATCCCCTCAACATCGGGAAAACATCGGCCTAGGGCAACAGTTCAGAATGTCATACCCTCAACATCGGGACAACAGTTTTGACTGTTACCCAAATAACCATGAAATAAATGTTTTATTACCGGATCAAAAGTTTATCTAAACAAAAAAGGGAATAATTGTTTTATTACCTGATAAATTTTTTAAACGACCGAACGTTAATGATATGCCGTCTAAAAATAAAATTTGGAAATTCCACTGACTTCATAGCGCCAGAGGGAAACAGTTCATACTGTTGACCGGGGAATAGTTCAATCGAAGACAAATTGATAGCTTTCATGTAAAACTGCATAATATAACAGATTTGTATTTATATATGGAATCAGGTAATAATTTTTCATAGTTAATGTTAATGCCGGGTGTAACATATATAATTAGATGATTGTTTTTTCTACGTATATATACGAAGATCTATATATTTTCAAAAAGTTTTGATTTGATATCATGTCCTTGACCTTGAACCTACATGGCCAATAGTTGCATTCTGCATCATCGAACAGATTGTGACGAGGTAAATGAAATACCAGCCCGGGGATATAGTTATTGAGCAGACACTGACTACTGCTTCAATGACCTTTGAACTCACCGTATGACCCTGACATAGAGCAGACACTGACTACTGCTTCAATGACCTTTGAACTCACCGTATGACCCTGACATAGAGCAGACACTGACTACTGCTTCAATGACCTTTGAAATCACCGTATGACCCTGACATAGAGCAGACACTGACTACTGCTTCAATGACCTTTGAAATCACCGTATGACCCTGACATTGAACCGAAAGTAGCGTTATGCACGTCGTCTAATCATGATCAAGAATCGTGCAAAGAAAATATTTTCTGGAAAAAACAGATGTGAATCCCAGACTACTTTTGTGGTAGACGGGCACAGGACCAAAAACAATCCGTCTTCATATATAAGTATTTAAGAAAGTAAATTTTGTCCCTTAACGTAACCCCCATTCTGTTGGTACATATCTGTACAGGGATTATATTATAATATAAAATGTATGGTGTTAATATACGGATAATTCCAGCTTTATTTCGCACATTTCTGTCTGATCACGTGATGCAGGTGTAAACATTTCTGTCTTATCACGTGATCTAGGTGTAAACAATGGATGTGAACTATATATCCTACTTCTAATAATTTCTTACAACGTTTCCAATAAGTTAATTTAACAACATATAGATGATGATGAATCTAGACTTCCGAATTGTTCACTAACAGTAAACATTTGTAGTAGCAAACATTTGTAGTACTAAGCAAAGGATTCTGATTTTCTAAACAAATTGCTTAAATAATACCAGTCTCAAACTCATGCCTCTTATTGGCTGCTTTTGAGCACAGTGTTAATATTGACCAATGACAATACTGCATTCACAGAACTCAGTTTTATAACCTAAGGCCTTGGACCAGTTTCAGATATTAAATTTGATAAGCTATGAAATATCACCGAAAGTACAAGACGGTTTGTATGTAAACATTCACAATTGGTTCGCGTTACTTTCGGTTACTATATTAAATATCCTATCGTGTTTAAACTGCATAGATAGTGTCTTAAATAACATAAACGTGATATAAATGTTTATATTAGTCATAGCTGAGGTGTATTTCCCATACGTCACTAATCGTACAGGTGATTACCCATTCATCTACGGGCTCTAATTTTACCCTATAATAAAATGTCACCCATGCGTAATTGTAGAAAAAGTGAGGTTTAAGTTGTAAGATTAGAAATGTGCCTGCTAGCGTTGAGACAGGACGGACCCAATATTAAATTCAGACATGGACTCCACGGGAAGTACACTGCACGGTATGATCCCTTATATTATATTATAGAGGCTATATTAGGGCACCGGCAATAATAAAGTATTTGTTTTATTATAGTGCTTTGTAAACAATATCGCAAACTGCGTTCGATTGTTAATTTATGTGATAGCGGAATAGAATATTATATTTGCAATTATCTAAATGTTGATGTTAATTTGTATGAGAATGTAATGTATAATAATTGCAATTATCTATAATACATAAAAGTAATATTTTAACAGTATCATAAATTGGAAATATTTGTATAATTGGTAAACAAATACTTTTTGCGCATCATAGTAGCGATTATCGTTGTAATTGTTACGTCATATCCTTTGTTATTTTCACCGGCGAAATATCGAACATATTGTTCGTGTGTAATTACGCGACTGCGACGACATGTTTTTATAATATAAACTAGGGCTAGTGCATGCTAGTATAAAGTTATAACTTTATGACGCTCAAGTAGATGTTCATTTTGAATTTCAAACAGTGGCAGAGTTTTGCGGCGACAGTGTCTTCATTTGATTAACATAACACCTTTCATATATACTGAACCGCTTTAAAAACGCAACACTCATTATAATAATCATATCTCATTTAATTCATGAAGCTGATTAAAAAGAATTTTATTTTTAAAGTAATCAATCATTATTCACCAATCTCCTTGAATTTCAACGTCATAAGTCCAATGGCTCGAGAATGCGAGCGTATTATCCACGGCCGATTTTATAAAGTGTCAGTAGCGCGTATGGCCTCCATGCGACTGTATGCATTCACCGCATCTTCTACGCATAGACAAAATCAAATTTCGGATGGTGTTCTGGGGAATGCGCTGCCACTCCTGGATCAAAGTTTGTTCCAACTGTTGCAAATTCGCTGGAGGGGGTGTTCTAGCATGAACACGTCGACCCAGTTCGTCCCAAAGGTGTTCAATAGGTGCGAGGTCCGGAGAAAGTGATGGCCAATTCATTACGTTAACGTTACTCGCTTGTAGAAAGTGTGTAGTGAGTCTTGCCGTATGTGGGCGGGCATTATCGTGCTGGAAGACAGCGTTGAGTAGGCCTAGATGACGTTGCATCAAAGGCAAAACCACAGGAGCAAGTATGTCATCTCTATAACGATTGACTGCCATCCCACGGAAATTTGCAAGAATTCCGTGCGCAATGCCATTTCTTGAAAATCAGCACGTGGAGCAGCAGGAAATTGTTGTAAATTGGTGAATAATGATTGATTACTTTAAAAATAAAATTATTTTTAATCAGTTTCATGAATTAAATGAGATATCATTATTATAATGAGTGTTGCGTTTTTAAAGCGGTTCAGTATATTTAGTTAATGGATGTCAACATGTTTATTCTGATGTCTACTCTAAGCTTCTACATCATCAATATCGTCGGCATCATTTACATCATCAATATCGTCAGCATAATTTAAATCATCAATATCGTCGGCATCATTTATATAGTCGGCATCATTTATATCATCAATATCATCAGCATCATTTATATAGTCGGCATCATTTATATCATCAATATCATCAGCATCATTTATATAGTCGGCATCATTTATATCATCAATATCGTCGGCATCATTTATATAGTCGGCATCATTTACATCATTTATATAGTCGGCATCATTTACATCATCAATATCATCGGCATCATTTATATCATCAATATCATCAGCATCATTTATATAGTCGGCATCATTTACATCATCAATATCATCAGCATCATTTATATAGTCGGCATCATCTACATCATCAATATCATCGGCATCATTTATATAGTCGGCATCATCTACATCATCAATATCATCGGCATCATTTATATAGTCGGCATCATCTACATCATCAATATCATCGGCATCATTTATATAGTCGGCATCATCTACATCATCAATATCATCAGCATCATTTATATAGTCGGCATCATCTACATCATCAATATCATCGGCATCATTTATATAGTCGGCATCATCTACATCATCAATATCATCAGCATCATTTATATAGTCGGCATCATCTACATCATCAATATCATCGGCATCATTTATATAGTCGGCATCATTTATATCATCAATATCATCAGCATCATTTATATAGTCGGCATCATCTACATCATCAATATCATCAGCATCATTTATATAGTCGGCATCATCTACATCATCAATATCATCAGCATCATTTATATAGTCGGCATCATTTATATCATCAATATCATCAGCATCATTTATATAGTCGGCATCATCTACATCATCAATATCATCAGCATCATTTATATAGTCGGCATCATCTACATCATCAATATCATCAGCATCATTTATATAGTCGGCATCATTTACATCATCAATATCATCAGCATCATTTATATAGTCGGCATCATCTATATCATCAATATCATCAGCATCATTTATATAGTCGGCATCATCTACATCATCAATATCATCAGCATCATTTATATAGTCGGCATCATCTACATCATCAATATCATCAGCATCATTTATATAGTCGGCATCATCTACATCATCAATATCATCGGCAATATTTATATCGTTTATCATCGATCCGATAACAAATCGGTTATTGGTGATAAATCGTCTTATATGTAAAACATTGACACCACGGTAGAAGTTGTCCCAATTTTCAAAGGTCGTAAATTCATGCCGGTTGTTTTATCATGGAAACACTCTGCATTGATCCATTTAATTGTTAAGTTTGATTGAACGACCTTAATGTTGCGGTTTTACACGCTGTGTTCCTATTTCCGGAGTAAATTCGTTTACCTTTGTTAGAGTTCTGTGACTCACATAGGTAACCGAACTTTGACATAAAACTACCTGTCAGTCTGTTGCGGTTACGTTGAGTCATACATATAAATCTTCAGTCTAGATACAATAAATGCTGATTGGGGTTTTACAATCAAACGTCACAATCTAGTTGACCTATTACAATTCTTTGTTCATATTTTTGTTTTGTAATGACCGGTACTTACACATTTCCTTATAACCAATAATACCTACACTACAATAATTTCCAAATTGATATGAATATTTAAATGGTTTCACATTACTCAAATCACTTAGAGCGTTTATAAATGTCTAGCGAGTTAACCATTAGTTATGATAGATCATTACGACTGTATAGTATCCGTCTTTTAAACACGCAATCACTAGAGGACCCAAAAGGCGCCCCTAAAATTCCAATGCCTTACATGTATGTCCGAGTATAAATATGAGCATAAACAGCGATCTTTAATTACAATATTTTCAAATAAGCAATTATGATTTACGGTAGCATTATATTCTATAATGATGACGTTTATAAACGAAATATAAAACACAGTCATTGCCGAATTATAAGACTTGAGCAAAACCCAAAACTTGATCAAAATGTTGCCCACCCCCGAGTCCAAATCCTGGACCCGCCCCTGGCAAGTAGTACATCCCCGTGTCGATTCAGAAACATTTATTGTCTTCCCTCCTACGATTTGGAACGAAATTTAGTTTGTCCGACTTTTTTTTTATTTGGACCAGGAAGTACACATCCGCTATCTAAAGTCGACGGGGATTTTAACTATTATCGTGTATCTTATAATAGGTTTATGACAATCACGTGACATAATTTATCAATATTATTCAAATATCTTAAAAACGAACATTATCTAATATTTCTATTTTTAGCGACAAATAATCGTCGTTCTTGGCAAAAGCCCAAAACTTTGCCACCTCTTTATCTAAAAAATACCCAACAAATTTGAAGTGAAAAAGGTATTTGATAAACTAGATAGGCCCTACATTGTATCGGATTTCCGGTTTGTGTTTCAAAATATTAATTGAAATACACCAGAAGAAATATCAACAAACTTTGGTATGAATTAGATCAAATATAATCAGTAAAATTATACGATTACACAGTACATGTATATATTATGTACGAAGAAGTTTTGTAAATTCTGATTTTTTTGGTTTTGAGCAGAATTTTAGGGCGAAATATCGATCATGAAAGTTCATTTTGCTCGAACACTAAATATCTGCAAGATTAAGTCACTTCAGAATTAAATCCTTTATTTAGAATTTTATCAATTTTGTGACCTCCGTAATATAAAACTGGCTGGAAGATATTGCATCTAGGTTGTCTTCCCTTATTTCTGATTCGTGTAGGAGAATATATCCTGGCAAAGTTGATTATGTACGTAGAATGTTAACTGACTCATTGAGGAAATACGGGATTGGATTGTTGTTTTACCAGAGGTCTGTGTGGGAAGGCACTGTCGTATGTATGTGGCGTTCCCTGTACCCAGAGGTCTGTGTGGGGTGGCACTGTCGTATGTATGTGGCGTTCCCTGTACCCGGAGGTCTGTGTGGGAAGGCACTGTCGTATGTATGTGGCGTTCCCTGTACCCGGAGGTCTGTGTGGGAAGGCACTGTCGTATGTATGTGGCGTTCCCTGTACCCGGAGGTCTGTGTGGGAAGGCACTGTCGTATGTATGTGGCGTTCCCTGTACCCGGAGGTCTGTGTGGGAAGGCACTGTCGTATGTATGTGGCGTTCCCTGTACCCGGAGGTCTGTGTGGGAAGGCACTGTCGTATGTATGTGGCGTTCCCTGTACCCGGAGGTCTGTGTGGGGTGGCACTGTCGTATGTATGTGGCGTTCCCTGTACCCGGAGGTCTGTGTGGGAAGGCACTGTCGTATGTATGTGGCGTTCCCTGTACCCGGAGGTCTGTGTGGGGTGGCACTGTCGTATGTATGTGGCGTTCCCTGTACCCGGAGGTCTGTGTGGGAAGGCACTGTCGTATGTATGTGGCGTTCCCTGTACCCGGAGGTCTGTGTGGGAAGGCACTGTCGTATGTATGTGGCGTTCCCTGTACCCGGATGTCTGTGTGGGAAGGCACTGTCGTATGTATGTGGCGTTCCCTGTACCCGGAGGTCTGTGTGGGGTGGCACTGTCTTATGTATGTGGTGTTCCCTGTACCCAGAGGTCTGTGTGGGGTGGCACTGTCGTATGTATGTGGCGTTCCCTGTACCCGGAGGTCTGTGTGGGGTGGCACTGTCGTATGTATGTGGCGTTCCCTGTAGCAACTTATTCTCTCTCTCTCTCTCTGCCACTTTACTATCAAAACCTTTCGGATATCTTCAATTCGAATAGCTGACGGCCATAGAAAAAATTGCAATAGAGAATAACAAACTTATTGTTGTATATTTCAGATCAGTTGTACAACCAGACAGAGAGGAAACATGCTTATATCACTGTAAGACAGAACAGTCAGATGGACGTACCCATCAATTCTGAGCGTACTTCATCTTCCAGTCCGTACGCTCGATACGACTCTGCTCCTCATATGGTGGGCGGAGCATCGACCCCTGATCTCAGCCCGCGCAGTGGTTCTAATGTACATGGCTTTCATATCTACAAACACGACGATATTTTATATTCCCAACCAAACTTTCGTCGAGATTTACCGTCACTTAAAATACGCCAAAATGACGTCATATATGAAAACTCCATCAACAAAATTGACAGACACTATGTATCGAGGTGTTCTTTGGTTATTCTGGTCGCCATGTTTGCTGTTGCTATGACAATGTCACTTTATTGTTTGATCATGCTTCTAGATTTACAATCAAAATACTCAATTGTACAAGAACAGTTGAGAACAACACATGTATCACTTGCTCAAACACAGGAAGATACAAAGACATGTCTTCCATGTGCGGGACTACAGCTTGGTCCGCTACCCGAGGAGAACAAGGAACTAGAACAACTTATACAGAAGGAAGAGAATGGAATACGTATCTGCTGTGCACAAACTTCTGCTCAAATGTTTGTAATGATGAACCTTGTAAGTAAATGTTAAAATAATATATTTCCTAAATAAGTTTGTTAATGAATGTTGGCAATCTATTCCAATACTTTTCGACATTTCTGATAGAACATACAGTTGAGCGCTGTGTGTCGCTAGCAGACTTGAAGGTCTCTTAACCCATACACAGTGTTTATTATATATTTTAAAAGGGTGCAATTTAGTTTCAACACATTTTCCGTGGAATCGTCTCAGATTTCCGGAAAAATAGTACTTATCAACTGATTAATTAAGAACACAATTTTCAAGTCCATTTTTACTGATTTGCTCTTTATTCAACCTCAATATTAAGACCACCTCAATATCAGTTTTCAAGGGTCCCAAGGGTGGTCTTATTATTGAGGTTTTACTGTATAACATATTGTTTGATGGGGGAAAACTTATCCTACAATGGTTGCTCGGTACATGTCTTTCTCCTCTGTAAGAAATTTACACATATTGATTTGTTAATTTGCTTTCATTTTAGTTCGTGAAAAGAAAACACCAAGAAGTTTGCTCAAATGGTAGGTAGCATTCCTTCACTTACTATAATAGACCCGGAACTCAATGACCCTAAATTATGACAGTCAATATGATTAGATAATCAGGAAGTTTGGTTTGGAGCCACACGTTTATAAATACAATTACAAAAACATACATTATGATTGTATGCCTCTCGCGTTTGTATCATATAGTAAACAGTTTGAAGCATATAACTGGGTTACACACACATACATTATGATTGTATGCCTCTCGCGTTTGTATCATATAGTAAACAGTTTGAAGCATATAACTGGGTTACACAAACATACATTATGATTGTATGCCTCTCGCGTTTGTATCATATAGTAAACAGTTTGAAGCATATAACTGGGTTACACAAACATACATTATGATTGTATGCCTCTCGCGTTTGTATCATATAGTAAACAGTTTGAAGCATATAACTGGGTTACACAAACATACATTATGATTGTATGCCTCTCGCGTTTGTATCATATAGTAAACAGTTTGAAGCATATAACTGGGTTACACAAACATACATTATGATTGTATGCCTCTCGCGTTTGTATCATATAGTAAACAGTTTGAAGCATATAACTGGGTTACACAAACATACATTATGATTGTATGCCTCTCGCGTTTGTATCATATAGTAAACAGTTTGAAGCATATAACTGGGTTACACAAACATACATTATGATTGTATGCCTCTCGCGTTTGTATCATATAGTAAACAGTTTGAAGCATATAACTGGGTTACACAAACATACATTATGATTGTATGCCTCTCGCGTTTGTATCATATAGTAAACAGTTTGAAGCATATAACTGGGTTACACAAACATACATTATGATTGTATGCCTCTCGCGTTTGTATCATATAGTAAACAGTTTGAAGCATATAACTGGGTTACACAAACATACATTATGATTGTATGCCTCTCGCGTTTGTATCATATAGTAAACAGTTTGAAGCATATAACTGGGTTACACAAACATACATTATGATTGTATGCCTCTCGCGTTTGTATCATATAGTAAACAGTTTGAAGCATATAACTGGGTTACACAAACATACATTATGATTGTATGCCTCTCGCGTTTGTATCATATAGTAAACAGTTTGAAGCATATAACTGGGTTACACAAAGACAATTTCTGTTGTACAAAAAGTGCAAAGATGCAGAGCATGGAAGACCTTACTCACAAATATTTTTAAATCACCATCAGTATAGAATGTGATGCTACAATATATCACCATCAGTATAGAATGTGATGCTACAATATATCACCATCAGTATAGAGTGTGATACTACAATATATCACCATCAGTATAGAATGTGATGCTACAATATATCACCATCAGTATAGAATGTGATACTACAATATATCACCATCAGTATAGAATGTGATGCTACAATATATCACCATCAGTATAGAATGTGATGCTACAATAAATCACCATCAGTATAGAATGTGATGCTACAATATATCACCATCAGTATAGAATGTGATGCTACAATATATCACCATCAGTATAGAATGTGATGCTACAATATATCACCATCAGTATAGAATGTGATGCTACAATATATCACCATCAGTATAGAATGTGGTGCTACAATAAATCACCATCAGTATAGAATGTGATGCTACAATATATCACCATCAGTATAGAATGTGATGCTACAATAAATCACCATCAGTATAGAATGTGATGCTACAATATATCACCATCAGTATAGAATGTGATGCTACAATATATCACCATCAGTATAGAATGTGATGCTACAATATATCACCATCAGTATAGAATGTGATGCTACAATATATCACCATCAGTATAGAATGTGATGCTACAATATATCACCATCAGTATAGAATGTGGTGCTACAATAAATCACCATCAGTATAGAATGTGATGCTACAATATATCACCATCAGTATAGAATGTGATGCTACAATAAATCACCATCAGTATAGAATGTGATGCTACAATATATCACCATCAGTATAGAATGTGATGCTACAATATATCACCATCAGTATAGAATGTGATGCTACAATATATCACCATCAGTATAGAATGTGATACTACAATAAATCACCATCAGTATAGAATGTGATACTACAATAAATCACCATCAGTATAGAATGTGATGCTACAATAAATCACCATCAGTATAGAATGTGATACTACAATATATCACCATCAGTATAGAATGTGATGCTACAATATATCACCATCAGTATAGAATGTGGTGCTACAATATATCACCATCAGTATAGAATGTGGTGCTACAATAAATCACCATCAGTATAGAATGTGATGCTACAATATATCACCATCAGTATAGAATGTGATGCTACAATATATCACCATCAGTATAGAATGTGATGCTACAATATATCACCATCAGTATAGAATGTGATGCTACAATAAATCACCATCAGTATAGAATGTGATGCTACAATATATCACCATCAGTATAGAATGTGGTGCTACAATATATCACCATCAGTATAGAATGTGATGCTACAATAAATCACCATCAGTATAGAATGTGATGCTACAATAAATCACCATCAGTATAGAATGTGATGCTACAATAAATCACCATCAGTATAGAATGTGATGCTACAATAAATCACCATCAGTATAGAATGTGATGCTACAATAAATCACCATCAGTATAGAATGTGATGCTACAATAAATCACCATCAGTATAGAATGTGATGCTACAATATATCACCATCAGTATAGAATGTGATGCTACAATAAATCACCATCAGTATAGAATGTGATGCTACAATAAATCACCATCAGTATAGAATGTGGTGCTACAATATATCACCATCAGTATAGAATGTGGTGCTACAATAAATCACCATCAGTATAGAATGTGATGCTACAATAAATCACCATCAGTATAGAATGTGATGCTACAATATATCACCATCAGTATAGAATGTGATGCTACAATATATCACCATCAGTATAGAATGTGATGCTACAATATATCACCATCAGTATAGAATGTGATGCTACAATATATCACCATCAGTATAGAATGTGATGCTACAATATATCACCATCAGTATAGAATGTGATGCTACAATATATCACCATCAGTATAGAATGTGATGCTACAATATATCACCATCAGTATAGAATGTGATGCTACAATAAATCACCATCAGTATAGAATGTGATGCTACAATATATCACCATCAGTATAGAATGTGATGCTACAATAAATCACCATCAGTATAGAATGTGGTGCTACAATATATCACCATCAGTATAGAATGTGATGCTACAATAAATCACCATCAGTATAGAATGTGATGCTACAATATATCACCATCAGTATAGAATGTGATGCTACAATATATCACCATCAGTATAGAATGTGATGCTACAATAAATCACCATCAGTATAGAATGTGATGCTACAATAAATCACCATCAGTATAGAATGTGATGCTACAATAAATCACCATCAGTATAGAATGTGATGCTACAATATATCACCATCAGTATAGAATGTGATGCTACAATATATCACCATCAGTATAGAATGTGATGCTACAATAAATCACCATCAGTATAGAATGTGATGCTACAATATATCACCATCAGTATAGAATGTGATACTACAATAAATCACCATCAGTATAGAATGTGGTGCTACAATATATCACCATCAGTATAGAATGTGATGCTACAATATATCACCATCAGTATAGAATGTGATACTACAATATATCACCATCAGTATAGAATGTGATGCTACAATATATCACCATCAGTATAGAATGTGATACTACAATATATCACCATCAGTATAGAATGTGATGCTACAATAAATCACCATCAGTATAGAATGTGATGCTACAATATATCACCATCAGTATAGAATGTGGTGCTACAATATATCACCATCAGTATAGAATGTGATGCTACAATAAATCACCATCAGTATAGAATGTGATGCTACAATATATCACCATCAGTATAGAATGTGATGCTACAATAAATCACCATCAGTATAGAATGTGGTGCTACAATATATCACCATCAGTATAGAATGTGATGCTACAATAAATCACCATCAGTATAGAATGTGGTGCTACAATATATCACCATCAGTATAGAATGTGATGCTACAATAAATCACCATCAGTATAGAATGTGATGCTACAATATATCACCATCAGTATAGAATGTGATGCTACAATATATCACCATCAGTATAGAATGTGATGCTACAATATATCACCATCAGTATAGAATGTGATGCTACAATAAATCACCATCAGTATAGAATGTGATGCTACAATAAATCACCATCAGTATAGAATGTGATGCTACAATAAATCACCATCAGTATAGAATGTGATGCTACAATAAATCACCATCAGTATAGAATGTGATGCTACAATATATCACCATCAGTATAGAATGTGATGCTACAATATATCACCATCAGTATAGAATGTGATGCTACAATAAATCACCATCAGTATAGAATGTGATGCTACAATAAATCAGAATCACTTATTAGAAACTCATATAACTGAAGATCTCTGTATGTTTTGTTCTTATACTCGGACATACATGCAAGGTTTTTTGAATTTTAGAGGGGACGCACTGAAACCCCCTCCCCCTTTGTCAATGCATTGTTTCCATTTCTATCCATGAAATAATGATCGCTACGCTCTAAGCGCTTTCATTATGAATGTGTATTAATTATTCAATATTTATATTTTAGAAAAGCTTAAAGAAGAGAAATCAGCATCAGGCTGCAATAACAGCATGCCTTCCAGCATATTACCTCCATCAAGGAATGGAAACATCTCCGCTTTTCTTGTTCTTACATCAAAACAAGCTACCCCTACAGGTGAGTGAAAACCGCAATCTTATACTTACTATGTCAGATAATGTAAGAAAGATCTGACGAAGGATAAAAAGTAATATTGAAGTAATTTTCATTTTGCAGAGTCTGAAAACTGTTTGTACCTGAATTACATTTTGTTCAAATTGAAAGTCTGGGTCAAAGGTTATACAGTTCTAAGACCAGTCTCAGACATAGGCATATTGTTTCACCAGTACACCTGGGTCAAAGGTTATACAGTTCTAAGACCAGTCTCAGACATAGGCATATTGTTTCACCAGTACACCTGGGTCAAAGGTTATACAGTTCTAAGACCAGTCTCAGACATAGGCATATTGTTTCACCATTACACCTGGGTCAAAGGTTATACAGTTCTAAGACCAGTCTCAGACAGAAGCCTTGCCATTGCTCAATTTATACTATAACCTCAAAATTCAATACATGTATGATGAATACTATATAATACCATTTATTTTTCAGATGAAGAAAGTCAACTACAGCCAATACGAAATTGGAATCACGCGATTTCTGGAACACATTTAACTAATCTATACATGACAGAAGACAAGACAAAACTCGTGGTGCCAGAAAGTGGTCGTTATTATTTATACAGCCAAGTGAGTTTTTTCATCTATTACGACATAGATAGCAATAACGCACAAGATATAACACAATTACTATATCAGTCTGTATTACGATACAACCCTATATATCCATTGGATGGAAACGAAGAGTTGTTAAGAGGGGTGACCACACAGTGCTGGGAACAACAGAAATCGTACGGTAAATACACCACGTATGCCGGGGCTTCTGTGATGCTGAACAAGGGCGACCAAATCTATGTTAAAGCTTCATCAGTTAAACACGTCATCGTCCATGACAGAATGACCTATTTTGGTTTGTTTAAGATCGGCTGATGCCGTTTGTTTCACATATTGGTGTCCCAGTAACAGAGATGACGGATCACTGAGGTCAACATTCCGTCCAATTTTCGGTCCACTAATGTGGACACAGTTTGTATCATAAAACTGAGTACGGAGACCAGTATCAAGTCTCAAGCAGCTGATTGGTTGCGCATGGTTTGAAATGGACCAATGGAAAGACTTCATTTTGAAACTGTTCTTACAGCTCAGTTGATAAGCTTAGGTCCAGTTGTAGCCCATCGAAGTATTACATATACTAAGCACAATGTGTATACAATACTATAAACTCTAAGATGCAGGCACGTGGTAAATATATGAACAACAAAAGTATGAACACTGAAATCATGTATACTACCTACTGTGTTATTGTTTGTGTATAAATAGGGTAAGAAAGATGAATTACACTTGTTTATACAACAGTTAACATTGTGTTTGGGTAGTAGATGTAACATGTGGTTTATTTAAGTTTGACAGATTTCATTTGTCATTGTGACATGTGTTATAAATGTGATTACATCTGGGACCAATATATATATTATATATATGTATTGGTTCCAGATTTCATAATATATCTTATATATTAGCTTGTACATGTATATATATGTATTGGCTCCAGATTTCATGATATATCTTATATATTAGCTTGTACATGTATATATATGTATTGGTTCCAGATTTCACGATATATCTTATATATTAGCTTGTACATGTATATATATATGTACATGTGTGTTGTGAACATGTTTAGATACATTTATCATTAATGTTGTATGTATACTGGTTGTGAGGAACTCTCCCAGTGTGAAATATTGTACCGGTCAATAAATTGTTGAGCAATTTTAACCAGGGTCTGAGAGGAGAAATCTGAGATTTGAGACCAGTCTGAAAATTCAAATTTCTAACTGGTTGATTCTGAGCACAGTTTGAAAATTAACCAATGGCAAGGCTGTATTCTGAGACTGGTCTCCAAATTAAGATAGATAAACTACGTCCCTGAATAAGGCAAACTGTGATATTAAATGTTAATACAATGTATGTTAATATGTATATAATATTGTGTGTACATAATTGTACATATTTTGCAATGAAACTATATTTTATGTGAATTATTGTGATAATTTTATGCAGCAATATTGTATATCAATTTTGTGTTTCAATTTTATGAACAATGCCTATGCAATTTATATACTGAATAAACAAACTTAAAACAGAAATCTTGTTTTTGTTTTTTAAGTGTATGCATACATTAAACATCATAGAAATGAACTCTGCCTATGTCTGCACCCATCAGTTTGTTCATAACTCTGCCTATGTCTGCACCCATCAGTTTGTTCATAACTCTGCCTATGTCTGCACCCATCAGTTTGTTCATAACTCTGCCTATGTCTGCACCCATCAGTTTGTTCATAACTCTGCCTATGTCTGCACCCATCAGTTTGTTCATAACTCTGCCTATGTCTGCACCCATCAGTTTGTTCATAACTCTGCCTATGTCTGCACCCATCAGTGTGTTCATAACTCTGCCTACGTATGCACCCAACAGTGTGTTCATAACTCTGCCTATGTCTGCACACATCAGAGTGTTCATAACTCTGCCTATGTCTGCACCCAACAGTGTGTTCATAACTCTGCCTATGTCTGCACCCATCAGTTTGTTCATAACTCTGCCTATGTCTGCACCCATCAGTGTGTTCATAACTCTGCCTACGTATGCACCCAACAGTGTGTTCATAACTCTGCCTATGTCTGCACCCAACAGTGTGTTCATAACTCTGCCTATGTCTGCACCCATCAGTGTGTTCATAACTCTGCCTATGTCTGCACACATCAGTGTGCTCATAACTCTGCCTATGTCTGCACCCAACAGTGTGTTCATAACTCTGCCTATGTCTGCACACATCAGTGTGTTCATAACTCTGCCTATGTCTGCACACATCAGTGTGTTCATAACTCTGCCTATGTCTGCACACATCAGTGTGTTCATAACTCTGCCTCTGTCTGCACACATCAGTGTGTTCATAACTCTGCCTATGTCTGCACACATCAGTGTGTTCATAACTCTGCCTTTGTCTGCACACATCAGTGTGTTCATAACTCTGCCTACGTATGCACCCAACAGTGTGTTCATAACTCTGCCTATGTCTGCACCCAACAGTGTGTTCATAACTCTGCCTATGTCTGCACCCATCAGTGTGTTCATAACTCTGCCTATGTCTGCACCCATCAGAGTGTTCATAACTCTGCCTACGTATGCACACATCATAGCGTGCTCATAACTCTGCCTATGTCTGTACACATAGAGTGTTCATAACTCTGCCTCTGTCTGTACAAATCATAGGGTGTTCAGAACTCTGCCTCTGTCTGTACACATCATAGGGTGTTCAGAACTCTGCCTCTGTCTGTACACATCATAGGGTGTTCAGAACTCTGCCTCTGTCTGTACATATCATAGTGTTCATAACTCTGCCTATGTCTGCACCCAACAGTGTGCTCATAACTCTGCCTATGTCTGCACCCAACAGTGTGCTCATAACTCTGCCTATGTCTGTACACATAGAGTGTTCATAACTCTGCCTATGTCTGCACCCATCAGTGTGCTCATAACTCTGCCTATGTCTGCACCCAACAGTGTGCTCATAACTCTGCCTATGTCTGTACACATAGAGTGTTCATAACTCTGCCTATGTCTGCACACATCAGAGTGTTCATAATTCTGCCTATGTCTGCACCCAACAGTGTGTTCATAACTCTGCCTATGTCTGTACCCATCAGAGTGTTCATAACTCTGCCTATGTCTGCACCCAACAGTGTGTTCATAACTCTGCCTACGTATGCACACATCATAGCGTGCTCATAACTCTGCCTATGTCTGTACACATAGAGTGTTCATAACTCTGCCTATGTCTGCACACATCATTGAGTGCTAATAACTCTGCTTCTGTCTGTACACATCATAGGGTGTTCAGAACTCTGCCTATGTCTGCACCCAACAGTGTGTTCATAACTCTGCCTATGTCTGTACACATCATAAGGTGTTCAGAACTCTGCCTCTGTCTGTACACATCATAGGGTGTTCATAACTCTGCCTATGTCTGCACCCAACAGTGTGTTCATAACTCTGCCTATGTCTGTACACATAGAGTGTTCATAACTCTGCTTCTGTCTGTACACATCATAGGGTGTTCAGAACTCTGCCTCTGTCTGTACACATCATAGGGTGTTCATAACTCTGCCTCTGTCTGTACACATCATAGAGTGCTCATAACTCTGCCTCTGTCTGTACACATCATAGGGTGTTCATAACTCTGCCTCTGTCTGTACACATCATAGAGTGCTCATAACTCTGCCTATGTCTGTACACATCATAGGGTGTTCAGAACTCTGCCTCTGTCTGTACACATCATAGAGTGCTCATAACTCTGCCTATGTCTGTACACATCATAGGGTGTTCAGAACTCTGCCTCTGTCTGTACACATCATAGGGTGTTCATAACTCTGCCTATGTCTGTACACATCATAGGGTGTTCATAACTCTGCCTCTGTCTGTACACATCATAGGGTGTTCAGAACTCTGCCTCTGTCTGTACACATCATAGGGTGTTCATAACTCTGCCTCGGTCTGTGTACATCATAGAGTGCTCATATTTCTGCCTCTGTCTGTACACATCATAGGGTGTTCATAACTCTGCCTCTGTCTGTACACATCATAGCGTGCTCAGAACTCTGCCTATGTCTGCACACAGAATACTGTTCATCAGAATTCTGATATACATGTATATGCATTACACATTTGTCCATATGACAATGATTCAATAGTGCAGGTCTCCAGAAATTATCTTTAAATACAGTTGTCCCGGACTAGTGTACATGTTCATTTTGTCTTGTCCAATATGGGACGCTAGTTGTACAAGCATAGACTAGGGTACAGTTTAACGGTAACGTCGGCTAGCATAACAGACGTATCATGGGCTAAGTCCAACTGAACTGTTGGTAGCCTGATTCCACAATTAGACTTGTCCATGACGTCAGGCTGTTGGTAGCCTGATTCCACAATTAGACTTGTCCATGACGTCAGGCTGTTGGTAGCCTGATTCCACAATTAGACTTGTCCATGACGTCAGGCTGTTGATAGCCTGATTCCACAATTAGACTTGTCCATGACGTCAGGCTGTTGGTAGCCTGATTCCACAATTAGACTTGTCCATGACGTCAGGCTACCAACAATTAGACTTGTCCATGACGTCAGGCTACCAACAATTAGACTTGTCCATGACGTCAGGCTACCAACAATTAGACTTGTCCATGACGTCAGGCTGTTGGTAGCCTGATTCCACAATTAGACTTGTCCATGACGTCAGGCTGTTGGTAGCCTGATTCCACAATTAGACTTGTCCATGACGTCAGGCTGTTGGTAGCCTGATTCCACAATTAGACTTGTCCATGACGTCAGGCTACCAACAATTAGACTTGTCCATGACGTCAGGCTGTTGGTAGCCTGATTCCACAATTAGACTTGTCCATGACGTCAGGCTGTTGGTAGCCTGATTCAACAATTAGACTTGTCCATGACGTCAGGCTGTTGGTAGCCTGATTCAACAATTAGACTTGTCCATGACGTCAGGCTGTTGGTAGCCTGATTCCACAATTAGACTTGTCCATGACGTCAGGCTGTTGGTAGCCTGATTCAACAATTAGACTTGTCCATGACGTCAGGCTGTTGGTAGCCTGATTCAACAATTAGACTTGTCCATGACGTCAGGCTGTTGGTAGCCTGATTCAACAATTAGACTTGTCCATGACGTCAGGCTGTTGGTAGCCTGATTCAACAATTAGACTTGTCCATGACGTCAGGCTGTTGGTAGCCTGATTCAACAATTAGACTTGTCCATGACGTCAGGCTGTTGGTAGCCTGATTCCACAATTAGACTTGTCCATGACGTCAGGCTGTTGGTAGCCTGATTCAACAATTAGACTTGTCCATGACGTCAGGCTGTTGGTAGCCTGATTCAACAATTAGACTTGTCCATGACGTCAGGCTTGTGGATTTCTAGAGCCCTGTAGAGACATAACAAATGACTTGACATCTCCAAATTTGCCTTACGGTGACAACGCTGCCGTGAGCGGTGAGTAGTTGATTTTTACTAATGCGATTTTTACAATTCTCGATAGGAATACAATATAACTTTCCAGTCCATAAATTACTAAATGTACTAAACTGGATGCAAGAAATCATCAAAATCGCAACATTCATGTACTTGCTTTTGTTATTTTCTGAAAAGTTGTTTAATAAATTTAATAATTTAGCAACACACATAAATGTGATATCCTTTGTATACAACTATAACTTGCAAGTACATGTACACACACGCATATGCTCACATGCACGCACAAACAAACAAACAAACAAAATATATATACTATATTCACCTACATGTATATACACTGTACACACATACACTTACAATGCATCCACACAAATCACACTCATATAGACTGAAAATAATCTGAAGTGACAATTTGTGAATATATCTTAGACTAGATACATGGTGGTGACAATTTGTGAATATATCTTAGACTAGATACATGGTAAGGTAACAATGTTCTCACTTCAACAACGATCAATGTTTTATACTAGGGTGATATAACACAATAAAGGATCGACAAGCTTTATTCATGCACATTGATACAGAACTGACCAGTAACTCAGAATTGTTTAGTATTTGTGTTAGTATTTCAAGTCTTACAACATGAATAACAGAATTCGTGTCACGTTACGATGTCCTGGTCTTGTCTCAAATGATTCACCGTACGCACAATATTTGTCTTATATAGGTCGCCCTTCAGAATCCCGACCATCAAAGAAAAATGTACAGATGAAAGCTGAAATAAAACAAATCAGAATTTACATGCACTGAATAACAATGAGACAAAAAGTTATTTTCTGTCAAAATATTTACCTGCCACTGAAACTTTCGTCCAAATTTGTAAGTGATCATAAGCAGAATGCAAAAAGCCACTTTCAATAGACATACATAAATATCACTCGTCCGCACTGCGAGAATAGCGATTGTGTGCGAAGGTTAAAGCGGCGTGCTATTTCAATGTTATCCGACTATAAAACTACATATAACTCAATTTATCATACAAGGCTAAATGATAAAAACGAGCCTTTAGTTGAATCATTTCCTTATTTCAACTGTGAATTATTGTTAATCAAACATTGGTGTTATTGCCTGTCTATGACATACTTTAAGATACAATATAAGGATAAAACTGACAGCATCATAATAAGGAGTAGTATTAAAACAATCACTGTTTGTGTTCATATAATATCTGAGTTTAATATAGTGATGTGGGTATCATGTTCATAATGTATCATTACCTCCTATGCCCATACATCCAGCAAGGAAGAATAAACCGTGCCATCCTAAAACACTCTCCAGATTGAGACCAATAAACCCACCAGCTATTGTTGCTGCAGCCTAACATAACAAGATTTAGTACAGGTTTATTATCAATACATCCACCTTTGTACATTGATATGTATGAAATATTTTTCCACGCAAGCTGAATTATAAAAGACAACCCTTCAGACACATAATTATGCATCATGACAGTAAAATTATGCATCATGACAGTAAAATTATGCATCATGACAGTAAAATTAGGCACCATGACAGTAAAATTATGCATCATGACAGTAAAAGTATGCATCATGACAGTAAAAGTATGCATCATGACAGTAAAATTATGCATCATGACAGTAAAAGTATGCATCATGACAGTAAAATTATGCATCATGACAGTAAAATTATGCATCATGACAGTAAAACTATGCATCATGACAGTAAAACTATGCATCATGACAGTCAAAGTATGCATCATGACAGTAAAATTATGCATCATGACAGTCAAACTATGCATCATGACAGTCAAAGTATGCATCATGACAGTAAAATTATGCATCATGACAGTCAAAGTATGCATCATGACAGTAAAATTATGCATCATGACAGTAAAACTATGCATCATGACAGTCAAACTATGTATCATGACAGTAAAACTATGCATCATGACAGTCAAACTATGCATCATGACAGTCAAACTATGCATCATGACAGTAAAATTATGCATCATGACAGTAAAACTATGTATCATGACAGTCAAACTATGTATCATGACAGTCAAACTATGCATCATGACAGTAAAACTATGCATCATGACAGTAAAACTATGTATCATGACAGTCAAACTATGTATCATGACAGTCAAACTATGCATCATGACAGTCAAACTATGTATCATGACAGTCAAACTATGCATCATGACAGTCAAACTATGCATCATGACAGTCAAACTATGCATCATGACAGTCAAACTATGCATCATGACAGTCAAACTATGCATCATGACAGTCAAACTATGCATCATGACAGTCAAACTATGCATCATGACAGTCAAACTATGCATCATGACAGTCAAACTATGCATCATGACAGTCAAACTATGCATCATGACAGTCAAACTATGCATCATGACAGTCAAACTATGCATCATGACAGTCAAACTATGCATCATGACAGTCAAACTATGTATCATGACAGTCAAACTATGCATCATGACAGTCAAACTATGCATCATGACAGTCAAACTATGCATCATGACAGTCAAACTATGCATCATGACAGTCAAACTATGCATCATGACAGTCAAACTATGTATCATGACAGTCAAACTATGCATCATGACAGTCAAACTATGCATCATGACAGTCAAACTATGCATCATGACAGTCAAACTATGCATCATGACAGTCAAACTATGCATCATGACAGTCAAACTATGTATCATGACAGTCAAACTATGCATCATGACAGTCAAACTATGCATCATGACAGTAACATTTTATGTGAAATTCTCTTTAGAAGCATGGAAAGCGTACTCAGACATAACAAAATTTGTCATATGTCTACTCAGACAACACACAATTTGTCATATGTCTACTCAGACACACAATTTGTCATATGTCTACTCAGACAACACACAATTTGTCATATGTCTACTCAGACACACAATTTGTCATATGTCTACTCAGACAACACACAATTTGTCATATGTCTACTCAGACAACACACAATTTGTCATATGTCTACTCAGACAACACACAATTTGTCATATGTCTACTCAGACAACACACAATTTGTCATATGTCTACTCAGACAACACACAATTTGTCATATGTCTACTCAGACAACACACAATTTGTCATATGTCTACTCAGACACACAATTTGTCATATGTCTACTCAGACAACACACAATTTGTCATATGTCTACTCAGACAACACACAATTTGTCATATGTCTACTCAGACACACAATTTGTGATATGTCTACTCAGACACACAATTTGTCATACGTCTACTCAGACAACACACAATTTGTCATATGTCTACTCAGACAACACACAATTTGTCATATGTCTACTCAGACACACAATTTGTCATATGTCTACTCAGACAACACACAATTTGTCATATGTCTACTCAGACACACAATTTGTCATATGTCTACTCAGACACACAATTTGCGTTATGTCTACTCAGACACACAATTTGTCATATGTCTACTCAGACACACAATTTGTCATATGTCTACTCAGACAAACAATTTGTCATGTGTCTACTCAGACAACACACAATTTGTCATATGTCTACTCAGACACACAATTTGTCATGTGTCTACTCAGACAACACACAATTTGTCATATGTCTACTCAGACAACACACAATTTGTCATGTGTCTACTCAGACACACAATTTGTCATATGTCTACTCAGACAACACACAATTTGTCATGTGTCTACTCAGACACACAATTTGTCATATGTCTACTCAGACACACAATTTGTCATATGTCTACTCAGACAACACACAATTTGTCATGTGTCTACTCAGACACACAATTTGTCATATGTCTACTCAGACAACACACAATTTGTCATGTGTCTACTCAGACACACAATTTGTCATATGTCTACTTAGACAACACACAATTTGTCATATGTCTACTCAGACAACACACAATTTGTCATATGTCTACTCAGACAAACAATTTGTCATATGTCTACTCAGACACACAATTTGTCATATGTCTACTCAGACACACAATTTGTCATATGTCTACTCAGACACACAATTTGTCATATGTCTACTCAGACAACACACAATTTGTCATGTGTCTACTCAGACACACAATTTGTCATATGTCTACTCAGACAACACACAATTTGTCATGTGTCTACTCAGACACACAATTTGTCATATGTCTACTCAGACAACACACAATTTGTCATGTGTCTACTCAGACACACAATTTGTCATATGTCTACTCAGACACACAATTTGTCATATGTCTACTCAGACAACACACAATTTGTCATGTGTCTACTCAGACACACAATTTGTCATATGTCTACTCAGACAACACACAATTTGTCATATGTCTACTCAGACAACACACAATTTGTCATATGTCTACTCAGACAACACACAATTTGTCATATGTCTACTCAGACACACAATTTGTCATATGTCTAGTCAGACAACACACAATTTGTCATATGTCTAGTCAGACAACACACAATTTGTCATATGTCTAGTCAGACAACACACAATTTGTCATATGTCTAGTCAGACAACACATAATTTGTCATATGTCTACTCAGACAACACACAATTTGTCAAATGTCTACTCAGACAACACACAATTTGTCATATGTCTACTCAGACAACACACAATTTGTCATATGTCTACTCAGACACACAATTTGTCATATGTCTACTCAGACAACACACAATTTGTCATATGTCTACTCAGACACACAATTTGTCATATGTCTACTCAGACACACAATTTGTCATATGTCTACTCAGACAACACACAATTTGTCATATGTCTACTCAGACAACACACAATTTGTCATATGTCTACTCAGACAACACACAATTTGTCATATGTCTACTCAGACAACACACAATTTGTCATATGTCTACTCAGACAACACACAATTTGTCATATGTCTACTCAGACAACACACAATTTGTCATATGTCTACTCAGACACACAATTTGTCATATGTCTACTCAGACAACACACAATTTGTCATATGTCTACTCAGACAACACACAATTTGTCATATGTCTACTCAGACAACACACAATTTGTCATATGTCTACTCAGACAACACACAATTTGTCATATGTCTACTCAGACAACACACAATTTGTCATATGTCTACTCAGACAACACACAATTTGTCATATGTCTACTCAGACAACACACAATTTGTCATATGTCTACTCAGACAACACACAATTTGTCATATGTCTACTCAGACAACACACAATTTGTCATATGTCTACTCAGACAACACACAATTTGTCATATGTCTACTCAGACAACACACAATTTGTCATATGTCTACTCAGACAACACACAATTTGTCATATGTCTACTCAGACAACACACAATTTGTCATATGTCTACTCAGACAACACACAATTTGTCATATGTCTACTCAGACAACACACAATTTGTCATATGTCTACTCAGACACACAATTTGTCATATGTCTACTCAGACAACACACAATTTGTCATATGTCTACTCAGACAACACACAATTTGTCATATGTCTACTCAGACACACAATTTGTCATATGTCTACTCAGACAACACACAATTTGTCATATGTCTACTCAGACAACACACAATTTGTCATATGTCTACTCAAACAACACACAATTTGTCATATGTCTACTCAGACAACACACAATTTGTCATATGTCTACTCAGACACACAATTTGTCATATGTCTACTCAGACACACAATTTGTCATATGTCTACTCAGACACACAATTTGTCATATGTCTACTCAGACAACACACAATTTGTCATATGTCTACTCAGACAACACACAATTTGTCATATGTCTAGTCAGACAACACACAATTTGTCATATGTCTACTCAGACAACACACAATTTGTCATATGTCTACCCACAACACACAATTTGTCATATGTCTACTAAGGCAATTCACACTTTGTCCTATTTAAAAGGTAACTTAATTAATGCAGAGATATGACAGACACTGTATTGGCATTGCAATTAGAACATGCTCAATTAAGTATACGCGTGGGTATTCATACTGTAGATTTTGTAAAAGAATCTTACGAAATAACGAAGTTACGGCACAGGTCCCGAAACTTTCCGAACACCCCTTGTATTTACATCTAATTGATTAGTCATTACCCATAATACAGTTGAGAAATTGTATTAAGTGAGATACCGACAATTGTATATTTCTGATGATTTATCAATAGCTTAAAAGCTAGGATCAACCGAATTAAAATGCAATGTAAAAATAAAACTTGCATAAACAACAAAGCCTAATAAGAATATATTAAGTAACTTACCACAGCAGCAAAGTTAAATCCCATTGTTATTGCCATATTTTCTACACCAAACAATTTCCCTAATGCTGCGGGTGTCAGCGCAAATATACCTACATAAAATCATAATATGGTCATTCATTATTGAATATGAGGCATTTCCAGTAAATTCTATTAACCTAAACATATCTATTGGCTCATGGTGGGGTTAAAAAACGTATTGACACTACAATCAGCAGAGATGTCAAAACAATAGCACACATTGTGTACTGGATCTGGGCTGCATCATTAATGTGCGTAAAAAAGCAACACATTTTGAGAAAAAACAAATCTCTGCTAAAATCTGATAATTATTTCCAATGTCATTTCGACCTCTTCAATAACTAAACTTTGTAATATCCAATGAATCACTTGTAGAGTAATTAATACACAATATTATTATTCTTCACTAATTTCTAGGCTGTATATACATGAAGGTGACTATGACAACCTTGGTGTGTTCAATGAACAATTTATAGAAAAATTAACAATAACAGGTTCCACTATGTGTGTATATTCTGTAACTTCATACATCCACAAAGTGATATTGTAACAGAGTCTTCATACGAACACTACACAAATATGAGAGCATCAACACCATGTCAACTTACCACAGAAAGTAGCATATGTGGCACAAATCCAGATTAAAAATGCTATTTTCCCCAAAGATTCTGAGTTGACGATGGTAAATGACAAACATACAAAAAATGTTGCCAACACCTTTGCAGCAACCTAAGAAGTATAAAAGATGAGTTACAAACGTTGTCTCAAGTAACAGCTAAGAGAAATCTACAGGTTGTAAAATAGAATCAAGTAACAGCTAAGAGAAATCTACAGGTTGTAAAATAGAATCAAGTAACAGCTAAGAGAAATCTACAGGTTGTAAAATAGAATCAAGTAACAGCTAAGAGAAATCTACAGGTTGTAAAATAGAATCAAGTAACAGCTAAGAGAAATCTACAGGTTGTAAAATAGAATCAAGTAACAGCTAAGAGAAATCTACAGGTTGTAAAATAGAATCAAGTAACAGCTAAGAGAAATCTACAGGTTGTAAAATAGAATCAAGTAACAGCTAAGAGAAATCTACAGGTTGTAAAATAGAATCAAGTAACAGCTAAGAGAAATCTACAGGCTGTAAAATAGAATCAAGTAACAGCTAAGAGAAATCTACAGGTTGTAAAATAGAATCACAAAGCAGATTACACAGGTTTTTAGTCAGATTCATGAAATTTTAAAAGCGAGGAGGTGAACCTCAAAAATAATATAAATAAATAATAAAGAATTTAGAATTATGATATACTTAAAACATCATACTCTAATTTAACAGACAGAGCAACCTGGGCAATGAGTAATACAATGTACTCGTTAGAGGCAACCTGGGCAATGAACAATACAATGTACTCGTTAGAGGCAACCTGGGCAATGAACAATACAATGTAATACAATGTACTCGTTAGAGACAACCTGGGCAATGAGCAATACAGTGTACTCGTTAGAGACAACCTGGGCAATACAATGTACTCGTTAGAGACAACCTGGGCAATGAGCAATACAATGTACTCGTTAGAGACAACCTGGGCAATGAGCAATACAATGTACTCGTTAGAGACAACCTGGACAATGAACAATACAATGTACTCGTTAGAGACAACCTGGGCAATACAATGTACTCGTTAGAGACAACCTGTACAATGAACAATACAATGTACTCGTTAGAGACAACCTGGGCAATACAATGTACTCGTTAGAGACAACCTGGACAATGAACAATACAATGTACTCGTTAGAGACAACCTGGGCAATGAGCAATACAATGTACTCGTTAGAGGCAACCTGGGCAATGAGCAATACAATGTACTCGTTAGAGACAACCTGGGCAATGAGCAATACAATGTACTCGTTAGAGACAACCTGGGCAATGAGCAATACAATGTACTCGTTAGAGACAACCTGGACAATGAGCAATACAATGTACTCGTTAGAGAGACAAACACTTTTGCTGTTCCTGACAGGATGTTGCAATCAATTGGTTAATTTGATGTTGGTGATTATTTCTGCAGAAAACTGATGTTGTTAATGAAGAGAGTGTGTTGCTTCAGACGTCTGTTGTGAGAGGTTGCACTATTTATGATGTGTAATAAACGACTGCAACTATTGAGATTCTGTGCTTTTCAACATGAAGTAAGCGTGACAAGATCTTATAAATATGTTTTTTAAGGATAAAGTCTCAGAACTCTAGTCTGGGATATTCAGATCCAAAAGCAAGCTTAAAATTGACAAATGGCATTTAACCTTGGGCACTGGTTTGTAAAACTCAACAAACTCATTATAAACAAGTAATCTGTCAGTACTTATTAGAATCCGGATAGAATATAACAATACCTGAAAACCATATCTGTCCATGAGTAACCCCCATAATGGTCGACATAGTGCATTAAATATTGATGATATGGAACCAACTAAGGCCAAGAAATTATCGTCTGATATAAATGTCTGTCCATATGCCTGAAATTACACAATTAGACATTGAAATTGGTATAAACCAGTAAACAGGTACAATCGTTTTATATCCCAAGGTTATGAAAATGAGTCAGGAGTCAATTATCAAAACTCAGGCCTCTGATTGGTTGTTTCTAAGAACAGTCTTAAAATTGACCAATGGCAAGGCTGCATTATGAGACTGGCCTATAAACTCAGTTTTAATACAGTGTGCTCATTAAAAAAATAACATTTGTCACATCAGTACTGCAATAAGAGAGTAACATTGAATTGTAAACAAGAGTGAATTATATTAATAAAATTTATTGAAACTTATTTGTTTAAAGAGCTGTTAGAAATATTTGAATAAATGCGAACAATAACAGTTTGATACTTACTTTATACAAATTGATAGCAAACTGTGTACCACCGAACAACAGGAATAGATACAATACCACAATATACATATTCTTATTTTTCAAAGCTTTGATGAGAACAGTTTTTGTAGACATTTGTTGTTGGTCAGATCTAGACAAGAAAAAGGTGGAAAAAATATGTTTTCAATAAACAATGTTCCATTCTTTTTATGGTTTGTGAAACATGTGTTAACAAACTTAAAAATAAAATATTTAACACATAGAGTATCAACCCATTACTCATTCACATAGGCAAACCTAGAAGGCATGGATGTCAACCAATTGTTTAGCCTAATCTTAAATACATAGGTGTCAATTTATGGAACTGCAAAGCAAATAAAATTAGATATCTGGCAAAAAATGTACGAATAGAATAGTCTACATTACAAACAGTAACATGAAATATCAAACTAATATTGCGTCAATTACAGAAATGAAGCAAATAATGGATTAAGTAAACACAACAGTCGGCTAAGCTGTCTGTGATTCAAGGTTAACTTACTTTCCACCATCTGGCAGTTTGTTGAGACTTTGAATTATACTAGGAGGGTTAGATAATAGCAGGATTCCAATACCTTGACATACAACATATATACCAGACAGTATCAGAAACAAGTACGGTACACGATCTAACAGACTACGATCTGTGAAATATCTGAATCATAATAAATACAAGTGTTAACATATAAACCATATATAACCATATATATTGCTCGCCCATATGGGATATCCCGGTGGCGAGGGTAAACAAACTCAACTCCACTGTAAACCATATGGGATATCCCGGTGGCGAGGGTAAACAAACTCAACTCCACTGTAAACCATATGGGATATCCCGGTGGCGAGGGTAGACAAACTCAACTCCACTGTAAACCATATGGGATATCCCGGTGGCGAGGGTAAACAAACTCAACTCCACTGTAAACCATATGGGATATCCCGGTGGCGAGGGTAAACAAACTCAACTCCACTGTAAACCATATGGGATATCCCGGTGGTGAGGGTAAACAAACTCAACTCCACTGTAAACCACATGGGATATCCCGGTGGCGAGGGTAAACAAACTCAACTCCACTGTAAACCATATGGGATATCCCGGTGGCGAGGGTAAACAAACTCAACTCCACTGTAAACCATATGGGATGTCCCGGTGGTGAGGGTAAACAAACTCAACTCTACTGTAAACCATATGGGATATCCCGGTGGCGAGGGTAAACAAACTCAACTCCACTGTAAACCATATGGGATATCCCGGTGGTGAGGGTAAACAAACTCAACTCCACTGTAAACCATATGGGATATCCCGGTGGTGAGGGTAAACAAACTCAACTCCACTGTAAACCATATGATCTCTTGTACACACTTCAGTCCCAGCAAGGCCAGAAATCTACCAACTTCTGCGTCAGTCAAAACTGAGTCAAAACAAAACAGGTCATGGAAAATAAATAAATCTTATTTGCAGGGTATTCATGTTTACTTGTGATGGCAGAGGAAATAAATCCAGTAAAATAATCAAAATAGAGTAACTTCTCCCAAATTTAGATAAAATCATAAAAATAGAGTAACTTCTCCCAAATTTAGATAAAATCATAAAAATAGAGTAACTTCTCCCAAATTTAGATAAAATCATAAAAATAACACAATTTTCAAGCAATGCTTGTGAAATGTTAGTGGAAAATATCCAATTAAATGTTTAAATTTCAATGTATTGTACACAAACATGTAGTAGGAATTATATAATTATCAAATTTAAACATCAAAAAAGGGATAATCTTGGGATGTACTAAATTGAAACAGTCATCTCAATGTGTACATATATATACATGTACGTATATCATCAATCGAGTGTTGAGTACACATGTACTCAGTTGTATCATGTGACCATACTTGCTTACTTAGTTAGTTTTAGAATGTGTGAATAATGAAATCACATTGATAACTTACTTTTGTCCATCTGGACTCTCGAAATCTGGAGACAAATTATCTGGGTTGAGATACCTTGTTACAACTTGATTAAATATAAAAGCACCACCACCAAATCCACAAACAATCAAACCAACAGCAAACGTTGGTCGTGATGGCAACCACTGAATAACACATTTACAACTTTATATATACATGTAGTATATTTTCATTTACTTGAGAAACGTTGTAAACAAACTTTGGGGCAGACAGCAAATGTTTCAGAAAAACTGACCAATAGAAACAGTGGACACATAATGGTAACCTCAACTAGTTTTGAATCGATTGGACATGATATATGTTAGTTGTCGTGACAACCAGTGAAAAACACCTTTATAAGATACATATGTACATGAAGTATAAAGATTCAAAATATCCCAGCTGTGAAATATTTGTTCATTATTTAAACAAGAAGCAATGTGAACATTTCATAGAATAGAAACAGTACATTATAGGAATTATTTCACCCAATGTTTACCTTACAACAAGTCTGTGCTGGTGGGCCATACGCAATACTGGATCCAAAATTTGTTAATGCACCATAAGTGAGAGCAACAAATACTAGAGACTTCTGTATGGTGAAATATGTCGTTGCTACTCCACAACTGTATCAAAATATAACATACCGGCAGTGTAGACGACATGATTATGTAAAGCAATGAACAGTTCCTATAACATACCGGCAGTGTAGACGACATGAGTATGTAAAGCATTGAACAGTTCATATAACATACCGGCAGTGTAGACGACATGAGTATGTAAAGCATTGAACAGTTCATATAACATACCGGTAGTGTAGACGACATGAGTATGTAAAGCATTGAACAGTTCATATAACATACCGGCAGTGTAGACGACATGAGTATGTAAAGCATTGAACAGTTCATATAACATACCGGTAGTGTAGACGACATGAGTATGTAAAGCAATGAACAGTTCATATAACATACCGGCAGTGTAGACGAAATGAGTATGTAAAGCATTGAACAGTTCATATAACATACCGGTAGTGTAGACGACATGAGTATGTAAAGCAATGAACAGTTCATATAACATACCGACAGTGTAGACGACATGAGTATGTAAAGCATTGAACAGTTCATATAACATACCGGCAGTGTAGACGACATGAGTATGTAAAGCAATGAACAGTTCATATAACATACCGACAGTGTAGACGACATGAGTATGTAAAGCAATGAACAGTTCATATAACATACCGGCAGTGTAGACGAAATGAGTATGTAAAGCAATGAACAGTTCATATAACATACCGGTAGTGTAGACGACATGAGTATGTAAAGCAATGAACAGTTCATATAACATACCGACAGTGTAGACGACATGAGTATGTAAAGCAATGAACAGTTCATATAACATACCGGTAGTGTAGACGACATGAGTATGTAAAGCAATGAACAGTTCATATAACATACCGACAGTGTAGACGACATGAGTATGTAAAGCAATGAACAGTTCATATAACATACCGGCAGTGTAGACGAAATGAGTATGTAAAGCATTGAACAGTTCATATAACATACCGGTAGTGTAGACGACATGAGTATGTAAAGCAATGAACAGTTCATATAACATACCGGCAGTGTAGACGACATGAGTATGTAAAGCAATGAACAGTTCATATAACATACCGGCAGTGTAGACGAAATGAGTATGTAAAGCATTGAACAGTTCATATAACATACCGGCAGTGTAGACGACATGAGTATGTAAAGCAATGAACAGTTCATATAACATACCGGTAGTGTAGACGACATGAGTATGTAAAGCAATGAACAGTTCATATAACATACCGGCAGTGTAGACGACATGAGTATGTAAAGCAATGAACAGTTCATATAACATACCGGCAGTGTAGACGAAATGAGTATGTAAAGCAATGAACAGTTCATATAACATACCGGTAGTGTAGACGACATGAGTATGTATAGCATTGAGCAGTTCATATAACATACCGGCAGTGTAGACGAAATGAGTATGTATAGCATTGAGCAGTTCATATAACATACCGGTAGTGTAGACGAAATGAGTATGTATAGCATTGAGCAGTTCATATAACATACCGGTAGTGTAGACGAAATGAGTATGTATAGCATTGAGCAGTTCATATAACATACCGGTAGTGTAGACGACATGAGTATGTATAGCATTGAGCAGTTCATATAACATACCGGTAGTGTAGACGAAATGAGTATGTATAGCATTGAGCAGTTCATATAACATACCGGTAGTGTAGACGACATGAGTATGTAAAGCAATGAACAGTTCATATAACATACCGGTAGTGTAGACGACATGAGTATGTAAAGCAATGAACAGTTCATATAACATACCGGCAGTGTAGACGAAATGAGTATGTAAAGCAATGAACAGTTCATATAACATACCGGCAGTGTAGACGACATGAGTATGTAAAGCAATGAACAGTTCATATAACATACCGGCAGTGTAGACGAAATGAGTATGTATAGCATTGAGCAGTTCATATAACATACCGGCAGTGTAGACGACATGAGTATGTAAAGCATTGAACAGTTCATATAACATACCGGTAGTGTAGACGACATGAGTATGTAAAGCATTGAACAGTTCATATAACATACCGGTAGTGTAGACGACATGAGTATGTAAAGCATTGAGCAGTTCATATAACATACCGGCAGTGTAGACGACATGAGTATGTAAAGCATTGAGCAGTTCATATAACATACCGGTAGTGTAGACGACATGAGTATGTAAAGCATTGAACAGTTCATATAACATACCGGTAGTGTAGACGACATGAGTATGTATAGCATTGAACAGTTCATATAACATCTTTACACCAATTACCCTATTTATAAATAGCATGTAACCTCTCCAATGCAGCCCTCTTGTGAGCAACAGAGGTGACACAGCGTAAGTACTGTACAGTAAATCACGTAATAATCCATTCAGAGATGTCAACAATAAGAGACAACAACATATATATTTCCATAATAGAACAATGGTAGAATAACTGAAAGTTGAACACAAAATTATGTTAGTTACAGAAATATGGATGTGCAAGTGTTGAATACAATATACATGTTATATCAAACAGCCACACTACAAAATTCTCCAATGTATACGGGGTATAATTGTATTTGGGAAATAATGATTCTTCAATATTGACAATCGACGATTAGTCTAACAATAAATGTAGAAAGTTACCAAAACAAAGTACAACCAGTGAGTACAGCTATCTTCACCCCATAGTGTCGATCTATCACACCTCCCAGTGTCATACCAAATGGTGCCACGATAGCTCCAGCATTACTTATCCACAGATTATCTACATTGCTTAGTGTATGTTCAGATGTTCTGTTTCTGAGGTAAGAGATCATGTATGGAGAGATGTTGCCTGAAGTACAAATATTTCACTATAATACACGAATACTGTTTTCGGAAATCCTACAAAATGATTGCAGTTTTAAGTTTTTATTGATAAAAGTGAAATGTTTATGAAGCTGAAAGTTTAAGCACAGTACAACCATACATGTAGTCTGTAGTAAACAATCAATACGATGATAACAGGATTATCTGTTACAAATTATCTTGGTATATATTTAGATATATTGTAGATATCTATAGCAAGTAGGAGTATAATTCTAATTATGCAACATGCCTGGATATCTGAATTTATCAACGGAAATACATTAATTGAGTAATTAGGTGTAGATAAAAATATACCATAGTGAATTTTCTTTACATTGGACGTTGAAGAATATGTTCATATATAACTTACAGGTCTATCCCACCACATCGGATGATAAATACCGAACCATACATATTGCATTATTTATGTTACAAATCACCACTTAATATGTTTGCTTCCAACTTGTGAATATCATCAAATTTTGGTTTGGGACACCGAGTACCGAGGGTTGGATACAAATCATAGTCTCTGAGTTGTTGGTGCATTATGATTGAAACCTTCCACAGACACAAGCGTTATTAAAGTTATAACTATCACCAGATGACCAGAAAGTTCCAACTATCACCAAACAACCAGTTAGCGTTACAGAATGCAAACAGGTGGACATATAGTATGTATATCACCTTGCCGAAATACATTTTTTCAACAATATACGAACCTAAACTTTGTATATTATATGTATGTTCATGATTGTTTAAATCACATCATCTCATGTTTCATCACATTTGAAATCTAGTTGAATCGGAAGTTTAGGTTCAATACGTATCTATACAGACATACATGTTTACATATATGGTATAATACTGTATCCATACAGACATACGTGTTTACATGTATGGTATAATACTGTATCTATACAGACATTGTAACATGTTTACATATATGGTATAATACTGTATCCATACAGACATTGTAACATGTTTACATATATGGTATAATATTGTATCCATACAGACATACATGTTTACATATATGGTATAATACTGTATCCATACAGACATACATGTTTACATATATGGTATAATACTGTATCTATACAGACATACGTGTTTACATATATGGTATAATACTGTATCAATACATACATTGTAACATGTTTACATATATGGTATAATACTGTATCTATACAGACATACATGTTTACATATATGGTATAATACTGTATCTATACATACATTGTAACATGTTTACATATATGGTATAATACTGTATCTATCCAAACATTGTAACATGTTTACATATATGGTATAATACTGTATCCATACAGACATTGTAACATGTTTACATATATGGTATAATATTGTATCCATACATACATTGTAACATGTTTACATATATGGTATAATACTGTATCCATACAGACATTGTAACATGTTTACATATAAGGTATAATACTGTATCTATACAGACATGCATGTTTACATATATGGTATAATACTGTATCTATACAGACATTGTAACATGTTTACATATAAGGTATAATACTGTATCCATACAGACATTGTAACATGTTTACATATAAGGTATAATACTGTATCTATACAGACATACATGTTTACATATAAGGTATAATACTGTATCTATACAGACATACATGTTTACATATATGGTATAATACTGTATCCATACAGACATTGTAACATGTTTACATATAAGGTATAATACTGTATCCATACAGACATTGTAACATGTTTACATATATGGTATAATACTGTATCCATACAGACATACATGTTTACATATATGGTATAATACTGTATCTATACAGACATACATGTTTACATATAAGGTATAATACTGTATCTATACAGACATACATGTTTACATATAAGGTATAATACTGTATCTATACAGACATACATGTTTACATATATGGTATAATACTGTATCCATACAGACATTGTAACATGTTTACATATAAGGTATAATACTGTATCTATACAGACATACATGTTTACATATAAGGTATAATACTGTATCTATACAGACATACATGTTTACATATATGGTATAATACTGTATCTATACAGACATACATGTTTACATATAAGGTATAATACTGTATCTATACAGACATACATGTTTACATATAAGGTATAATACTGTATCCATACAGACATACATGTTTACATATATGGTATAATACTGTATCTATACAGACATACATGTTTACATATATGGTATAATACTGTATCCATACAGACATACATGTTTACATATATGGTATAATACTGTATCTATACAGACATACATGTTTACATATAAGGTATAATACTGTATCTATACAGACATACATGTTTACATATAAGGTATAATACTGTATCTATACAGACATACATGTTTACATATATGGTATAATACTGTATCCATACAGACATTGTAACATGTTTACATATAAGGTATAATACTGTATCTATACAGACATACATGTTTACATATAAGGTATAATACTGTATCTATACAGACATACATGTTTACATATATGGTATAATACTGTATCCATACAGACATTGTAACATGTTTACATATAAGGTATAATACTGTATCCATACAGACATTGTAACATGTTTACATATAAGGTATAATACTGTATCCATACAGACATTGTAACATGTTTACATATAAGGTATAATACTGTATCTATACAGACATACATGTTTACATATATGGTATAATACTGTATCCATACAGACATTGTAACATGTTTACATATCAGGTATAATACTGTATCCATACAGACATTGTTACATGTTTACATATAAGGTATAATACTGTATCCATACAGACATTGTAACATGTTTACATATAAGGTATAATACTGTATCCATACAGACATTGTAACATGTTTACATATATGGTATAATACTGTATCCATACAGACATACATGTTTACATATATGGTATAATACTGTATCTATACAGACATTGTAACATGTTTACATATATGGTATAATACTGTATCTATACAGACATTGTAACATGTTTACATATATGGTATACTACTGTATCTATACAGACATTGTAACATGTTTACATACATGGTATAATACTGTATCCATACAGACATTGTAACATGTTTACATATACGGTATAATACTGTATCCATACAGATATACATGTTTACATATAAGGTATAATACTGTATCCATACAGACATTGTAACATGTTTACATATATGGTATAATACTGTATCCATACAGACATTGTAACATGTTTACATATACGGTATAATACTGTATCCATACAGATATACATGTTTACATAAATGGTATAATACTGTATCCATACAGACATTGTAACATGTTTACATATATGGTATAATACTGTATCCATACAGACATTGTAACATGTTTACATATACGGTATAATACTGTATCCATACAGACATACATGTTTACATATATGGTATAATACTGTATCTATACAGACATTGTAACATGTTTACATATATGGTATAATACTGTATCTATACAGACATTGTAACATGTTTACATATATGGTTTAATACTGTAACTATCCAGACATTGTAACATGTTTACATATATGGTATAATACTGTATCCATACAGACATTGTAACATGTTTACATATACGGTATAATACTGTATCCATACAGACATACATGTTTTCATATATGGTATAATACTGTATCTATACAGACATTGTAACATGTTTTCATATATGGTATAATACTGTATCCATACAGACATTGTAACATGTTTACATATCAGGTATAATACTGTATCTATACATACAGATATACATGTTTACATATAAGGTATAATACTGTATCTATACAGACATACATACATGTTTACATATATGGTATAATACTGTATCTATACAGACATACATACATGTTTACATATATGGTATAATACTGTATCTATACAGACATACATACATGTTTACATATAAGGTATAATACTGTATCCATACAGACATACATGTTTACATATATGGTATAATACTGTATCCATACAGACATTGTAACATGTTTACATATATGGTATAATACTGTATCCATACAGACATTGTAACATGTTTACATATACGGTATAATACTGTATCCATACAGATATACATGTTTACATATATGGTATAATACTGTATCCATACAGACATTGTAACATGTTTACATATATGGTATAATACTGTATCCATACAGACATTGTAACATGTTTACATATACGGTATAATACTGTATCCATACAGACATACATGTTTACATATATGGTATAATACTGTATCTATACAGACATTGTAACATGTTTACATATATGGTATAATACTGTATCTATACAGACATTGTAACATGTTTACATATATGGTTTAATACTGTAACTATCCAGACATTGTAACATGTTTACATATATGGTATAATACTGTATCCATACAGACATTGTAACATGTTTACATATACGGTATAATACTGTATCCATACAGACATACATGTTTTCATATATGGTATAATACTGTATCTATACAGACATTGTAACATGTTTTCATATATGGTATAATACTGTATCTATACAGACATTGTAACATGTTTACATGTATGGTATAATACTGTATCTATCCAAACATTGTAACATGTTTACATATATGGTATAATACTGTATCCATACAGACATTGTAACATGTTTACATATCAGGTATAATACTGTATCTATACAGACATTGTAACATGTTTACATATCAGGTATAATACTGTATCTATACAGACATTGTAAAATGTTTACATATATGGTATAATACTGTATCTATACATACATTGTAACATGTTTACATATATGGTATAATACTGTATCCATACAGACATTGTAACATGTTTACATATCAGGTATAATACTGTATCTATACATACAGATATACATGTTTACATATAAGGTATAATACTGTATCTATACAGACATACATACATGTTTACATATATGGTATAATACTGTATCTATACAGACATACATACATGTTTACATATAAGGTATAATACTGTATCTATACAGACATACATGTTTACATATATGGTATAATACTGTATCTATACAGACATTGTAACATGTTTACATATATGGTATAATACTGTATCTATACATACATTGTAACATGTTTACATGTATGGTATAATACTGTATCTATACAGACATTGTAACATGTTTACATATATGGTATAATACTGTATCTATACATACATTGTAACATGTTTACATATACGGTATAATACTGTATCTATACAGACATACATGTTTACATATATGGTATAATACTGTATCCATACAGACATACATGTTTACATATATGGTATAATACTGTATCTATACAGACATACATGTTTACATATCAGGTATAATACTGTATCTATACAGACATACATGTTTACATATAAGGTATAATACTGTATCTATACAGACATACATGTTTACATATATGGTATAATACTGTATCTATACAGACATACATGTTTACATATATGGTATAATACTGTATCCATACAGACATACATGTTTACATATCAGGTAAAATACTGTATCTATACAGACATACATGTTTACATATAAGGTATAATACTGTATCTATACAGACATACATGTTTACATATCAGGTATAATACTGTATCTATACATACAGACATACATGTTTACATATAAGGTATAATACTGTATCCATACAGACATTGTAACATGTTTACATATATGGTATAATACTGTATCTATACAGACATACATGTTTACATATAAGGTATAATACTGTATCTATACAGACATACATGTTTACATATAAGGTATAATACTGTATCCATACAGACATACATGTTTACATATATGGTATAATACTGTATCTATACAGACATACATGTTTACATATATGGTATAATACTGTATCCATACAGACATACATGTTTACATATATGGTATAATACTGTATCTATACAGACATACATGTTTACATATAAGGTATAATACTGTATCTATACAGACATACATGTTTACATATAAGGTATAATACTGTATCTATACAGACATACATGTTTACATATATGGTATAATACTGTATCCATACAGACATTGTAACATGTTTACATATAAGGTATAATACTGTATCTATACAGACATACATGTTTACATATAAGGTATAATACTGTATCTATACAGACATACATGTTTACATATATGGTATAATACTGTATCCATACAGACATTGTAACATGTTTACATATAAGGTATAATACTGTATCCATACAGACATTGTAACATGTTTACATATAAGGTATAATACTGTATCCATACAGACATTGTAACATGTTTACATATAAGGTATAATACTGTATCTATACAGACATACATGTTTACATATATGGTATAATACTGTATCCATACAGACATTGTAACATGTTTACATATCAGGTATAATACTGTATCCATACAGACATTGTAACATGTTTACATATAAGGTATAATACTGTATCCATACAGACATTGTAACATGTTTACATATAAGGTATAATACTGTATCCATACAGACATTGTAACATGTTTACATATATGGTATAATACTGTATCCATACAGACATACATGTTTACATATATGGTATAATACTGTATCTATACAGACATTGTAACATGTTTACATATATGGTATAATACTGTATCTATACAGACATTGTAACATGTTTACATATATGGTATACTACTGTATCTATACAGACATTGTAACATGTTTACATACATGGTATAATACTGTATCCATACAGACATTGTAACATGTTTACATATACGGTATAATACTGTATCCATACAGATATACATGTTTACATATAAGGTATAATACTGTATCCATACAGACATTGTAACATGTTTACATATATGGTATAATACTGTATCCATACAGACATTGTAACATGTTTACATATACGGTATAATACTGTATCCATACAGATATACATGTTTACATATATGGTATAATACTGTATCCATACAGACATTGTAACATGTTTACATATATGGTATAATACTGTATCCATACAGACATTGTAACATGTTTACATATACGGTATAATACTGTATCCATACAGACATACATGTTTACATATATGGTATAATACTGTATCTATACAGACATTGTAACATGTTTACATATATGGTATAATACTGTATCTATACAGACATTGTAACATGTTTACATATATGGTTTAATACTGTAACTATCCAGACATTGTAACATGTTTACATATATGGTATAATACTGTATCCATACAGACATTGTAACATGTTTACATATACGGTATAATACTGTATCCATACAGACATACATGTTTTCATATATGGTATAATACTGTATCTATACAGACATTGTAACATGTTTTCATATATGGTATAATACTGTATCTATACAGACATTGTAACATGTTTACATGTATGGTATAATACTGTATCTATCCAAACATTGTAACATGTTTACATATATGGTATAATACTGTATCCATACAGACATTGTAACATGTTTACATATCAGGTATAATACTGTATCTATACAGACATTGTAACATGTTTACATATAAGGTATAATACTGTATCTATACAGACATTGTAAAATGTTTACATATATGGTATAATACTGTATCTATACATACATTGTAACATGTTTACATATATGGTATAATACTGTATCCATACAGACATTGTAACATGTTTACATATCAGGTATAATACTGTATCTATACATACAGATATACATGTTTACATATAAGGTATAATACTGTATCTATACAGACATACATACATGTTTACATATATGGTATAATACTGTATCTATACAGACATACATACATGTTTACATATAAGGTATAATACTGTATCTATACAGACATACATGTTTACATATATGGTATAATACTGTATCTATACAGACATTGTAACATGTTTACATATATGGTATAATACTGTATCTATACATACATTGTAACATGTTTACATGTATGGTATAATACTGTATCTATACAGACATTGTAACATGTTTACATATATGGTATAATACTGTATCTATACATACATTGTAACATGTTTACATGTATGGTATAATACTGTATCTATACAGACATTGTAACATGTTTACATATACGGTATAATACTGTATCTATACAGACATACATGTTTACATATATGGTATAATACTGTATCCATACAGACATACATGTTTACATATATGGTATAATACTGTATCTATACAGACATACATGTTTACATATCAGGTATAATACTGTATCTATACAGACATACATGTTTACATATAAGGTATAATACTGTATCTATACAGACATACATGTTTACATATATGGTATAATACTGTATCTATACAGACATACATGTTTACATATATGGTATAATACTGTATCTATACAGACATACATGTTTACATATCAGGTAAAATACTGTATCTATACAGACATACATGTTTACATATAAGGTATAATACTGTATCTATACAGACATACATGTTTACATATCAGGTATAATACTGTATCTATACATACAGACATACATGTTTACATATAAGGTATAATACTGTATCCATACAGACATTGTAACATGTTTACATATATGGTATAATACTGTATCCATACAGACATTGTAACATGTTTACATATCAGGTATAATACTGTATCTATACATACAGATATACATGTTTACATATCAGGTATAATACTGTATCTATACATACAGACATACATGTTTACATATAAGGTATAATACTGTATCTATACAGACATACATGTTTACATATAAGGTATAATACTGTATCCATACAGACATACATGTTTACATATAAGGTATAATACTGTATCCATACAGACATACATGTTTACATATAAGGTATAATACTGTATCCATACAGACATACATGTTTACATATATGGTATAATACTGTATCCATACAGACATACATGTTTACATATAAGGTATAATACTGTATCCATACAGACATACATGTTTACATATAAGGTATAATACTGTATCCATACAGACATTGTAACATGTTTACATATATGGTATAATACTGTATTTGTGAATTTAATTGTTCCACATTGCTTTAGAAAAAACGGGCATCTATAAAATAGATCCATCCATTCTGTACACTAGTATTGTGTAGTTTATACTAAATAGTAAATAGTACTAATGAAGAGAACAATGACAAATGACAATACAAACCGAAAATATAGTAACTGCCGAGACATAAATGAACCAGTATCCCTCCAAATATAACCACTTTAGCATGTAATCTGTTGAAGGGACCAAACTTTCTGTCCCCTCTTTCCGGTCTGTCTTCTGTCACAAGTAATGTTGTATTCTCATCCGCCATATTTATAGTTCCTGTTTAAACCCCCCAAGTCTACCAATAAATCTAACAATAACTGTTACAGAAGATATAAATCTATGCCAATGATAGTGAATTTGTCCAAATATCAGCAATTCAACAAAATATCACTTTGTATCACTTTGTATCATGTTATAAACTCAAATGGTGTCTCCTATGTTGCTACAGAAAACAAAGAGGTCACTCATAAATATGATACATTGTGAAGATAACAAAGTAAATGTACCCAATTATCACCACGTGCATACTTAATCTACCGATAACAATGTAACATATTAAGATATAATTACACTGAACAATTCAAACTTTAATCAGAACATCGTTTTATGTATTCACAAATAGATTTCAGTTAAAATAGTTTGAAATAATTATTTGCCAATAAAATAATAACACCATCTGCATAGTTGTTGAATTGTCATAACGGTAACAATATTTGGTTAGAAAACCAGACAGTTGTACATACCGTTGGTATCATTGCCCTAGCCTTGCTCATTCAGATAATCAGTATGGTTCGTTTTATGATCAGTCATCCTATAGTTCCCATACTTCTAAGACGGTGGGGAACAGCGGTGGGGAACAGTGGTGGGGAACAGCGGTGGTGAACAGTGGTGGGGAACAGCGGTGGTGAACAGCGGTGGGGAACAGCGGTGGGGAACAGCGGTGGTGAACAGCGGTGGGGAACAGCGGTGGGGAACAGCGGTGGGGAACAGCATTCAAGAGCTGCCCTAAACATCTGGATTGCAATACCGCTACAAGTGCTTCAGAAAGTAAAAACTCATATGCCTTGTTAAGTGCGGTTAAAATATGATCAAAATACTCCTGTCCTGATAAATAAATATTTTGTATAGAACAGTTTACTGTAGATTTTCACACCGTGTTTATTGATGCCGGTAATTTTATGCTGGTTGACAATACTAAATGACGAATTGAATTAATTCGTATTTATTTATGGACGAGTTAATGAATTTTTTTAATTGTTAACAAATTACTCCACATTACTGAGAAATTTGTTAACATTGAATAATTCAAACCGTTCCTGCACTGCAAATGGTCGTAACAGTGTTTGAAGGCCAACTTTGGTTGAGCCTGAAATGCTGGACGGGGCAAATGTAGTGGTGTGAGGTTAGGCAGTCACCCGGTTAGTTTAGTCTGTATCTATGAGGCGTGCTAGGCCAAAACAAAAATAGTTCCGTTTCCGGTCTCCCGACCTACCCTCTTGTTGACTCTCCAGCCCTAAACTTTTTATTGGGGACAATTTTCCTAGTGTAGAGGGAATCTTTGATTCCAGCATCATGTCACTCACACGTTTTGCCCTACTAATGTAGAGGGAGTCTTTGATTCCAGCATCATGTCACTCACACGTTTTGTCCTACTAGTGTAGAGGGAGTCTTTGATTCCAGCATCATGTCACTCACACGTTTTTCCCTACTAGTGTAGAGGGAGTCTTTGATTCCAGCATCATGTCACTCACACGTTTTTCCCTACTAGTGTAGAGGGAATCTTTGATTCCAGCATCATGTCACTCACTATAAATTTTATATAAAATAAAAGAGCTTGAAATTGGGAATCAACGGTCTCTAGTCGTTTTTGGTCGAACCGTAGCATCACGATGTTTTGAGGAAGTTGAAATATGAATCGAGAGACTGAAAGAAAACTGGCGATTCTTGCTGTGAAACGAATGTCTTGATTTATCTACTAGAACAGATCTATTTAAACGGCCCATCCCCTCATACATGAGCATTATTTACCTCTAACACTCGCTAAATTCGATGTTTATAAGCGTTAAAATTTGGCTTGCTGTACGCCGCGGATCAAAACGTAAACAAACCAAATGCTGTTCACTGCGACGAAAGACATTTCTGAACGCCGTGGTATCATAATTCAAGCCAAAAATCTGTACGCCGCAGTGCAAAATGGAAGAAAGCACAGTCTACTTCCAATGTCCGAACTTTCCCTATTTTACACAAGTCGTTAAATATAGTTACGCATAGTTTTAGACATCTGATATACATAACAATTATGTTGGAAGGGTTTGAAACAAATATAATTATATTTTGCTCCGTTGGAACCCCTCATAGTATGTGCGTACATACACAATAATACAACAATTAGAAATAGCGTACATTTGCGAAACTCTCATGAAAGTTAATGTTTATTTTGAAGTTATGATTCTTTTCAGCACAAACTGCCATTCAATTAGGAAATACTTAAGTATGTAGATAGGCGCCCCATATTTTAACAAGTTCGTCAGACATTCACGAATGATCATATTAAAATATTGCGCAGTTACTGAGTATAATTATCTACTTCAGGGATATATCACGCTTTTCAAAAGTGTCAAGTTATATGTCTTTGAAATTTGATTTTGCAGTTCCCATAACATGTTAACTACTTTTATCATAGCATAACCATACCACTATGCAAACACGTGATACAAGCCTGATGAATTACGCCAGTTAACGAAAGCATTATCCCTGAGTATATAGTGTAGGCTAACTCATCTACTTGGGGCCACTCGGTTCACCAGTCTTACAGTTGATCGAACCGAGAGGTCGCACCCAGTTGGCCACTCTGAGGAGTCAGATTTCTTTCAAAAAAATATTAATTCTGAAAATGAAAATTTGCTTTATGTCGACTGTTTTTTGTACATTTCAAATTGACAAATCTAATACTTCATCGATATTCGTTGTGACGTGTTTTTCCGTCAGGGTTTGTAGGCGTGTTGATAATTATGCCTAATGCTATATATTGATAATTCGCGAGATGGAATCTTAAATCGTGTCATGAAAATAAACCTTCTAAAGATGGGTTTAAATTCTGATGAATATCAACAATGTCATTCACTTCGCCATGATAAATGTGAACATTACTTGAATAAGTTTAACTTTAAATTTCACCGCCCATTATTTCTTCAGTCAAAATGTATGAGTAGTTGTAAACAGTCATGGTGAGACTGAATTTTACGACAAAGTGGACTTCTACATGCGCGAAAAGTCAATATCTATTGTAGGCCCCCAATATCTGTTGATATTATTGTTAAAATGTCCATAATTGTTAAGAAAGAGGTTGTTTCCTCTTTTAAGTGGCTGGTCGACTACCTACATTGTCGCATTCATGATTTTTAGCTCCGAAAACAGCCCCGGTCCAATTGTTTTCTCTCTATCGAATAACTCAAATAATCATGAGGCCTACATTAAAGCAACATCATCAAAACCAGCGCATGTAAGATACACACATCTTCAGATCTCTGTTGGTTTGTTGTTTGGGGTTTCATCATTGAGACAGTGGTTCAATTATGAGTACCGAATCGTATCCAGGAATAGATCAACTGGGACAGACTGGAGTGGTATGGATGCGGTGGGGATGCCCCCCACAATCAGCGGCCATTTTTGCGTTGAAATGAATGGTTCATTTTCCTGTACTGGCTCAGCACGGTCTTATTTATATTTACGCTCAGTTTTGTACGTACACAATGTTAGCCATAGGATTTCAAAGCATTAGGCTACTACAATGTTGCATGTGGGTGTCTTCCTGTGTTGGACAATTGTACATTGTTAAAGTAGCAATGAATTCCGTTTCCAGGTTGGAGGGACGAAATGTTCTGACCCGAGATTTTTGTCCGTTCAGAAACTGTCTGAAGTGTTCACAACCAGTGAGAGAAAGGGAAACACTCTCTTCCATATGCTAAGAGAAACGACTTTTAAATTCCATGTCGCGTTCTTAGTAAACCAGTGAGAATCGGAGTACCTACGTCAGTTCTTGACTTCTTATCGGGGTTAGTGTGTATACGTGTTGTTATATGTTTGTGCCGGTTTGTTGAGGTCAGACTACGCTGGTTAGTGGCATGTCATCTGGTCATGGAAAAGGACCGCTCCTCCGCAGGAGTGTAGGACAAAATCTCCTCCGGACAAAATCCCCATCGCTCATTTTGTATTAGGTAGACAAAATCATCTTCGTGAATTTTACAAGGTGGACAAAATCCTCTTCATGAAGTTTACAAGTAGGACAAAACACCCTCTGATATTTTTTCCACGGGGGACATAACATCCCCTAAAGTATTTCATCTTTTCATTTGTTCTTGTTGCAAAATAGTTTCTTGCAGCTTGGATTTTGAAAGACAACAAAAAATTGTAATTATTTTGAAATGTTTTCTACTTTGGAAAAAGATATTAGAGGGTGTTATGTCCTACTTGTAAAATCCACAAAGGGGATTTTGTCCGCCTTCTGCAAAATGAGCTAAGGGGATTTTCTAACATAACCTAAAGTGAGAGTTTGAATGTACAATCTGAAAGTGTTACATCATTCCACGTATAACATACAGGACAACAACGGGGCAACGATCGTACTTTGACCTCTTTACTCGATTAAACTGCAGTAAAGTATCGAAAAACGATAGTTTGATAGATAGATCTGTAATTGTATATACCCCAGCATGGCCTCGCATTCCTGCTGCTCCTTGTAAAGTATTGGGTGTACCAATAAACGTGCCATAATGTATGCTTGGTCGGGAATAGTTTCTCTGTAATTGTATATACCCCAGCATGGCCTCGCATTCCTGCTGCTCATTGTAAAAGTATTGGGTGTACCAATAAACGTGCCATAATGTATGCTTGGTGAGGAATAGTTTCTCTGTAATTGTATATACCCCCAGCATGGCCTCGCATTCCTGCTGCTCCTTGTAAAAGTATTGGGTGTACCAATAAACGTGCCATAATGTATGCTTGGTGAGGAATAGTTTCTCTGTAATTGTATATACCCCCAGCATGGCCTCGCATTCCTGCTGCTCCTTGTACAAGTATTGTGTGTACCAATAAACGTGCCATAATGTATGCTTGGTGAGGAATAGTTTCTCTGTAATTGTATATACCCCCAGCATGGCCTCGCATTCCTGCTGCTCATTGTAAAAGTATTGTGTGTACCAATAAACGTGCCATAATGTATGCTTGGTGAGGAATAGTTTCTCTGTAATTGTATATACCCCAGCATGGCCTCGCATTCCTGCTGCTCCTTGAAAAGTATTGTGTGTACCAATAAACGTGCCATAATGTATGCTTGATGAGGAATAGTTTCTCTGTAATTGTATATACCCCCAGCATGGCCTCGCATTCCTGCTGCTCCTTGAAAAAGTATTGGGTGTACCAATAAACGTGCCATAATGTATGCTTGGTGAGGAATAGTTTCTCTGTAATTGTATATACCCCCAGCATGGCCTCGCATTCCTGCTGCTCCTTGTAAACGTATTGGGTGTACCAATAAACGTGCCATAATGTATGCTTGGTGAGGAATAGTTTCTCTGTAATTGTATATACCCCCAGCATGGCCTCGCATTCCTGCTGCTCCTTGTAAACGTATTGGGTGTACCAATAAACGTGCCATAATGTATGCTTGGTGAGGAATAGTTTCTCTGTAATTGTATATACCCCCAGCATGGCCTCGCATTCCTGCTGCTCCTTGTAAAATTATTGGGTGTACCAATAAACGTGCCATAATATATGCTTGGTGAGGAATAGTTTCTCTGTAATTGTATATACCCCCAGCATGGCCTCGCATTCCTGCTGCTCCTTGTAAAAGTATTGTGTGTACCAATAAACGTGCCATAATGTATGCTTGGTGAGGAATAGTTTCTCTGTAATTGTATATACCCCAGCATGGCCTCGCATTCCTGCTGCTCCTTGAAAAGTATTGTGTGTACCAATAAACGTGCCATAATGTATGGTTGGTGAGGAATAGTTTCTCTGTAATTGTATATACCCCCAGCATGGCCTCGCATTCCTACTGCTCCTTGTAAAAGTATTGGGTGTACCAATAAACGTGCCATAATGTATGCTTGGTGAGGAATAGTTTCTCTGTAATTGTATATACCCCCAGCATGGCCTCGCATTCCTGCTGCTCCTTGTAAACGTATTGGGTGTACCAATAAACGTGCCATAATGTATGCTTGGTGAGGAATAGTTTCTCTGTAATTGTATATACCCCCAGCATGGCCTCGCATTCCTGCTGCTCCTTGTAAAATTATTGGGTGTACCAATAAACGTGCCATAATGTATGGTTGGTGAGGAATAGTTTCTCTGTAATTGTATATACCCCCAGCATGGCCTCGCATTCCTGCTGCTCCTTGTAAAAGTACTGTGTGTACCAATAAACATGCCATAATGTATGCTTGGTGAGGAATAGTTTCGCTGTAATTGTATATACCCCAGCATGGCCTCGCATTCCTGCTGCTCCTTGTAAACGTATTGGGTGTACCAATAAACGTGCCATAATGTATGCTTGGTGAGGAATAGTTTCTCTGTAATTGTATATACCCCCAGCATGGCCTCGCATTCCTGCTGCTCCATGTAAAATTATTGGGTGTACCAATAAACGTGCCATACTGTATGGTTGGTGAGGAATAGTTTCTCTGTAATTGTATATACCCCCAGCATGGCCTCGCATTCCTGCTGCTCCTTGTAAAAGTATTGTGTGTACCAATAAACGTGCCATAATGTATGGTTGGTGAGGAATAGTTTCTCTGTAATTGTATATACCCCAGCATGGCCTCGCATTCCTGCTGCTCCTTGAAAAGTATTGTGTGTACCAATAAACGTGCCATAATGTATGGTTGGTGAGGAATAGTTTCTCTGTAATTGTATATACCCCCAGCATGGCCTCGCATTCCTGCTGCTCCTTGTAAAAGTATTGGGTGTACCAATAAACGTGCCATAATGTATGCTTGGTGAGGAATAGTTTCTCTGTAATTGTATATACCCCAGCATGGCCTCGCATTCCTGCTGCTCCTTGTAAACGTATTGGGTGTACCAATAAACGTGCCATAATGTATGCTTGGTGAGGAATAGTTTCTCTGTAATTGTATATACCCCCAGCATGGCCTCGCATTCCTGCTGCTCCTTGTAAAATTATTGGGTGTACCAATAAACGTGCCATAATGTATGGTTGGTGAGGAATAGTTTCTCTGTAATTGTATATACCCCCAGCATGGCCTCGCATTCCTGCTGCTCCTTGTAAAAGTACTGTGTGTACCAATAAACATGCCATAATGTATGCTTGGTGAGGAATAGTTTCTCTGTAATTGTATATACCCCAGCATGGCCTCGCATTCCTGCTGCTCCTTGTAAAGGTATTGGGTGTTCCAATAAACGTGCCATAATGTATGCTTGGTGAGCAATAGTTTATTGAATATTTGTGACATTCTTTACACGGGAATGTATGTCTTTTATCGGCTTATATTTGTTTATGACAGGTATATAAGTGGCAGTAAATGTCTCATGGCGATTTACTTTAAACGGTTGGTGGTAGTTCCGTTGCTATGGCAATGTCAATTTTTTAATGTGGCGGTTAAATTTGCAGTTCTGTCATGGTGTTTACGATGCCTTCGCCGTTTTCTAATGTAATATGAATTTTATAAATGATATTCAACTGTAAATTGCATAGAATCTACGTGTGTGTGATGGTAAATTGCATAGAATCTATGTGTGTGTGATGGTAAATTGCATAGAATCTATGTGTGTGTGATGGTAAATTGCATAGAATCTATGTGTGTGTGATGGTAAATTGCATAGAATCTATGTGTGTGCGATGGTAAATTGCATAGAATCTATGTGTGTGTGATGGTAAATTGCATAGAATCTATGTGTGTGTGATGGTAAATTGCATAGAATCTACGTGTGTGTGATGGTAAATTGCATAGAATCTATGTGTGTGTGATGGTAAATTGCATAGAATCTATGTGTGTGCGATGGTAAATTGCATAGAATCTATGTGTGTGTGATGGTAAATTGCATAGAATCTATGTGTGTGTGATGGTAAATTGCATTTTAACTAAATTATATTCATATAATAAATCCTCGGACATGATAAATAAAGCACTTTTAATGGACTAAAGGGAACAACACGTTTCCTGTAATCAAACTTGTAGCGTCCTCATTTTACTATTTCTGCTTTTTACACCGCGTCTATTCATTCCATGCTTTTAAATTGCCTTTATTAATTTGATTGAAACTCAACTTTTTCGTTACAAAAATGAGCGTGCTGAGTAGCCCTCTCTAAATATCATCCTTCATTTCTTTTAAAAACAAATAGATAAATGATTAAAACAAAACGAACAGAATGCAAAAATACAGTTTATTACAGTACAATCCTAGTTGTCTCCCTTATTACTGATTTGTTAACTTGTGACGCAAATATCAACAGTTACTCTATCCAGATAATCGGATGTCTACAACTCTCTGCTTAATTGCTGAATTCACATTCATTGGTACCGCCATATTTGGTTCATAGGTCAACTGCACAAAGTACCTGAGTCCGTTGTTCGAAGCGTGTGGGTCCACTGCACACAGTACACAAGATCGTTGTTCGCTGTGTGGGGGTCTACTGTACATAGTACATGAGTCCGTTGTTCGCAGTGTTTGGGTCCACTGTACACAATACATGATGCCGTTGTTCCAAGTGTGTGGGTCCAACGTACGTAGCAGACGGGTCGGTGTTCCAAGTGTGTGGGTCCACTGTACACAGTACAAGAGTCCGTTGTTCGCAGTGTGTGGGTCCACCGTACGCAGCACATGAGTCCATTGTTCGCTGTGTTTTAGTCCCCTGTACGTAGTTCTTGAGCCCGTTGTTCGCAGTGTGTGGGTCTACTGTACGTAGTACATGAGTCCGTTGTTCGCAGTGTTTTGGTCCACTGTACGTAGTACATGAGTCCGTTGTTCCCAGTGTTTTGGTCCACTGTACGAAGTATATGAGTCCGTTGTTCCCAGTGTGTGAGTCCACTGTACGTAGTATATGAGTCCGTTGTTCTCAGTGTGTGGGTCTACTGTACGTAGTATATGTGTCCGTTGTTCCCAGTGTTTTGGTCCACTGTACGTAGTATATGAGTCCGTTGTTCCCAGTGTTTTGGTCCACTGTACGTAGTATATGAGTCCGTTGTTCCCAGTGTGTGGGTCTACTGTACGTAGTATATGAGTCCGTTGTTCCCAGTGTTTTGGTCCACTGTACGTAGTATATATGCCCGTTGTTCCCAGTGTTTTGGTCCACTGTACGTAGTACATGAGTCCGTTGTTCCCAGTGTTTTGGTCCACTGTACGTAGTATATGAGTCCGTTGTTCCCAGTGTTTTGGTCCACTGTACGTAGTATATGAGTCCGTTGTTCCCAGTGTTTTGGTCCACTGTACGTAGTATATGAGTCCGTTGTTCCCAGTGTTTTGGTCCACTGTACGTAGTATATGAGTCCGTTGTTCCCAGTGTTTTGGTCCACTGTACGTAGTATATGAGTCCGTTGTTCCCAGTGTGTGGGTCCACTGTACGTAGTATATGAGTCCGTTGTTCCCAGTGTGTGGGTCCACTGTACGTAGTATATGAGTCCGTTGTTCCCAGTGTTTTGGTCCACTGTACGTAGTATATGAGTCCGTTGTTCCCAGTGTGTGGGTCTACTGTACGTAGTATATGAGTCCGTTGTTCCCAGTGTGTGGGTCCACTGTACGTAGTATATGAGTCAGTTGTTCCCAGTGTTTTCGTCCACTGTACGTAGTATATGAGTCCGTTGTTCCCATTGTGTGGGTCTACTGTACGTAGTACATGAGTCCGTTGTTCCCTGTGTGTGGGTCCACTGTACGTAGTACATGAGTCCGTTGTTCCCTGTGTGTGGGTCTACTGTACGTAGTATATGAGTCCGTTGTTCCCAGTGTGTGGGTCTACTGTACGTAGTATATGAGTCCGTTGTTCCCAGTGTGTGAGTCCACTGTACGTAGTATATGAGTCCGTTGTTCCCAGTGTGTGGGTCCACTGTACGTAGTATATGAGTCCGTTGTTCCCAGTGTTTTGGTCCACTGTACGTAGTATATGTGTCCGTTGTTCCCAGTGTTTTGGTCCACTGTACGTAGTATATGAGTCCGTTGTTCCCAGTGTTTTGGTCCACTGTACGTAGTATATGAGTCCGTTGTTCCCAGTGTTTTGGTCCACTGTACGTAGTATATATGCCCGTTGTTCCCAGTGTTTTGGTCCACTGTACGTAGTACATGAGTCCGTTGTTCCCAGTGTTTTGGTCCACTGTACGTAGTATATGAGTCCGTTGTTCCCAGTGTTTTGGTCCACTGTACGTAGTATATGAGTCCGTTGTTCCCAGTGTTTTGGTCCACTGTACGTAGTATATGAGTCCGTTGTTCCCAGTGTTTTGGTCCACTGTACGTAGTATATGAGTCCGTTGTTCCCAGTGTTTTGGTCCACTGTACGTAGTATATGAGTCCGTTGTTCCCAGTGTTTTGGTCCACTGTACGTAGTATATATGCCCGTTGTTCCCAGTGTTTTGGTCCACTGTACGTAGTACATGAGTCCGTTGTTCCCAGTGTTTTGGTCCACTGTACGTAGTATATGAGTCCGTTGTTCCCAGTGTTTTGGTCCACTGTACGTAGTATATGAGTCCGTTGTTCCCAGTGTTTTGGTCCACTGTACGTAGTATATGAGTCCGTTGTTCCCTGTGTGTGGGTCCACTGTACGTAGTATATGAGTCCGTTGTTCCCAGTGTTTTGGTCCACTGTACGTAGTATATGAGTCCGTTGTTCCCAGTGTTTTGGTCCACTGTACGTAGTATATGAGTCCGTTGTTCCCAGTGTGTGGGTCCACTGTACGTAGTATATGAGTCCGTTGTTCCCAGTGTGTGGGTCCACTGTACGTAGTATATGAGTCCGTTGTTCCCAGTGTTTTGGTCCACTGTACGTAGTATATGAGTCCGTTGTTCCCAGTGTGTGGGTCTACTGTACGTAGTATATGAGTCCGTTGTTCCCAGTGTGTGGGTCCACTGTACGTAGTATATGAGTCAGTTGTTCCCAGTGTTTTGGTCCACTGTACGTAGTATATGAGTCCGTTGTTCCCATTGTGTGGGTCTACTGTACGTAGTACATGAGTCCGTTGTTCCCTGTGTGTGGGTCCACTGTACGTAGTACATGAGTCCGTTGTTCCCTGTGTGTGGGTCTACTGTACGTAGTACATGAGTCCGTTGTTCCCTGTGTGTGGGTCTACTGTACGTAGTACATGAGTCTGTTGTTCCCTGTGTGTGGGTCCACTGTACGTAGTATATGAGTCCGTTGTTCCCAGTACATGGGTCTGTTGTTCGCTGTGTTTTGGTCCACTGTACACAGTACATGTGAACGTTGTTCGCTGTGTTTTAATCCACTGTACGTAGTACATGGGTCCGTTGTTCGCAGTGTGCGGGCCCACTTTACGTAGTACATGAATCCGTTGTTCCCAGTACATGAATCCGTTGTTCCCAGTACATGAGTCCGTTGTTCCCAGTACATGAGTCCGTTGTTCCCAGTACATGAGTCCGTTGTTCCCAGTACATGAGTCCGTTGTTCCCAGTACATGAGTCCGTTGTTCCCAGTACATGAGTCCGTTGTTCCCAGTACATGAGTCCGTTGTTCCCAGTACATGAGTCCGTTGTTCGCAGTGTGTGGTTCCACTGTACACAGTACATATGGCCGTTGTTTGCTGTGTGTGAGTCCACTGTACGTAGTACATGAGTCCGTTGTTCGCAGTGTAGTTGTCCGTCGTATTACGTATATGGTTTATTAAACAGGTTAGAGAGACCCATAAATTGAGTTGCACCAAACACAGTAATCTGGCTTACAGCAAGAGCTTGGACCAATGAACTCAACACAGCGACCAACATACGAAGTACGATAGACCAAGTATATCGACACATGTACAAGGACCCCACATAGAGTACGAGCGACTTTTAAATCCGGGTAAGGCGATCCTTACACCATTGAGACTGGCGGACCATTTAATGCACCCATGAGTTCAGCTGATCCGTACGCGCTGTTAACTGACCATTAAATCGGTACAGTGTATGGTACCTGTGCAGGACATGTGTACTGTTCAGAGGCCAGTAAGCGGGGTACAGCGGGGTACATACACTGAATATAGCCGAACCATACACCCGGTCAGAGGCCCATTTACTGGATACAGTGATTAATATACTTGATCAAGCAACACATTGTACCGAGTGCAGCAGGCGAGTAATACCCAGAACCGTGGAACTCACACCCTTGCACATCCTCGGTATAACATACATAATACCCTGGGCACACTGACTTAAAAGCTCGTACTCGTGAATAATTAATGAAATGAAATCCAGCTGCTTGATTATGCAGAAACTGCCTTGAAGTTCTGAGTGATCCAATAAGATCGCGACTTTCAGATCGTTATAGACTGCCATTTTGTCGAATGTGCTGATAGCTCTCACAAAGAAGAATCCTTCTCTTTCGTTATAATCCATTTCATTGGTTAGGAATGCTAACGATATTCATGCATTACGAGGTTTCGCTAGCCAATTTGCCCAGGGTATCATGTATGTAATGCATAGCCTGGGTGCCGATAATGACCCTTGCACAGCGACTCATGTAATCGATACATCGCCCGAACACTAACACTTTTTGAGAACCACTGCCATTCTGTGACCAACAATGCTGGTACAGATCGTTATACAAACAAAATAAATTACAGCGTACATTGTAGAGAAAGGTATACACAATAAATGTAAGTATTGCTCAATGTGTATAAAATGCCACAAAAAAAATACATATCATGTAATTACCTCCCCTTTAACTAAATTTGAGGAATTATATCCCTTTAACTACATTTACAGAATAACCATCCCTTTTACAGGCATTTACAGAATTACCTCCCATTGAAAACACTTGCGGAATCATCTACCCTTTTGATGCAATTACGGAATTACCTTCAATTAGTTAATTAAAGAAAAAGAAACCATTTATAAATACATGTATTAAAGATATACAATATCAATTTGCTGTTTTCGCAACCCTACGTATAATTACATGTATTTCATTTTACACTTATTCGTAAACGGAATTACTCCGTACTTAACACGAGTTTGATTGATCGTTAAATCCAGTTAAACCACAGGGGGAATTAAATGTGTATTTTTCTTGATGACAAAACGTTAAATAGGCTAATGAATTGATGTTATACCAGGAAATAAACACGGATGTACAGACATATTCATCATCAGAAGTCATAAAGACGTTTTTTTGTTTCTTCATCGTTTAAAGGAATGTGCTTCTGGGGAATTGAAAATAATTATTGTGAACCTCGGTAACTGATCAAAATAGGTAAATCAAATAACAAGCAAAACTATTTATTGTGATATTGATTTCGTTAAACTAACAGCCGTGATAGTTCAGATGGTAGCGAGTCCTTACAATGCTAATTAAACTTTTTAGTTTTGGGTCCGAGTTCGAGACCATCGGGAGGTAGATGTTATTTTTCATTACAATATTATATATTTCGTTGGTCATCTACAGTTGTACTTACACGACTTATACTAACTAATGTTCGCTCGAATATCATTAATTAAAAGATTGTATAGCATGAATGTGTATGTATTTATAAGCTTTTCACTAATAACGGTATAGTTTCATGATTTTTAAAGTGCACAATATCATCGTGCAGTAGATTTACATGTACATTTATCGCTACACACTCTCAGTATATGGAACAAAGTTGATATGGCTACTTCGAAAAACGTAAGGGGTTCAAATAAACATTTTAGCGACGACGCTATAGCCATCATTAAACACGTCTGATTTAACGACAAAGCAATTATAGACGATAACAAAAAAAACCAAAAAAAAAACAGACAGACACGACAAACAACAAGTAATTGACGAGCACTGAGTAAGCGATAAAGAAATCATATTGTCCATAAAAAATGGGAGGCAGGAATGTGTCTCGAACTCACACCCTATCTACTGGTCGAAGTTACTAGTCAGAAGCGCTACCAATTGAGCTATCGCTACAGTCTACTTGGAGCGATATTTCATCAACATACTTAATTATCTTAACTTAGTTAAAAAAAATTATAGTCATAGACACAGTATAGTCTGTTTCAATATAGTTCAACACTACTTATTGCGTTAGTCGTGAACTCACACATCCATGTTAATAAACTTGTAACATAGCGATGTATCTGATTAAAAGAATATAAATTTTGCGACTGGTACATAAAACCAAGAAAGTCTTCTTAATTCAAACACCAGAGAATTGCCCGTGGTGATGAATAACAACGCTACTTACTGGATAAATCTTGAAATACACTATAGAAAAAAATAACCTATTTGCTTCAAGGTTACAACTATTTTTAAATTGAAGAGAATAACACAGAGACTCAAGAACCAACTCACCAAGGCGTGACGATTCATCCATGACCAACGACCCCGATAAGCGAATGTAGGAAATCCCGGGGACTGTATTCTTCTGCGAGGATTGTGTAAATTTACCGTGCAGTTCCAGTAAAAAAGTTTGTGTTCATTTACAAAGTATTTATGGCGAATCTGGTGATGTGTTAACTAAATGGGATAATAGTGTACAGTTGGATTCTATTAACGAAATTCGTTCGGATAACATCACGAGAACAAACGCGGTATAAATATTTCTACAAACTCTACTCATGTCGAACAATTTGTAAAAATTGGAACTCTTAATGTTTGTGGTTTAAAAACAAGACTATTGTATCCAGAATTTAGATCTTTGATCGAAACATATTCAATTCTTTGTGTAACCGAAACAAAACTCGATCAGTATGATGTAATAAACATCCCCAATTACACATTTTTCTCAAAACCTAGACTCGAAAAATATAAACGCAAGTCTGGAGGAATAGGTTTCTTTATTCATAATTCTATTGTTGACAAAGCTGAAATAGTCGAATCAAACTGTGAATATATTTACTGGTTTACTATTGAGTCATTTTTGAATAACAAAAATCTAAATTTATTAATAGGTGTAATCTATATTCCGCCTGAAAGGTCACGTTTTTATAACGAAGACGAATTTTTCTCCCTCCAAACAGAAATTGATTTAAAAAGTAGTTCGCATGATTTTATGATCCTTACTGGTGATACTAATGGTCACACCTCAACTATTCTTGATTATGTTGAGGTCGATGAATTTTTGTCTAACGCCTTGGATTTAGATGAAAATACAATCCACTCATTTAATATAGTTAATAAACTAATTGAGCTAAATATTCCACGTGATAGGCTATCAAAATATACAAAAACGAATAATATTGGGCGCAAGTTATTAGAAATTTGTAGAAACAATAATCTATTCATTTTGAATGGATGAATAGGAAATGAAAAATTAAATGGCAATTTTACCTTTAGACATAAATCTGTTATTGACTACACTATTTCTTCAATTAGTTGTTTGTCTTACATAACACATTTTAATGTAAAAGAACTTGATTCATTATTTTCAGACGGTCATTGCCTCCTTGATTTTGACATAACTAGTCCTAGTGTGGAATATATCGCCCACCAATCTAATCCAAAAGTTGATATAATTAAGCGAAATCCAATATGGAAAGACGAGAACAAATCAGAATTTGTAGAAAACTTGAATTCTCTTGATTCGTACATAAATAATGTCACAGGCAAAATATCTGAGATATTTTCGGTTTCGGCCAAAAACACATTCCAAGATATTAATAAAAATAGACATAAATACACAAGTCGACCTTACAACGTAAATTCTCAACCATGGTTTGGGCCTCAATGTAGACAAGCTAGAAATAAATAGCATGCAGCACGTAAATCATACCATTCAAAAAAAAGTAACGTAACCAAGTCCCGATTAAAAACTGCTAGTACACATTACAAGAAGACCATGAAATGATTTATCGCTAAACATAAACACAGTTCAGAACGAAAATTACGTGGTTTATGTTCGAAAAACCCGAAGGATTATTGGAAATATTTAAATAGTTTATCCACGAAGAAAATTGACAGACCGCCGCCACTATTAGATTTCTACAATTATTTTAAGGATGATAATTCCGTCCAGTTATAATACGCAATTAGTAAAATCATGTTAGTACGGCTGCGCCGAATAACCTGTTTTTGAAATAAATGAACCATGTTATATATGCATCCGTTCGCGGTTAATAAAATCGCACAATACTTAAAAGTTTATATACTCGTCAATAAATAAAGGTCAACAAAAGGATAAAACTAGAAAACTACATCGTTATTCATCAATGTGGAAATTACATTTGTTTATACAGCCTTAGTTTAACACGTACATAACAGTTAAACACGAACTCACAAGAACGGTTATGATGGTTGATGATAGAACTATGCTAGTTTATTTAACTTTTGGAAGTATGTTTTTGTCGTCTGTGTATTCAGCAACAGTGTCATCGGCAGTGGCAAATATGGACAAATGCATAGGAATAGGCCTACCTTGTTCCGCTCCAGAATGTGATAGTGGCATGTTTTTTCCCGAAGGAGTATGCTGTTTAGCTTGCCCAATAGGTTTGTTATTTATCTTACAATAATATAGATAAAGTTACACATATTGCATTTAAAATTTAAAGTAAACATACCCAACTTCCGTGTCACTGCGGTCTGACGAACTTCCTATTGAATTATAGAAGGAAAAAAATTCTTAAAACCGCAATAAATCAAAACCTGTTCAAGGTATCTTTCGTGTGCAAACACATGTTAGAGATCAAACCTTCTACTTTATGATGGTGTAAATAGTATGTTTCTGTGATTTCTACATCACTGTCCTTGTACTTTCGAACACACTTTTTAGATTTAATGTTGGTACTCTATTATGTTGTCCTTTTTAACGATTTTTGTTAAAAACTGTCTGTTTTTTTCTATAATTTCGAATACACTAGATATTGCGGTGTACGCGTGGTCGGTATGACTCTCCAACAGCGCTCGCGCGGTACGACTTCTGATTAAAATTATAAAGCCGGAGGCGGCGATTATACAAGCTGTTAATTGACCTTTCTGCAGACGCTTCGTAGCCACGCCCCCCTTAGTAACAGGTTCTCGCTGTAACCACGTTAGACAAGCCATGTCCAATATGGCGTCGAACAAAGAACTATAACAGGCTGATGTAGATAGTATTCTATCGGATTTTCCCTCATTATTTGATATTTCGACTTTAAACCATATCTTGACAAAATAAATATTACTTAATATAGATCTGCTTTGACTAGATTAAGAGTATCAAGCCATAGACTGGAAATTGATCTGGGAAGATGGAATAAACCTTGAATGCTATATACCACGATCAGAAAGAAAATGTCAACTATGTAATGTTTCGTTGTAGTTGTAGTTGTATATGCTTTTATTTATCGTCGCCACCGGTTTCCCATATGGGCGACGCCTCCGGAAGAATGTTAGTCATATTAGATTTTGGAGGATAGTGCATGATACAGAAGATGCCCCAGTTCCAGAAGCACCCCTGGGTCTTTTACGTGTTCGATGTAAAGCATCATACACGGGACCTCGGTTTTTAATGTCTCGTCCGAAAGACTGTTAGTACGGTCAGTGATGGAGCGGGGAATCGAACCAGCGATCCCTGGATTACAAGTCCAGCGTTTTACCACTGGACCACTGATCCGCTACTGTAATGTTTCAGAAGACGAATTTCATTTTATATTAGAATGTCTTTTATATCAGATAAATTTCGAACCAATCATCATGCAATACATTTACATGTGATCATTATTATTCCATGTTAGTCCATGTTTGCAGTTTATTGCGGGTTTACAGGGGAAGTATTTACCAAAAAAACAACATGAAACGTTATCTGTAATGTCCGTCCCCTTATGTATAATGTTATTTAGTGTGAATAAAAGTCGTTCTAGTCATCAAGTTTAGGTATAGTTATGTTTGTGTACATAAACGACCTTTATTTTGTGTGGAGGTGGACATTACACAAAAAGGGATGAACATTAGAATATCAGGATTATTTCTCAAATCTTCAAGTCCTGCAACATATATTTCAACAAATTCCAGAAATCATACTGTAAAGATATGATGATAAAATAGAAACAGAGGCAGACACAAGGCTTGTACATAGGTTGGACAAATTATATAATGTTATGCAATAAACAATAATGTCGCATGTGTGCACTATCTAGATGTAAATCTTATCCAGCCCCGTAATCAGCATTTCATAGTCTGGCCCAGTAGGAGTCCAATACGCATCCAATCAGTTTTTGCTGTCACCATCCTACACATATATACAGCAACGTTGAGAAATGTAAAATATTTTTATAGCCTTTAACTGAATGACCATTTATAAAAAATATATGATCAGATTGTGTTGAATGTTAGAAAATAGGTTTATTTATTTAACAAAATCAACATACTCGTAGGTGTGATATTTAGGATTTCAAACCAGATATATTACTAATTTCTATACGTACATAAATTGTAAACCCCCAATGCAATTGAAATACATGTAATGAAGAAATAAGAACTTTTCTGACATATAAATTACTTTCGAAAGAAATACTTGACAGTGAGTAACCAATACCGGTATATCATATGTATTTAAATTTTTCATCAATATTAATTATTACCAAAATTCAGATATTTTTCTCCATGTATATATGTTTATAGCAATACATGTTTCAGTTTCATGTTTTTAATCGCAATAATTATTGATTTTATAATTGATTCTGGTCATTTTAGTTATACAAACTCAGCCTTATTACATATTTATAAAGTATTGTCCGTCCAAATACTTGCTTAAATGCTGACATAAGACAATTATTTTAGTTTAGAAAAATAATATTATGTTCCCTCAACATGCAGATATAATATACAGTAGTTGATTTGATATATTTTCACATATAGAAATTGCAACTGATTATGTGAAATAAAAACATTTTAAGTTGTAAATTTGTGTTTCTTCATGTTTTAGGGTCCAGACTTTTCATTAACTTGTAATGTTTGTCCCCTCCCAGTCAATCTGATATTTAAAGGTAAAAATAACAAATACCAAACAAAACAATCTTTTTATCAATGGGGCATATCTGTTTGTGTTAATTTTAGACCCACAACTTAATCCACCGCATGCATTTTTTTCAAATTTGTCTTAGGATTTGGAAAAGGTAAGAATTTCACGCCACCTATCAGTCTGGACATCAATTGTCACTATCACACAGCCCGAAGCTACACCTTTACACCATTGTCTTAGATCAATAATAAACACTCTGTAATTTGCTTTCCCGAAAACTATCACTCTTAGACAAATTTGTTGACAACTTGTCTAACAAAATGGCGTCGATAAAACAATGTCGGAGGTGTGGGCGAATACTGCAACGCGATTGGCTTACGCTAGCTGTCAATCAATATCTGCAGAAAGGTCATTGACTTGGAGTGCGCTTGATAGGGAAGAATTTGGGGAAATATGACTTTTTATAGAATAGTGTTGAGATGAAATATTGGTGTGGTTAATTATTGGGTGACAATAGCATGACGTTAATCTGTAATGATGTTAAAAGTTGAATAAAATAACTAATTTTGGCGTTGATATTGTTTAACGTTGTACTTGAAAGTTAAAATTATATATTACTGTTATTTATATATTGTAAAAAAGATGTAGCAATTGTTTAGAACTTATATAATATAAAATTGTTAACTGTAAATTTTTGCCGTATTTTTTTTAACTTTATAGGCCTACTTCAATGTCAACATTTTAATAGTAGTGATATCTATACATTGTACATATGTTACAGTTATTTAGGACTTACATGAAATAAAATTAAACTCATGAGGTTTGATATTCATTTTATCAGTCTTATCATAATTGTTTTATTCTGCAGGAGATATATCATTTCCTCTAAAAATATGCATGAAATACATACATAACACAGTATGATTAAATTCACTTTAATTGTATTTACTGAGTAAGATAGCGTAGCTTATTGTCTTTTATTAAAAGTGATAAAACTCTGGTCGCATACATTCATTTGTTTAAATAATGCAATAATACCAGTATTCATTGTCATATCAAGATAATATTCTTGATTATAAAAATACAAAATATGGTATCATGTAAGTTTATTAATAAGTAATAATGAATAAATAACACGTGTTGGATATTAATTAAACTTTTATTTTTTTTCAAAAATGGTAGAAAATGAATGAAATGTTTATTTTCACATCAAGTCATTGTTGTTCTATTCACTAAATATTAAGAGCTAACTAATAGCATTCACAATTGTTGAAATGAACATGCTTCAACACACGAGAACAATGTGCATCGTATAATACAATTATTTATTATATACCCATAAATGTTCTGTCCAAAATACACCCAGTATTTTTTAAACAAATACGGACCGCCGGAATAAAAATTCCGTATCACGTCAGTGTGGTTTTCAAATTCCGTATCACCCCTGTCTGACGTGTAACATATGCCGGACTACTTTCTGTGTATTTCAATCGTGCGTCTCCGTACATTTCCGTCACGGAATACTGGAAAGCCCTACTATTTATAGAATGACATGTCCGAAACAATAACATCCATGTTTTCGGGGCAAATTTTGCAGAACGCTAAACTCGTAAGTTGTCAGATAACTATCAATAACTACGAACGGTCGCCAAAACAGAAGAGAAGACGAATTCGAGTTATAGACAGCGATAGCGAGTGAGTTTCACTCGCTAAATTGTTAAAATGTTGTTGTTGTTTAAAATGGCGCTACACGATACACTCTACACATATGTTTCACGCGCTGACAATCTAGGTCATCCTATATTTGGAAACATTGTATTCGTACGCCACTGTTTATCTGTTGTTGTACGTCTGGACTATTTTGTTGTCGTTTAAAACGAATAAAATTGTTATTTCTCGTAAATGTGTATATTTTTGTCGTTTGTAGGTATATAATAAAAGGAAAATTACGTTAGTGTGTTGTTCTGTGGGTTTGTATCACTTCTCGTTGCTTGTGAAAAGTCGGAGTGATACAGACCCACAGAACACCACACTAACGTAATATTCCCTATTTATCAGTCATAATATCGTGTTGTTACTTTCTTGTATCCTAAAAGTCAGTCAATGAAAATATTGAGATCCCATATCATGCGTTATTACACGAACTGAGTACTAAAATGTCAATATATTATTGATTAAAACGTATACTGACGAAAATAGATATAGCTTTGTTTGCAAATATATTATGATAATATTCGAAAGCAAAATATATACACAACTACATACATACTGATACATCAAGATAAAGGCTACAGCCCTAGGCAATTTCATCATGCTGGCTAAACACAGCGAGGTTGCTAATTAAGTCGCGAATGATAGCGGTACATTTTTTTGTTTTATGGTTAAAATGGCTCTTTCCGAAGTTGAGGCTTTGGTTTCATTCCGAGTGGGAAAGTAAATCACATCATTCTTTTTCATCAATTGTTGAACAACCTTGGCATTGAACTCTTGTCCTGAAATATGTATAAGTGTATCTTTAAAATTTGTTCTTAGACTTATATACAATAGTATGAAACTTAAACATAAAAGTGTCATATAAATGTTAAATAAAGATTTAACGCATTGGTAATACATGTACATATATATATGTGTATGTGTGAGTGCATTGGTAATACATGTACATATATATATGTGTATGTGTGAGTGCATGTGTAAATGTAAGGAACATTAAAATGCGTTCATATACAAATACTAAGATGCGTACCTTTATCAGGGATGAGTTTTGTCGGTAGTCGATCAGAGGTTCTTAATATGTCTTGAAATACATCCGCTACATCTTGACCAGATTTTCTTTTTAAGGGTCGTAGCCTAACGTACTTGGAGAATGTGTCTATAACCAGCAGAATGTATTTGTAGCCATTGTTCCATTTTTCAAATTTCACCATATCTATCAGATCAGCCATCCACAGATCGTCTTTTCCCGCGCTGATCACGTGATTTCTGGAAAATCGTCTTCCTACTGGTTTATGCAAAATGTAACTCTCTTGGTTATGAAGAAATTTTCTTATTCTATGCAGGTCCGGCGAAACTGGCTGATTGTGAAGGGTCATAGTATAATTTTTTTAAATAGTCCTCCCAGGGGGCCATGTCCGCAGCTCTTCCGCCATTCGTGTGGCCTGTTTATCGGTTTCACCATTGTTTACAAAGTGCTCGTAGAGTTGTTTGTATTTATCTTCTCTTATATCTTTAGCTCTTTGCCATAATTTCTGATAACCGTCGTTATATTCCTCACTGTCATCATGACTTGGTAAGTCTTCTAGCTTTCTCTTTTTGATATTGATGTTATTTTCCGGACAACTCCCGTTCTTAAAATGTCTTTGCACATCGTGTGAACTATCAAACAAAAGTCCGCAATCGTCACAAGCGTGTCCTTTATCTGTCATGTTTTCAGAGAAATCATTTTGAACAATATTTATTATTCTGCAAATAATTATTATCCTCCGAAGAAATTTTGGACCTGCACTGTTTGAGTTCCAACTGACGAATGAGCGTTTGGTTTGTTTGTATTTGCGTTTATTTATCGTCGCCACCGGTTTCCCACATGGGCGACGCCTCCAGAAGAATGTTAGTCATTTTAGATTTTTGGAGGATAGTGCATGAAACAGGAGATGCCCCAGTTCCAGAAGCACCCCTGGTTCTTTAACGTGTTCGATGTAAAGCATCATTCACGGGACCTAGGTTTTTAAAGTCTCGTCCGAAAGACTGTTAGTACGGTCAGTGATGGAGCGGGGAATCGAACCTGCGATCCCTGGATTAATTGTTCAGCGCGTTACCACTGGACTACGGATCGGCTACAGCGTTTGGAAGTTCCTAGTCCCCTTTTATAGTTTTTCTATTTTCATCGGCCTGTATGACGTCATGGTTTAGTCCATCCGTTTCTGGTGTGAATGGTTTTAAACCTACCATTAAAAACCCATACGGATGTTTAGTTGCCTTTTCGAAGTTTTTCACGAATCTGTCAGTATGGTCCAGATACATTTGTCGCGCCAATGTCATAACTAATTGACAATCTACTAGGTTGTTAAATAACACAAGATAATGGCAGTTTCTTCTTTGTGTCGGACATTTTTTTGCAAACAGATTTTGACTGATATAAATGACTGACAGTGATCTACGATGGGATCCCTCAGTAAACAAATCGGTAATTCGCGTATCCTTACACCTCTCGTTGCACAGATCGTCCAATACAAGGAGATTGTTTAATCTAGGGTTGAATTAATCATCGTCCTCCAGATCCATTGGAATTCAAGGTCTGTGAAGTTGGCTGTTAGTTGTTAGTTGTTAATTCAGATGTTCATTCCCGAATACACAGCTAGTAGTTGTTAGTTCAGATGTTTATTCGAAAAAACATAGCCAGAAGTTAGATGTGAGTTCTGATATGATGTAGCGAATACACGGCTATTAGTTGTTAGTTCAAAAGTTTATTCGCATATGATGAGGCGAATACACAGCTAGTAGTTGTTAGTTCAGATATTAGGTCGAAAAAAACATAGCCAGAAGTTATATTTGAGTTCGGATATGATGGAATGAATACACAGCTATTAGTTGTTAGTTCAAAAGTTTATTCGCATATGATGAGGCGAATACACAGCTAGTAGTTGTTAGTTCAGATGTTTATTCGAAAAAGCAGTGTCAGAAGTTAGATGTGAGTTCGATTATGATGTAGCGAATACACAGCTATTAGTTGTTAGTTCAAATGTTTATTCGCATATGATGCAGCGAATACACAGCTAGTAGTTGTTAGTTCAGATATTAGGTCGAAAAAAACATAGCCAGAAGTTATATTTGAGTTCGGATATGATGGAATGAATACATAGCTATTAGTTGTGAATTCAGATGTTTATTCGCATAATATTATGATGTAGCGAATACATAGCTAGTAGTTGTTAGTTCAGATGTTTAATCGAAAAAACGTTGCCAGAAGTTAGATGTGAGTTCAGATATGATGGAATGAATACACAGCTATTAGTTGTTAGTTCGGAAATTTATTCGCATATGATGCGGTTATTAAGTTTTGTGGGAATTGTCTTCTTAATTTATTTGGGAATCCAAATAGCCCTTGATTTGTGTTGATATTGTGGTATCCCAAAAAAGGCGAACTCCTTTGTGATATTACATGTCTTTCTCTTCAGTCACTGGAGGTAAGTGTTTAATAATGTCTTCAAATGGTGCATTTGCGGCTATTTCTTGCGAGATTAAAAATAATTGGATATAATCTTACACATTTCTGTAGTAATGAGTGTATTTCATGTTTTCACTGATGTTTGTAGGTTTAGCATTCAGACCACGGCCAAACATTGTCTCTACATTGATTCGATTCAACAGGGTCAGAGCCTCTACCTACACTCCGTATATTGATCACATCGAAAGCTTCTTGCAACGTGAGTATGGTTTGATATACTACACACCCCTGTTATAAAACCAGACACTGTGACAGCATACTGTCAAACCTCTCCTATGTGTCACACATATAAAAGAAGCCTGTCTGAACAGCGTGTTCCAGTTCTCCAAAATGAAAACAATTTTGCATTGCACCTATTATAAACACTTACCTGATTTTGTTTTCTAGCTTATGTTACCAGAGAAAACTTATGTTCTGGTGGTTTGAGACAGTCATGTGACAGACATAGCAATTAGGGAGCAGTTAATGCACAGTTAAGTTGGCTGTTTCCTGTAAGTCATCAGCATCAAACATAAATATTTGGCCATTTCGTCATCTCAATCTTAACTTATTAAAAGGCATCAACATACATTGATAATACAAGTGATGCTGACTGCGTGTCGTATATGCCTGTCTGCTTCCCTGAGCTTTTAATGCTGATTTTACTGTATTGTAACTGAACACAGTCAGTATCTATTGTGTCTGAGGTATATTAAGAACATAATAAGTGCTTAGTCATCCTGTAAATTCATTAAGAATAGAAATACTCAGTGAATGCAGTTATTACAGTCTTCATGGTAACCCTACTATCCTGAAGCCGATGGCTCTAAACTTTTGATTTCGGGCTAGTAGAATTCTGAGTGCCCTTGTTGGAAGTGCTCAATTCTAGTGAATCTACTGTTTTGGAAATCCATCCATGATATTTACCAATTGTATACCCACATACATAACAACACTATTGTTTGTGAGTTAATGTTTTTTTACGTTTGAGTTAGTAAGAATGCTCTCAGGCTAATGGTTTAGCTGTGCACCTTTCTCAAAGGGGCGAGTACTCTGAATAATTTAAGACAAAGCTTGTAATTAATAAGTAATTTACCTTACAAGTTTAACTTGTTCACATTGTGTATGAGAATAGCTGCCAGTCTCCAACATTCCAATGTACATCTGAACATGGGCATTTTTATTATGCCCCCTTCGAAGGAGAGAGGGCATATTGGTTTGCACACGTCGGTCGGTATCTCCGTCCGTCGGTCCGTAACCTTTTCGTTTCCGATCATTAACTCAAGAACCCCTTGACCTATCATCCTCAAACTTGGTCGACACACTCATCTTGGGTAGCAGAGTAACTCTATTGATTTTGGGGTCACGGGGTCAAAGGTCAAGGTTACACAAACAAACATCTCTTGTCATACATTGAAGTACTATGGATTTTTCCAACAAACTGTTAAACTCTATGAATTTTGACCTGATACATATTTACTTATGCAGACTATGAGAACGAGTATCAACAAACTGAGTTGATGGTTGATTGTTCTATGTTTACTCAATTTCGACCACATGAGGATTGGGATAAGGCGTGCGTATTTGACATTGTTACACTCGGAGCTGACTGTGTGAAACAGCGATCATTTGGGTATGAAGAGGGCCAACCATGTGTTCTGTTGAAAATGAACAGGGTATGTTATAGTGAATAATAATAATAATAATTGATCCCTGGTGATAGTTTAAAGCTGGAAGTATGATCTGTAACTATTAAACCCAGTTGAATGCCCTTGAGGAATCTAGTAATCACACTGATTCACACTAATAAGTTTGAAGTAAGCAAGTTTGTTAGTCTGTCTGAGACTTCTTGTTTCCATTATTACTTTAAATGGTTAAAGAGAAACTTCAGGGGAATGTTTAGGATAATGAGAGGTTTTAAACACAAATGGTCAATCTGTGGAGCAAGTGCACTCTACGTCCCTTGTTCGTGCATCTTAAAAAGGGTATTTTTAATCTTTACAAATTGTTATTATAATTGAAAATTCTTCATCAATGTTTGGTACAATTTATTCAGGGTTTTAAGCTCACCTGAACAAAGTTGCTCACAGTGACCTATTTTGTCGTCCTGTGTTAATCTTCACGAGTTGTCAACAACTTTACCGTTACCTTATTAGGAAATTATTAATATTTAAGAGCTTCGAGCAGTCCAAATATACATTGAATATATATAACCTGTGAATATCTTCATATTGATGATTTAATGCACAACTTAAACAAATATATGAAGTATATATAGAGAAATTTTCAACAAAATATGTATTTTCCAGATATTCGACTGGATGCCCGAGCCATACAGCAATGAAACCAGGCCTGATGCTGTCGCCGATACATGGACCCAGTACGCTATCTCTGTCAACTGTGAAGGAGAGGTAATGATCTGATTGATTACATATAGCTAGATGTGTGCTCTTGTCGTAATGTTAACTCTGATGTTGGGATTTCAATATTTAGTTTTGAAGCTTTCAGTCTGTTTGATGCTTGTCATAGTTGTAAGTTATATAGAACTCTGGGGGGGGGGGGCGTGGGGGATGTCTGTGATTGTTTGTAATAAAGATGTTGCTCAATCTACATTTTTAGCGAATTTATTGGCTCACAGTGCTGTTTTGCAGACCTTAAATAAATCAAAGTGCTGAAAGCACAGTATAGTTGTTCAGTATTGAACACTGGATTTGTATTCAACACTTGTTAAACAATTGAATTAAATTGCACAGTAAAGATTACTACCAGTATTGAGTATGTTATGCAGGTTACACTCAGATGTTGAACTAATTTTTAAACGATTCACTTACCTGTTATTCTTGCGATTAAGCGATGCGACTGTTGAAACTAGTCATAGAAGTAGTTATTCTACCGAACAACTAAAAACCTTTGTATTCGACTGCGCGAATTTAAAAGTCTAACATTTCTGTATTTACTTCAACAAGGTTTAAATGTTTATTTGATTTACTTTTCAGAACCCAGCTGACAAGGATAATATTGGAAACATTTACTATTTCCCCCCCAACGGATTCCACTTCAAATATTTCCCCTACAGAAACCAAAAGGGCTACAGGTCACCTCTTGTATTTGTTCGTTTTGCCAACCCTGCTCCAGCCCAACTTTTGATGATTACATGTAAGGTGTTTGCAAAGAATATTAAGCACAACTCTATGGAACGTGCCGGTATTGTACACTTTGAGCTCTTGGTCGATTAATATATGTCCAGCCTGTTAGATACACTATAAACAGTTTTTAAGTGAATTTTCTTTAACTTTCGATATTGTGTTCCTTTAACTAATTAAACGCCTGTTCTAAAATGAAGTTAGGTCCCTTTTCATATTCAAAAAGAGAGTAAAGAACTGACTAATGTAGTGAATAAGAACTTGAAGGGTGTCCATCCACACAATATTCGAAGCCAATGTAAAAGTTGCTGTTTGGATGATCAATTAAATCGTTTTAATTAACATTTTTATTTTGCAATATAATGCAAGTTTATTTTCAAATTTCATAATTTCAATGCAATTAGTTCGTATAGTTTTGTGTACTTACATATTAATCTTGTGTGGTAGTGAACCTGTGATGCGTAATTTGTGTGCATATTAAGACAAATTGTACATAAGTTTGTCACAGAAGTAAGTTGACTCTGTTTTATTTGAACCGGCCGCCGTATATAACTGAAATATCGTTGAGAAACGACGTTAAACCCGATGAAACAAACAAACTGTTTTATTCAAAACAAAATCAAGATATTTCTGCCCCAAGTTTGATAAATGAGTGTAATGCAGAATGCGGAATTCAAGAGTTACGGCTTTCCATGGTTTTTAACATTTAACAATTAATGAAGATGTAAAAGTTGTGCACTTGTATGCTATGTAGTTGTGTATGTATTTTTGATGAATGATACTATATTTATACCATTCAGAGCTTTATGTCATTAAGCAGAAGATAGTTTATAAAATAATATCAACTGTGTTACTTTGTGTATGGAAATATTTCGTTATACTCCGCTTTGTTCTGTGCATTTATTTGAGTGTGTCAGATTTGATCCAAAGGAATAACATATTTTTCATAAAACATTCATGTGTACCTTGATTGCAAACCATAACTTATATTGGTAACAAAAGAGAACCTTTCAGAAAATATGAAGAAAAGTCGACATTGGTGCCACTAAATGTTTCTTTGTTTGCATTTTAACATTTTTAAGGACTGGTTCCGAAAACAGTTAATACCCTTTTTTGATGAAAAATCTGAGATTTCGTTGACATATTTATACATGTATTGACCATCTGAGCTAAAACAACGTACTTGGACTAGGATATTGATTCCAAAATCAACTATTTTCATACATATTTTTTTTTAACTTTCTCTTGTTCATTATAAATTTGCTGGCTCCTTGTGGAAGGGTAAGTTAGTACTGGTTAGATTTCAGTCCAGGAAAAACTGGTTAGGTGAACCGGCCGCCGTATATAACTGAAATATCGTTGAGAAACGGCGTTAAAACCGATGAAACAAACAAACTTGTTCATTATAATAGTAGTCGAGTGTTCATGCATGATTGTGAAAGTCTGGAATTCTCATCAAAGAATTGTTGAAACACGAGTGTTTGTGTACTTTGGAAATGGTGGTGATTATGTTATTTCATATGTTGTGTAGCATCGAGAGGCTTTTGTGATTTCTGTAAGGTTGACACGATGTCCTTGCACATATCTTTGTAGATATCCTTTGACTTTTTGTCATTGGTTCCCAAAATTAGTAAGTTCAACTTCCGTGAAGTCTGAAATTGAATTTAGTAATTCTTGTTGCCATTGCAACATATGTTGACCATGTTCTGCATTGTTTTATCATTTTTTCATACTCATGTAAGATGTTAATTAAGTCTTTAGAGTTGTTGCATTTTTTTAGTTAATTAACAAATATATTCTAATGAAGTGTGTTGTGTTGAATAGTAACTTTCACATTTATCGAACTGTCAATAAATATTACAATATTGAACATTTTTATGAAAGCAAACTGGGGGTTTTGAAACTGTTAACTGGTTTACATTTACAAAATGTTGTGTTATATCGGTCTGTGGGAATTATTTATAGATTTTTAAACTCTTATATCCAAACAATTTTGAGGTGATATTCATGTTAGATTTTATCCAGTTACTGAAGTATTACATCGTATTGTATACTGATAGAATATATTGTTCGAAATACTGTGTACGTTTATAGATTTAGTTAACATTGTTGATAACACTCGCCGTTCTAGAATCTCTTTGCCTGTAGAATTTATATATTTTTTTGTAAACTACCGTTTGTTAAGATCATATTCTCGTGATGCGTTATAGATACTTTTCACTTAAAAAGCAATAGTATTGTTTTTTTTGTCTGCTTCTTGTTCATTCCTCATTGGGCTGTGTTGTCGGATATTGTCCAGGGATATAACACCAAGTATTCATTGCAACTCTTGAACGTGTATTCAATTATGGTATGTACAGTGCTTAAGGATAGACACATGTACCGATTGACAGTTTAAACCTGTCCTTACGTGTTGGACATACATGCTTTCTGTATAATAGTCCAGTCAATCTACTGAAAAAAAGGCAAATAAAGGGGAAAAAAATGCACAGAAATGATTTTGGCATAAATGTATTGTTTAATATCTGCCGTGTAAGGAAAAAAAAGTATAGGAAAATCCTACGATGCAAAATGCTTTTTTTGGGGTAAAATGTACTAAAAGGTAAAAAAAGTATGAATTTCTGGAATTTGACTATATCAAAATCAGATTTAGCTATAACAATTCCAGAATAACTGTTTTTAATAGACATTATGTTGCACCATAACATACCGTAAGTAATGACACATCATATGTTGTGAACAGTGATTTTTGGGGTAAAATGGTGAAAAAAACAACAAATTAAAGTGGGAATTTCTGGAGTTTGTCAATAACTCGACGAAATTTAGCTATAAATTTACCTCAATAACTGAATTTAATAGATATTAAACTGCTCTACAACATACCTCAGGTTCAGAATATCATACAGTGAAAAAGGTGATTTTTTGGGTAAAATAGTAAAAATATAAATGAAAGTGAGAATTTCTGGAATTTGCCAAACATATATTAGACCAGTGGAAAAATAGGAGGGAAAATATGCACAGACAAACTTTTGATGGATTTGTGTCATATAAAGCACCACATTTAATATACTATCAGTATAAAACTATCTCACTGTGCAAAATGTTATTTTTGGGGTAAAATGGTTGAAAATTTAAATAAAAATGGGATTTTTTGGAATTTGCCCAAAACTATGTCAATTTGTGCAATAATACTACCAAAATTACTGTATTTAATATATATTATATTACAGTACAAAATACATAGGGTATAGAAACATAGTATCGTGTGAAATGTGATTTTTGGAGTAAAACTTTAAAAAAATAAAACAAAACGGGAATTTTTGGAATTTGTCTATTACTATGTCAAATTTTGCAACAAAACTACCAGAATTACTGTTTTAAATATAAATTATATTGCGGTACAAAATACTTAAGTACAGAAACATTGTATCGTGTGAAATGTGATTTTTGGGGTAAAACTAAAAAAAAATGGGAAATTTTGGAATCGGATAATTTCCCGTTCATTTTCACTGTAAAAGTTTCAAAACAGTAATTTTCACCAAATGTTATCTTGCAAAATCAATAATATAAATTATAGAAACAGTTTATGATGGGGATGTAATATATATTTGTAACATAAATCCACATAAATTGAGGTCTTGGCAACCTTTTCAACACACGTAGATGTAGCATACAATGTTCAAACCATACAATTTTGATGTAGTGTCACATCCAAGAATTGCATGATGGAATATAATATTTTTCACACAACTTTCATCCGAGTCCAGAAGTAGTTTCTAAGGAGGCCAGAACACGGTCAGGGAACAAGCATTAGTTTGCATATATGAAAGGGAGTCGGGGCAAAGTTTGAACATCGTATGCTTTTTTACGTTTGTTGAAAAGGTTGCAAAAACATCAATTTATGTGGACCCCAAACAAACTACGACCTACGTCTGATGCATCTATGTACAATAGTTTGTGTGTATCTCTAAAATACAGGACTGGGAAGGACATGATGAGTTGGACCCGCTAGAATGGGGGTTGGGAACTAGTAGGTAACAAACTATATCCAGTGTCAACTGGAAGAGCGCCAGCTCGTGCTCACATAATGATAGTTGTAAGGTGCACTTGTCAAACTGGCTGCCGTACAGTAGCATGTAGCTACAAGAATGTTGGATTTGAATGTAGTTCAGCCTGATTCACATGCAAAGGAGTCAGCTGTGAGATTGCCATCAGCCCAGTTGGCATTTGACTAATACATTGTGCATATCTTATGCTGCATTAAGACACCGACATTGCTTCTATTATAATCATATAATTGTGTGATCAAATTCATATGGCTTCCGGAAAATAGCATTTTCGTTTATGTTTTCAGAACTTTTACCTCAAAACCACATTTCTTGTTTGATTTGATAGCATAATGTTATCATATGTTATATTGAGAGATAACACGTAGCTTATGTCATTTCTGTGACTTTCATTGTTTTGTTTTTTTAATCCAGGAATAGGCAAAATATACCAGAAATTGCAACTTTTAGTTATTTCTTTTTTGATATATTTTTCAAATAAATATTACATTCCGCATTATAAACTATTTCTATGATTTAAAGTATGGATTTTGCAATATAACATGAGTTAAAAATAACTATTCTGAAAACTTCATAGTTAAAATGAACGGGATATCAACAGATTCCAAAAATTCCCATTTTTTGTTATTTTTTTAAGTTTTGTCCCAAAAATCACATTTCACACGATACAATGTTTCTATACTTTAGGTAGTTTGAACTGTAACATAATATCTATTAAATACAGTATTTCTGGTAGTTTTATTGCAAAATTTGAGTTAGTTATTGGCAAATTCCAAAAATTCCCATTTTTTATTTTTTTAAGTTTTACCCCAAAAATCACATTTTACTCGATACAATGTATCTATACTTTTGGTATTTTTAACTGTAATTTAATATCTATCACATCAAGTAATTCTGGTAGTTTTATTGCAAAATTTGACTTAGTTATTGGCAAATTCCAAAAATTCCCATTTTTTGGTTATTTTTTTGAAGGTTTTACCCAAAAAATCATATTTCACACGGTACGATGTTTCTATACTATAAGTATTATGTACTGTAATATAATATCTATTACATAAAGTAATTCTGGTAGTTTTATTGCAAAATTTGACATGGTTATTGGCAAATTCCATAAATTTCCCATGTTTTTTGTCATTTTTTTTAAGGTTTTACCCCAAAAATCACATTTCACTTGTTACAATGTATCTATAATTCAAGTATTATGTACTGTTATACAATATCTATTAAATATAGTAATTTTGGTAGTTTTATTGCAAAATGTGACAAAGTTATTAGCAAATTCCAAAAATTCCCATGTTTTTGGTTACTTTTTTAAAGGTTTTACCCCAAAAATCACATTTTACACGGTACAATGTTTCTATACTTTATGTATTATGTACTGTAATAAAATATCTATTCAATAAAGTAATTCTGGTAGTTTTATTGGAAAAATTGACATACGAGTAGTTATAGGCAAATCCCAGAAATGCTCATTTTTGGTGATTTTTTTAAATTTTACCCCAAAAATCACATTTAACACTGTTCAATGTTTCTATACTTAAGTTATTTTGTACTGTATGCAATATCTATTAAATACAGTAATTCTGGTAGTTTTATTGCAAAATTTGACATAGTTATTGGCAAATTCCAGAAATTCCCATTCTTATTTAAATTTTCAACCATTTTACCCCAAAAATCACATTTTGCACCGTGTGATTGTCCTATACTTTTAGTATATTTAATGTGATTCCTTATATGACATAAATCCACAAAAATTCTTTCTGTGCATTTTTTTCCCCCAATTTTTTTATTTTGACTGGCCTATAAATGAAATGCAGTTTTGTTAGTGTTGGGTATAACAGACTACAGTACTTAGTGTGATGTTAACACAGCCTTGTTGTCGCCGCACTGAAGTGCGGCGTACTGTATGGAATGGGATATTTTTTTGTACATGGAGGGGCACGTGACTTTTTTTGTTCGTGGAGGGACACGTGACTTATTTTTTTTCCAAGATTATTCGATTCAAGATAATTTTACCCACTGACAATAAAGTTTTACAGAAAAAGTATTTGTAATATATTTTTATGGTTTTATTTTATTTCATTTTAAAATCTTTTAATTTATTCCCTCATGTGGTGCACGATTTCAAATGGTCAAGGTCTATTTTGACTGATAACATATTTGAAACCAGTCTACGGAAAGTTTATTTTTAGATTCCCTCATGTGGTGCACGATTTCAGAAAATGCTCAGTTAGCACCGTTTATTTTCGGAAATTGCTCAAGAAAAATCAAATAATCGAAAAGCGGTCCCGTCGAAAAGTATGACTTTCTAATTTGGGCGAAATATTTACCGTTTGCGAATGTTTTATTCCACTCAATTTCTATGATAAACGCGGTTAAAAGCAATGTATGTGATAACCATGCAATCACTTTCGTTTTCGGGTCTATTATACGATAAAATCCGTACCGTACGGTCCGTAATGCCGCCCGCTCCGTATTTTACGAGGAATGAAAATTATTATAGTAAATTCAGAATACTATTATTTTCGCAAGTATATACTGATGGTTTATGTCTCAAAGTCTGTGCTATGACTATTCACATACAATTTGGCTATGACTATTCACATACAATTTACCTCACTGTATGTTTAGTTTATGTTTCATTTGTGACCTAGTTTTTATGTACAGCCGACTGTTTGAAACATGTATTGCTTTTTGCACTTGATTGACTTGTGTTTGGGAGTATACATTGTCTTCATCTTTCAATTTGAATAATTAATAATTAATAATGAGATGTTTGTTTAACCTGAATAACAAGAATAAAATAGACAAGAAATAAGAAAACAGTGCTACATTGAATCATCCCACAAGCTCAATTAGGAATGATTTGTAGACTATTAAAAGCAATTTCAAAGAGACACTAAAAAGGATTACATTGAAATAACAAAGTCCTATGCTATAGAATATTGGGGATTGAGGGGACAAACTGCACTAAATATTTGTTGATCGCGTGCTGTGATGTAGCCCCCAAATGACTGAAACCCACTGGTTCCAAAATTGGCTCAAGAAAAAAAGCCAGCGCAAGCCAAGATTGCCAAATTCATATAGTGGGCAAAAGACGAGACTTCCAGTTGATCGGAAGTTGATTAGTTCGTTGAAGAAGGTAGGCCATAGCTAGTATTTAATGATGATGAGATAGTCATGACCTTTACTTGAACAATAAAACTGAGAAATCTTGCTTAGTTATAATGGTTATACATAAAACAACATTTAAAATAAGGATTTTAAGTTGTTAATCCTGTTCAAAACATTGCGACAGGTAAGAAATTGTTGTGACAGGTAGAACATTGTTGCAACAGGTAAAACATTGTTGCAACAGGTAAAACATTGTTGCAACAGGTAAAACATTGATGCGACGGGTAAAAAATGTGTCTTTGCCTGTCGTTATGTCCTGTGAAGGAGAAAAAGTATTCGCGTTGACTGTTTTACCTGTATTTCACATGTGCTATTGAAATTTTCTTGAAGTGGGCAGTTCATAATTATAATATTATATGGTATAGTCATCGCTGATAATTTCTCCTTGCATGTACTAACGGAGAAGAAACTGCAGTAAGAAGGAATTTGTTACGGTGATACGCTGTTTATTCATAGTTTAGGGCCAGCAACTACAGTTTTCAGCTTCATACTGATACCATAATATACTATTTTTTTTCGCTCGCTCGCTTTAATAAATGACAGTTTGAAAAAAATATTTTTTTTCGCTCGCTCGCCCCATTTTTTGGGGGAAAAATCCGACGAACAAACAAATAATTTGTTGTGGCCTAATAATAATTAAAATTGCATTCTTTGAATCTTTTACATAACAAATTATAACAAATAGAAGTGATGCGTTAACTGTATGAACTGTATGAAATAAATATTTAGATAAAAGTAGTGCTTATTCTAAGCTTATTGTTTACGTACGTATGGATCAGAAAAGAAAATGTGTTCCGGTGATAAATTTTGAGTGTCATGATAGTCTGAGATAATTATTTAGAAACTTAATGAGAATTTATGTAAAAGATTCAAAGAATGTAATTTTAAATATTATTATTTTTGTGAACAAAGACCTTGCTATATACAGAACAGTTGGAACTGGGTCTGTAAACAGATTAATATTTTTTGTTTACGTGTTTGATACTACTAAAATGGAGTGTAATACTTTAGTTACATGTTTTTTGTACAAAAGAATGTAAATAACAAAATATCATTCAATTCTTTAGCGGCGACCTTTGATGCTTTGCATCAATGATTTTCTTGTATTACAGTGTAATAAGAATATTGTAGTGTAGTGTACCCAAGATTTTACTTATTTCCCCATATTTGTTAACTCCATCAATGCCTTTTACTTAAGCTTTTATCAATTTATGCAACAGTTCTCTTCTAGTATGGTTCTTCTATAAGAAATCTCTGAAAACGATTCAGCTCCAACATCCTTAAGTTTTAACCAAGTCCAAATGTAGTTGATGCCAAGTCATAGGAAACGAAGGGCGCTCCATGAATGACAGAGTTGGATTTGTGTATCATTTTACTCAGGTTTCTGTGCAAGTCCGTAATTTTGATCTAAATATGCTTCTTCCATTATGGTCCGATGCAAATTGACCAAGATGTTGGATAGTCAGAACTAACCCAAGTTGCCTTGCAATGCTGGATTGGTTGATGATGCAAATTCTAAACAAATATTCTCATGTATTATTTCCTTCCTATTTGCTGACTGTAAAATGTGGATGTTGTCGTGTCATGATTTAAAACGTTCATGGACTTATAGTCAGATACTTCGTTCATTTATGTCGTTATAAAAATTATACAATGATTGCACATTCATGTAAATTCATTCACTATTGTCATTTAAGTATTTTTTACCCAGTTGTCAGCTATTTGATTTTCTGATGATCAATAAAATTGCAGTATTTGTAAATGTGGACTTGTACGCGTTTTGTAGCACTGTCGTGAACTAGCTTGTGACTCAAATAGACTTTTTACCTGTAATGTATAAATTTTTAGTTTGTTCACATTGTCTTAAAGATATAGTCAGTGCTATTGGTAATCTAAAAAGGTATTTTATCTCAGGTGACTGTTTTGTGATTCGATAATTGAAAATAAAATAAATTCATAAATGTTCAACCAAATAAATGACGCGAATACATTTTATATATCCAGGTTTATAGGAATACTAATTTGCTCTAAGAATCTCAATTTTATAAAATGGAAGAAAGAAAATATCTGAAAAATGATTAGATATGATGAAGTTGGTTAGGGAAAATGTTTGTAAGTGAATCACTGAAATACGATACAGTACAACATAGCGTACATATATATTAAAGATGGGTCTAACTGATACATGTATATATACTACCACGAATTATTTTAATTACGAGTTTTTTAATTACAATAAAGATTGACTAGAATTGTTGTGTTTTCACTTATTACTTTCACCACCAACATTATGTTCAGCTTGTCTGTCTGTGAGTCGTTTTAACAATGATTATTATTTCATGAATGTAATAGATGAACAGAGTCTAGGGACATTGTCTGAGGTCATTGTTTTATGATAAACCCGTGATGAAGAAAGGTCATTAGTTTAATGCCAATTTTCGAGAGAAGGAAGTCATATTACATTGCTCGTTCTTTAGAGTTAGCTAGGAAGCTAATAAATTTAATGCAAAGTAATTATGTTGCAGCTGTGTGAACAGATCATGTTCATGGACTTGAGTTGTGAAGAGCATATTGACAAAACTGATGATTTGGCAACAACATACTAGAGCCTCGTCGATTGAACAAGCTATTTGTTTTCTCATCTTAACAAGAGTCATAACAGTGTTTGGACATTCTGGATGGAGATTTGAGACCGAATATGTACATGGACCAGTTTATAAACTTCAATTGCATATATAACATCAATTAACCTAAATGGAACGTTGAAAACGATTTGATCGTGTATATAAGTCGTGTACTGGCAATTATACAGAATCTCATCATGTTACTGTAAACACGTTCAGACTGGGTTCGTGTATATAAGTCGTGTACTGGCAATAATACAGAATCTCATCATGTTACTGTAAACACGTTCAGACTGGGTTCGTGTATATAAGTCGTGTACTGGCAATTATACAGAATCTCATCATGTTACTGTAAACACGTTCAGACTGAGTTCGTGTATATAAGTCGTGTACTGGCAATTATACAGAATCTCATCATGTTACTGTAAACACGTTCAGACTGGGTTCGTGTATATAAGTCGTGTACTGGCAATTATACAGAATCTCATCATGTTACTGTAACACGTTCAGACTGGGTTCGTGTATATAAGTCGTGTACTGGCAATTATACAGAATCTCATCATGTTACTGTAAACACGTTCAGACTGGGTTCGTGTATATAAGTCGTGTACTGGCAATTATACAGAATCTCATCATGTTACTGTAACACGTTCAGACTGGGTTCGTGTATATAAGTCGTGTACTGGCAATTATACAGAATCTCATCATGTTACTGTAACACGTTCAGACTGGGTTCGTGTATATAAGTCGTGTACTGGCAATTATACAGAATATCATCATGTTACTGTAACACGTTCAGACTGGTTTCGTGTATATAAGTCGTGTACTGGCAATTATACAGAATCTCATCATGTTACTGTAAACACGTTCAGACTGGGATCGTGTATATAAGTCGTGTACTGGCAATTATACAGAATCTCATCATGTTACTGTAACACGTTCAGACTGGGTTCGAGTATGTAAGTGCATATTGTATGTAAACCTGAATAGCAAGTCAAAGATGATATGTACACTTCACCATATAGGTATAGGTAAAACAGGGGATTCAAATGTCCCATACATTCAATAGTACGGTCTAGATATTTAGCCCGAGGCCATCTACTCACTGTTTGCTATGACAGCATCACTTGTTCCGTATAGAATATCAAATATGGCTTAATTGTTTACCCCCGTCAAGGTATCGAATAAGATGCATTAATTGTGTCACCTTGTATAACTCGACAAACAAAGGGGCATTGACCACGCGAACAACTTGCACATTGTAAATCTGTTGCTGTTCATCAAAGGTTGTTTATGAGGGTCTGAACACAGCATTGTATTAAATAACTTGTCAACAAATATGAGGTCCAACATCAGAGACTGGGATTATAATGGATGCTTGCACTCGGCAATCAAATCAAATGTACTACTAGTATTGCTTGTCTGATTTTGAATATTTGAGAGTGGAAAACGCATTATAATGTCAAATAATGGCTGAATACTCTGGGTGTTTTACTATTTACTTTGAGATGTTATGGTTATTACGAGATATAGGAGTAATAATTTGGTTTGAGAGTCACACTCGGACTTAATTATTACTCCCGGTCTCATACTACACTCAATTCTTTAATAAAATAGGCCATAAAGAAAACACCGCGGCTTGGGAGCGAACAGTTTCCATACAGTGTTCAACTCTGAAATAAAATAATACATTTAAACGGGAATAAACCCGGTGATGAACTGTAGTGGTTTTACAGACAAGATATCGTATATAGAAGAGATGTTCTTAGTATGAACATTTTAGTATTAGAAAGTGAAAATAAGGTTTCACGTCAACAATAGGTTCATTGAAAAAATCGTTCGGACAGTGTACTCATAAATATTTGTTCGTACAATGTACACGTTTAGAAATATATCAATAACCTTTGTTTGAAACCGAAATACCACTTGAAACTAACCTCGAAGGATACATTCGCAAATTGAATCAATATTTTATAGAAATAGACATAAAATACCTGCTTTTTGCGCTGAAATACCAAAATTACATACATTTTCGGACAATGTACGAAAACAAATAAAATCTGTATCGAGTTTCAAGCTTAAATTAATAAATCCTCTGAAAAACGAAAATCCCGTGAGTAACTTGTGTTACAATGCGGGTACTCTGCGCCTATTCTAAAGATCCTACCTTATTGGTAAACATCCAAACACATCAAATATTGGGGTCGAACCGACGGAATTTTCCGCCATCTTGTACGGCACATGTACTTTGGAGACCACGTGATACTCCCCGGTGCAGTATGACTAAAATATGCGTTGGATATGAAAAATATGCTTTAAACCATCAGGGACCATATGTGTTTCAGGAGCCATTCAGTTTTAGGTAAGTGCGATACTATCACACCAGATTAGTTAATTATAGACATCATATGGTCGGCGCTGGGAAACTATTTTGTATCAAACTACTGCTATTTGGTTATATATCTTTATGATTTGAATGTGGTACTTGATCAAAATGGTCTAAAGAAAAAGCCTCACCTGATTTACAATTTAGATGAAACTGGTCTACAACCAGAACACAGGCCGTCAGAAGTGATAGCGGGTAAATCATCGGACAAAATCCAAGCAGTGATATCCCCTAATTCCACAACTACAACACTCAATGCATGCATCAATACTGCTGGAACTGCATTACCTCCTTTTTATGTATTTAAGGGACAGCTGAGAAATGATGCCCTATTGAAAGATGCTGCACCAAATTCTGCATATGAGATGTCAGAATCAGGATGGTCAAGTTCTAATGACATATTTGAAAAACCACTTCATGAAATATGTCCAAACAGGTTCAGGTGATAACAATGACCCCATCCTATTAATATATGATGGTCATGCATCCCATGTGAATTTAAATATTATGAAATGTGCGATTGAACACAATGTCATATTTGTTTTGCCACCACATGCTCTACAACCCGCACTAGATGTTGGATGCTTTGCCCATTTTAAAGCCTGTTATTACAGTGAATGTAACATGTATATGGCAAAACAACGTGGTCTAGTCATTACCAGATATGATATGGCTGCTTTGTCTGGAAAGGCTTACATGAAATCTATGAACCCCACTAATATTGTCGCAGCATTTAAGAAATGTGGGATTTCTCCTTTTAATGACAGTGTAGTTCCAGAGGAATTGTTGCTTCCCTCCAACTCATTTCCAAAGAAAAGGAAGGAAGTAGAAGAACCATCCCTTACCATGCAGGAACTTCTGTCACAGAAAATGATTGAAACAGCTCTGAAAATAAAATCTCGCGGTTCTGTTCCGCAGTGAGAGTTGTCAGAAGGCATGGAGAATTTCTCTGTCCTCATTGCCCATAATAATATAATACCAACAACTTCATACATAATAAAAGTGTTAGTGTTTTAAATTTTAATAGTTGCATTTCTTTGACAGTTTACTCAATTTAATAGTTTGGCGAGACGTATATACATTTTTCTGTTTGACTGCATCCGACCCACAGAATAAGGCAAAACAACATTCACTTATATTTAGTTCGACTGAATGTTATAAATAACATAAACTATGTCGATAAGGGGCAAGTTGTCTTTTTGACAAAATCACATGTGCGTTCCAGTAACGTCATCAAGCATTCTAAAGCTATTTTTAGAATTGGCCCACGAGTTTAGGTAAATAAAGCATACTTCCATCTACTGAGCTCGTAATAGAGCGTAATAAGCTCAGCGAGACTTTGCATGGCAGCGAACTAAGTCTCACAATGTTAAACATTTAAATATTATCTACAAATATTTTAAGTAAATTTAATTGTTTTAAAATCACATTTTGTAAAAGTCCAACTAGAAGAGTACTGGGGTATGCTGTGGCAGACCTGTGCCGTGGTGTCTTGGTCAGAGTTACTTCCTTTAAATCAACTGCAGATTTCCCACTATTACTCCATCATATCTAAATAATGTTCTTAAATAACTTGGTTGTTTTAAAATCACATTTCAGACTTATTCGAAGACCTACGGTCATGACGGTAATCATGTTGTATTTAGACCGACCCCCCCCCCCCCCCGCCCAGTTATAGCAGATAGCCTACCCAGCTATTTTCCACATTAACTCGCACGATATATTTTCTAATCCATGATGTCATCAAGACAGTTTTAAAGTATTTCAACGACCTTACTGTAACAACATTACATTCCATTCCTATATTATTAAGCCCTGGATGAAAAGAAGTATTTACGTATTTGTTTCTGATTCAACTTCATCTTTAGTTCGACTTTGAGTATGAAACTCGTCAAATTGGTTCTCCACTAAATATTTTCTTAACAGTGCCATGGTTTAACTTCTTTTCAATATTTGTAGTGTTTGTCGCCAGCCCATTTGTGATATTTTCGTCCAAATTTGTTGTAAATCTACGAGACGTCTGCTGTAGATCATAAATATCGCTAGACGCTCGCAGAAAAAGGTTACACACCACCAAATTTTAGCAAGCAGCAATTATCTCCCTTTACGGTACACTATTTCGCGGTCTTCCGTTATTTCATATAGTTAAAATCAGGATAAAATCAGGATAAAATCATTTAACAGAATCAAATATTCTATAATAAAATGTTTGTGACAGCAGAGGCCATAATAGAAGTACACACATGCGAAGAAATATACATGCATTTTATTATTGTTTGTAAAATAACAAGACTTGGAATGTTTGACTGTTTTATTAGAAAGTACACTACATGTCATGTATTACACCTATAGGAAAGATCCCTTCAATAAACAAATACAAACATCATGTACACACAAAGTATTAAAGTAATTTCTGAATGAAGACAAAAATTAAAATATGGTATGAAATATTGTCTTGCACTTATTTATATCTCAGACTAACAATAAGACATAGCAAATAATATATACAAATTAAACAAAGGGCAGGAGTTAACAGACAAAAAATCATAACATCATAACATAGATACAGAAGGCCTGAAATGCTCACCAAAACTTTTAATGTCAATAAAATCGTAGACACATTTTACCTGGCATTATGGAGGCAGATAGGTCGAAGCTAGGAGTTCCAGAGAAAGGCCATCACTCCCAAAATCTGTAATACTTATCAAGACAGGATGCTTCCAGTCTGATTTGATTGAAAAGAAATATCTCCGGACAGACAGAGCATGCTCTCTGCGAGGTGTGGCAGACCCAAGTTAGCAAACAATATGTTTGAACACACTGATTTATAGGATTACTTTCTCTACGAGACCAATGAATACAGAGTGCTAACAGAATGTCCAAGTAAACTTAAGACTAAAGGAAGTTAAACCATGATGAAATGGAATTATGTAAACATACATACATGAAAAATGTTAATTAAAAGTTAATCAAACTGAAGACAAGTAAAATAACCTTTCTTTATAATATAATGTAAATCAACAATATTTAGATATATAAGTATATAAGTATAATGTAGCAAACGTAGTATAAAATTCTAAATGATGATGAAAAGTTGAAGCATCGCACTGAAGATGATAAAACTGACCTTGACAACCAATTTCAAACCTCAAACATCTGATTGGTTCTATTTAGCCTCAGTCTAAAAAATGACCAATGGTGAGGCTGCATTTTGGAACTGGTCTCCAAACTCAAGATTTTCTAACCTCAACCCTGGACATAAACTGTTACAAACACCATGCAGACTATACAAATTACATAGTCCAGCTTCTGTGGATCTAATTCGTACAAAATCAAAAACTCTACATTACTAAAATTTATGTATAATACATTAAACACCAGTTATTATCAAGAAAATAATTGATAAACAAGGACCCAGGCTTATAAAACTTACATCACAGCCTTTTTTACCACTGGTCAATTTTAAGTATGTACACCCAAACCAGTCAGATAGAGATTTGAGACAAGTTTCCAACAGATACTAAGATATATACTAAGAGCAGTGTATGGGTATCTCCAATTTTTACTGGTAATAATATACAAAACAAGCCTGGATTTCTTGATCATAGATGAGGTTATCTAGTACTTCTGCTTAGCAAATATATACAAACCTTACATATATATGTAACATTGTATATGCCTCACAGTAAAAATCATTATACATAATTATACAATTCTATCAAGTATAAATGATGGATGTACTTGTCAGTGTAACATTGTAAACACCAACAACAATGTATAAATCAGGGTCAAAGGTTATATAACTGAAGACCAGTCTCCGAATGCAGCTTGTCATTTCTAGACCTAGAGTCAGTCTGGAATACAAACTCAGTTATATAACCCCAGACCTAGAAACATTTACAGGTGAGTGGAATTTATCAGTTATATAACCCCAGACCTAGAAACATTTACAGGTGAGTGGAATTTATCAGTTATATAACCCCAGACCTAGAAACATTTACAGGTGAGTGGAATTTATCAGTTATATAACCCCAGACCTAGAAACATTTACAGGTGAGTGGAATTTATCAGTTATATAACCCCAGACCTAGAAACATTTACAGGCCAGTGGAATTTATCAGTTATATAACCCCAGACCTAGAAACATTTACAGGCCAGTGGAATTTATTAGTTATCTAACCCCAGACCTCAAAACATTTACAGGTCAGTGGAATTTATCAGTTATATAACCCCAGACCTAGAAACATTTACAGGTGAGTGGAATTTATCAGTTATATAACCCCAGACCTAGAAACATTTGCAGGTCAGTGGGATATCAGTTATATAACCCCAGACCTAGAAACATTTACAGGTGAGTGGAATTTATCAGTTATATAACCCCAGACCTAGAAACATTTACAGGGAGTGGAATTTATCAGTTATATAACCCCAGACCTCAAAACATTTACAGGTGAGTGGAATTTATCAGTTATATAACCCCAGACCTAGAAACATTTACAGGTGAGTGGAATTTATCAGTTATATAACCCCAGACCTAGAAACATTTACAGGTGAGTGGAATTTATCAGTTATATAACCCCAGACCTAGAAACATTTACAGGTGAGTGGAATTTATCAGTTATATAACCCCAGACCTAGAAACATTTACAGGTCAGTGGAATTTATCAGTTATATAACCCCAGACCTCAAAACATTTACAGGCCAGTGGAATTTATTAGTTGTCTAACCCAAGACCTAGAAACATTTGCAGGTCAGTGGAATTTATCAGTTATATAACCCAAGACCTAGAAACATTTACAGGTCAGTGGAATTTATTAGTTATCTAACCCAAGACCTAGAAACATTTGCAGGTCAGTGGGATATCAGTTATATAACCCAAGACCTAGAAACATTTACAGGTCAGTGGAATTTATCTTTCATGTAGATTTACAGAACACACCACAACAAGATCAGAATCATTATTACTTATGAACATCTTAATAAGGTCTCTCAGCATAAAATCATTTATCAACAAGTCACACATAGAGTTGAGTTGGTCAGTGAAAATATAGGAAACATACAAGAAACAAACATTATGTGATTTGAGATACAAGATGTACAAGTAAGTATGTCATCATAAACATTTCAAACACATAATTTAACTCTCTGGTAATCAACAAATGGTAATTTGGGTATTTGACAACTTGGTCGACCTTCAGAAAGACCCTATCAGTAATAAAATAGTCTGACAAACAAGCAGAAATTCAAACATTCTTTGATTTCCATAAAAATATATCTATATAAACATTGACACCATATTTAAATTTAGATAAACATGGCAGAGTAATTGAAACAACACAAAATTAACTGACCAGCAGTGAAAACATAATTTTCAAAACCAGACTATATCAGTTACATAAGTCATGTGTTAAACTTAGTGCTATTTCTCAATGAATCAACCTGGACCAGGACTAAAACAAGCAGCAAACAATGTCTGGCATTATGAAAGCAAGAGATACTGGATCATGTTGATAATTAAATCCTTTAGCATACACAAATTATGTATAGCACAAGCATGTCATATGAAAGAGACAACAACACAAAATTAGAAGATAACTAAAACAAAACTTGATGAAGTCTAAAAGTTATTCTTACATTGTTTCGTTGAATTTCTTTGTATATCTGGCCATACACAGATGTATATCTGGCTGTACACAGATGCATATGTGGCCATACACAGATGTATATCTGGCTGTACACAGATGCATATGTGGCCATACACAGATGTATATCTGGCTGTACACAGATGCATGTGGCCATACACAGATGTTTATCTGGCTGTACACAGATGTACATGTGGCCATATACAGATGTACATGTGGCTATACACAGATGTATATCTGGCTTTACACAGATGCATATGTGGCCATACACAGATGTATATCTGGCTGTACACAGATGTACATGTGGCCATACACAGATGTACATGTGGCCATACACAGATGTACATGTGGCCATACACAGACATACATCTAGCAGTTGACAGATGTATATCAGGCAATACACAGATGAAGTGTTCAATAAACAATATTAAATGTATTTCCATAAGCAGAACAAATCAACAATGTAGAGTATCGAACCAATTCAGAGTTTATAACTTAACGCTAGGTATTACAAAAAGCCACATCACAGATTTCAAAGAAAAAAATACAATAAGTAAAATGATAAATAAATAAAACGTAAAATTATTGTCCTTGAGTTAGGAAGGAAAAACTGACACCATTGCATGTAAATGACGAAGCAATAAATTAAATAAAGATGAAAGGTTAAACCCGTAACTACATCTAACACAATCAGACATGCTTTACTGGTACAAAATCAAAGATATGCATTCAGTCTGGGCCAAAAGTTAAATCAGAATCAGGAGACCAGTCATAGATTGAAGCCGTGCCATTGGTCAATTGCAAGAATACACTCACAACCAACCAATCACAGACTAGAGCTTTTAGATTGGTCTCCAAACCAGATATATAACCACACACCCTGATCATTTTTCAACTAAATCTACTCTAGTCCTAGATAACTCAATTAAGTTAATGTCTAATGCCTTAGTTTTCAACTTCTCGCAGTGTTCACATGTATCAAGCAGAAAAAGCTGCAATAATACACAATGTGTACATAGAACTCAAGACAATAATACACAATGTGTACATAGAACTCAGACAATAATACACAATGTGTACATAGAACTCAGACAATAATACACAATGTGTACATAGAACTCAGACAATAATACACAATGTGTACATAGAACTCAAGACAATAATACACAATGTGTACATAGAACTCAGACAATAATACACAATGTGTACATAGAACTCAAGACAATAATACACAATGTGTACATAGAACTCAAGACAATAATACACAATGTGTACATAGAACTCAAGCGATAATACACAATGTGTACATAGAACTCAGACAATAATACACAATGTGTACATAGAACTCAAGACAATAATACACAATGTGTACATAGAACTCAAGACAATAATACACAATGTGTACATAGAACTCAGACAATAATACACAATGTGTACATAGAACTCAAGACAATAATACACAATGTGTACATAGAACTCAGTCAATAATACACAATGTGTACATAGAATTCAGAATTACCTCAAGTGGCAACTGAACGATTTTAGATGCTTGAAACTATAATCAAAATATATCTGGTAGTTCTAGATTAAATATGACAGTCCTTAGTCTATGACACAGATTGGGGGCCGACAGTCTTTGGCCTATGAACAAGATCAGAAATCTAGAGACCTTATTTTATCAACGAGACGGGGGGGGGGGGGGCAATAAACCAGTAATCCAGTAGTCATATATATTACAACAACTTACACTGTAAATCATGAACATTTTACATTAATGTAGAGCAGTATCATTTCCTACAGAAAAATCAATCAAGCAACATAAAATAGCTGAATAGTTCTTGTGCCTTCATAATACATAGTTAATCTAGTAATATAATGAACTGAAGAATTACATTTAACACCAAGTTTCTATTCAATGTACAAAGCATACACCAATGTACAAAATTTACAATTAAATACTAATTAATGCATACAATATTGTGTAATATATTTACACAGAAGTACGACTACCAACCCATTTAAATGTTTGGTATTAGAATGTAAGTTTTCATGTTGAGAGAAAATTATCAAGACTGATAGAACTCCATTTACACTACAGTGTATATCAGATTGTAATAATTCAATGTAAGCTATCGCAGAGAAGAAACAATGAACTAAACTTTCCTCCAATGTATGATGATTGATGACGTAGATTTTTACTTCCTTATTTGTTCTCTGCAAGTAAGAGGATACCATGAAAAACAATACTTTACTTATATCATGTATGGGTAGCTGACAAGCTGACAAATAAATTATGGTGAAATATATACAAATGTTAGACAAATCATCACAAATATTTACTATAATCCATAACTGCTTTATATGAAATTCTTAACAAATAAAAAATCTACACAATACAATGATATAAACAGAAACTTTGTACAAATGTTTCCAACAAAATGATGGCAAACAATGAGTTTCTCATTCACTAGATAGCTCTGTACAACAACAATATACAATCAACATATAAACACAGAACACCATGTGTGTACATCCACCCGGAACATTACATACAAACTTTCTGTCAGCAAAGTTTCTCCATATTTCAATTATGTCTACATGTAAGACAATACAATATTCAACTAACACAGGTAATATTCTTCCTACTGTCGTAAAGATCCAAGATTATACACCTTAGTTTAGAGACCAGTCTGCACTCAAAAATCAACCAATCAGATGCTTGGAGACCAGTCTGCACTCAAAAATCAACCAATCAGATGCTTGGAGACCAGTCTGCACTCAAAAATCAACCAATCAGATGCTTGGAGACCAGTCTGCACTCAAAAATCAACCAATCAGATGCTTCAGACGTTAGACTGGTCTCGAAACATGGACATATATCCTCCGACCCATAGAAACAATCAATCGTTAATGACTTGTTTCCACTTCATTTTTTTTACCAAATGTATAATGACCATATTTTCGAACAGCAAATTGACTTTATTTTTTATGCTCAATTAATCACTCAATCACCAATAACTAGATATGAACCACATATCAAACTGTTAATTACATCATGCAGTCTGTATGTCAACATATACAATATATGTCCTCCATTTTTCAAATGTGCAAATATCCAAGCATTGGTGCAAAACTATAGTTTTTCAAAATTTATTAAACATTCACTCCAAATAAGTAATTCCACCTAAAATTACGTTTTAAAGGCGAAGAAATATGATCATTCAAAATATTATATATCGTTTAACAATGTGGCGATAACACAATACGAGATGTTCCATGTGACTGGAAGACAGCGACTATGTAAGTGATGATATGTAACAATAGTTGTGCACCAATTCCTGGCTACGTATGTATAATACATACAGATGACTCGTGTACATATATTGATATAAATCTAAATGTTTGTATATAAAACCTGATACTGTTAACTTCAAACAATCACAGGAGCTTGTTATTCATAATGGTGACAATAAACGTATAATCTGAATATATACTTGTATATATGTAAATATAATTCCCTGTATATAATCAGTTCAGGTATTTCCTGTCTTATAACATAATCTCAGCATGGTACAAACTTGTTGTAAACAATATACATATATATAGAGAGAGGTTTCGCTGTTTCTGGGATGGTAAAATGTTCCTCAGGTAAAATGGTCCAACATTCCTACATTCCATATATATATCTGTGTGTGTTGACCTCATATAGTCCAACATGCGTTCTGTATGTTCCTTCAGATAGGACTCTATGCAAGTGCTAAGGACTGAAATAACCAAGATGGAATAAAAGTCATACAGTCTGTACATAGATTTCTGTAACAACATCTTAACATGTACACATACACAGTATTGTCAAACAAGGGGATTAACTCTGCAAAATCTATGATATGTATAAGTACACAACTTCTGGAAAATACTTCGATACTAGCTGAGAATATCTGTGACAACTTTTCTAAGAAGTTTTGTCTCAAAGTCAGTAATATACCACATTACCATTTGAAGAATCAGTCTTGCCATTAATAAATTTTAAGAGGTTAGAAACAAGCAATCAGACACTTGAAGACAGATTTCCAGATGATAATTGATCACCTTAAGACATTGATAGACTGAATGTATGAAACCTAGCAACAACAATAAACAACACACAGAAATGAAATCATAGAAGACATCATAGACAAGTATAACACCCATTTTTTACCTGCAATTCATGACATAAATTTAAGATTACATTAACAATCATTGACCATTTTCTCAACTTGTTTCAGAAAGTGATAATAACTTGACGAAGGCTTGCTTCAATCATTTTCAAAATCATGCTTCAACAAGAGGGCCATGATGGCCCTATATCGCTCACCTGAGTACACTGCCATGTTGGCCTCAAGAGAGTCCAAGAGCATTTTCAATGATTTGACCTCATGACCTAGTTTTTGACCCAACATGACCCAGCACCACACTGGATTTGCATTTTATTAGGACAAACATTCTGATCAAGTTTTATGTAGTTCCGGTAGAAAATGATCATTTGATTCTGTGACCTAGTTTTTGACCTCAGATGACCCAGTTTCAGTCCTGACCTAGATTTTATTAAGGCAAACATTTTGACGAATTATCATGCAGATCAGGTAAAAGATCTTACCTCTAGTTAGATTGTTAACGACGGACAACAGACACAGGGCGATCCCAAAAGTTCACCTTGAGCACTTTGTGGTCAGGTGAGCTTAAAATATATACAAACTCCACAGAAATGTTATCAATCATCAATGAGAAATGTTTGCAATCAACTTTGAGAAAACATCGATTGATGCAGATCCTGACAGGAGGCACCATGTGTACTTACTGTAGTCCTGAGAGAAAAGTTATCAAATATATTGATGAGATCTTCCAGTCTATACTGATTGAGAACGACAAATCCTTCAAGTGCATGATGTATCTTCTTAGCACAATCTTGACAATGTACAACAAATTTGTTATCTTGTTCCTTCACGTACAGAATATTGAAAACTTCAACCTAAACATTCGAAATATAAACATAACATGTAACTAATACAAGTCAGACAAACAATGATTAAATTATCATCATTCAAGGGAGGCAAAGTGAACAAAAGCCTCACTCCAGATCTGACGGTCACGAGTTTGCAGTTGACTTAAAAGTATGTTTAAATCAATATCTGAACTATAAGACATAAAATACCAACAGATGACATATGATATAGCAAGACGACATAGAGCAAGACGACATAGCAAGATGACACATAGCAACCTTGAGTTGCAGACATAACATCATCACAGCACTATCCCTCGCTTGTTTCCGACAGTATATTCTCAGTCTCGATTCTAACAAGCATACAATAAGAAAACAGGGCAAACACAATCATGTATATTTATTTTTACCTCACAAACATTACAATAATGTGCCGCTTCCCCTTCCGCTCGTCCGTGCCATTTGATATCTAGATTCATAGATTCAACATAGTCCATAGTAAATTGTGTCTGTCGTAGAGAATTCATTAATGTGGACCTGAAAAATGAACAATTGAAAAATGTAGTAACAAGAAAATCTAATCTGTTTCAAATTAAAAAAACAAAAAGCCTCATTTAAAGTTGAACCTAACTTTCATTCATGTATAGTGCAATGTTTTCAGAGCAATACCTGGGAGACACCAAGTTATGCTGTTTTGGTTGTAGTCGATATTCCATTTAAAGTGAAATTGTTAAGACAGGAAAACTGGTACTGTATATAGATAAAGGTTGTTACGCAAGAGAGGGTCACACCAGAGAGGTTATAACGCAAGAGAGGGTCACACCGGAGAGGTTGTTACGCAAGAGAGGGTCACACCGGAGAGGTTGTTACGCAAGAGAGGGTCACACCGGAGAGGTTGTTACGCAAGAGAGGGTCACACCGGAGAGGATCACACCGGAGAGGTTGTTACGCAAGAGAGGATCACACCGGAGAGGTTGTTACGCAAGAGAGGGTCACACCGGAGAGGATCACACCGGAGAGGTTGTTACGCAAGAGAGGGTCACACCGGAGAGGTTGTTACGCAAGAGAGGGTCACACCAGAGAGGATCACACTGGAGAGGTTGCACAGCAAGAGAGGATCACACCGGAGAGGTTGTTACGCAAGAGAGGATCACACCGGAGAGGTTGCACAGCAAGAGAGGGTCACACCGGAGAGGTTGTTACGCAAGAGAGGGTCACACCAGAGAGGATCACACCAGAGAGGTTGCACAGCAAGAGAGGATCACACCGGAGAGGTTGTTACACAAGAGAGGGTCACACCAGAGAGGATCACACCGGAGAGGTTGCACAGCAAGAGAGGGTCACACCGGAGAGGTTGTTACACAAGAGAGGGTCACACCAGAGAGGATCACACCGGAGAGGTTGCACAGCAAGAGAGGGTCACACCGGAGAGGTTGTTACACAAGAGAGGGTCACACCAGAGAGGATCACACCGGAGAGGTTGCACAGCAAGAGAGGATCACACCGGAGAGGTTGTTACGCAAGAGAGGATCACACCGGAGAGGTTGTTACGCAAGAGAGGGTCACACCGGAGAGGTTGTTACACAAGAGAGGGTCACACCAGAGAGGATCACACCGGAGAGGTTGCACAGCAAGAGAGGGTCACACCGGAGAGGTTGTTACACAAGAGAGGGTCACACCAGAGAGGATCACACCGGAGAGGTTGCACAGCAAGAGAGGGTCACACCGGAGAGGTTGTTACACAAGAGAGGGTCACACCAGAGAGGATCACACCGGAGAGGTTGCACAGCAAGAGAGGATCACACCGGAGAGGTTGTTACGCAAGAGAGGATCACACCGGAGAGGTTGTTACGCAAGAGAGGGTCACACCGGAGAGGTTGTTACACAAGAGAGGGTCACACCGGAGAGGTTGTTACACAAGAGAGGATCACACCGGAGAGGTTGTTACGCAAGAGAGGGTCACACCGGAGAGGTTGTTACGCAAGAGAGGGTCACACCGGAGAGGTTGTTACGCAAGAGAGGGTCACACCAGAGAGGTTGTTACACAAGAGAGGGTCACACCGGAGAGGTTGTTACGCAAGAGAGGGTCTCACCAGAGAGGTTGTTACACAAGAGAGGGTCACACCAGAGAGGTTGTTACACAAGAGAGGGTCACACCGGAGAGGTTGTTACACAAGAGAGGATCACACCGGAGAGGTTGTTACGCAAGAGAGGGTCACACCGGAGAGGTTGTTACGCAAGAGAGGGTCACACCGGAGAGGTTGTTACGCAAGAGAGGGTCACACCGGAGAGGTTGTTACGCAAGAGAGGGTCACACCGGAGAGGTTGTTACACAAGAGAGGGTCACACCGGAGAGGTTGTTACACAAGAGAGGATCACACCGGAGAGGTTGTTATGCAAGAGGGTCACACCGGAGAGGTTGTTACGCAAGAGAGGGTCACACCGGAGAGGTTGTTACGCAAGAGAGGGTCACACCAGAGAGGATCACACCAGAGAGGGTCACACCAGAGAGGATCACACCAGAGAGGTTGCACAGCAAGAGAGGGTCACACCAGAGAGGATCACACCGGAGAGGTTGCACAGCAAGAGAGGGTCACACCGGAGAGGTTGTACAGCAAGCATATTGTTACGCAAGAGAGGGTCACACCGGAGAGGTTGCACAGCAAGCATATAAACTTTATACTAAGAATTATCATGCTTTCTGTACAGGTAATTCAACTTAGTTTTAAAGTTTTAACTACTCAGAAACATTAAAGGATATCATACCAAACACAAACATAATGAACAACATAATGAACTAATTAAGAACACAATAATTCATTGTAAACCTTAGTAAAAAATAACAATGTCAAGTCTTTCTTTGTATCAGAAACAAATGTAAACATTTTGTATTGAAACATTATCTGTAATTGTAAGAACATGTACAATTACTGCGGTCAAATATCAGTTTGTTGAAACTTATAATCGGCAAGTTATCACAGTCACTCCAATGGATTCTAAATTCATTACACAAATACTCCATACCTGTACTGGTCTGGATTTCATGAAAGATCTCGACACTCCATACCTGTACTGGTCTGGATTTCATGAAAGATCTCGACACTCCATACCTGTACTGGTCTGGATTTCATGAAAGATCTCGACACTCCATACCTGTACTGGTCTGGATTTCACGAAAGATCTCGACAACATTCATATTTTCAAGAACTTATATTACATAGAAATAAAGCTGGATAATAAACTAGATTCAGACACACAAGGATCACTATCAACAGCAGAACCAGTCCTAGCTTCATTTTTATTCTACAGGAAATGAAATATTTGAGTAGAAAAATCTACATTTGTCAAGTTAACAAGTCTAACAGATCCAATAAACAAGCTGGAACACTAATCCCCTAGCATTCAAAGAACACAAGCTGGAGCACTAATCCCCTAGCATTCAAAGAACACAAGCTGGAGCACTAATCCCCTAGCATTCAAAGAACACAAGCTGGAGCACTAATCCCCTAGCATTCAAAGAACACAAGTCAGTTTTACATATGTTTGTCAAAGTTGTTAAGGGTCAAAGTTGTTATAGGTCAAAGTTGTTTAAAATACATACTTGATTAGATCAAATAGTTTATGATCAGAAACTTTTATATTTTTGGCAAGGTTCCACACAAGATGTAACATTGGTACAATAGATTTATAATTCTGTAGTTTGTTCCATTCATATCGTTCGAGACCAAGCTGTACTTGTCTTGCTGTCATTGGACCCACGTTCCATGCGATGTTGTTACACCATCCCTACAATAATTGTACATCAGTAACACTATACAGACATATGTAACTACCATGTAACGTACATAATACAAACATCATCATCAAACGTTACTAAAAATAACTACAAACAGTATAAATTACAGATCACCAATTTCCACATTGTAACACTGTTGTAAATTGCGACAATTCCTGTCCCTAAAACAGTATTGAGAAAGTTTGCTGGAATCAGATCAAACTCCCGACTTCATTGAACAAATTACCATTTTTGTACACATCTGATCCAATAGGACACCTTTTATTTCCCTCTAGATCTTTGTCGACAAAGAGGAATCAGATGAAGAGAGGAAGGTTGTGCCCCCTGTAGAAGTAAGTCTTAGTATGCTGATTTTGAAATGATTGACACATATGACAAGTTGGTAACCCTGAAAAATGGTCAAGTCAACAAACTGTCCTACATAACTGATATATTGTTGAAATGATTGACACATATGACAAGTTGGTAACCCTGAAAAATGGTCAAGTCAACCAACTGTCCTACATAACTGATATATTGTTGAAATGATTGACACATATGACAAGTTGGTAACCCTGAAAAATGGTCAAGTCAACAAACTGTCCTACATAACTGATATATTGTTGAAATGATTGACACATATGACAAGTTGGTAAACCTGAAAAATGGTCAAGTCAACAAACTGTCCTACATAACTGATATATTGTTGAAATGATTGACACATATGACAAGTTGGTAAACCTGAAAAATGGTCAAGTCAACAAACTGTCCCACATAACTGATATATTGTTGAAATGATTGACACATATGACAAGTTGGTAAACCTGAAAAATGGTCAAGTCAACAAACTGTCCTACATAACTGATATATTGTTGAAAATTGGCATAAATGTCTAACACACTTTTTATTAACATTACAACAAGGAAAGCATGTCTAACTGTTTATTTAGAGGAAAATTGAAGATATAAATGACTTACAATAGCTTGTACCCAGTGCACACAACCAGGTCCCACCCAGACAAGATCTCCAGGTTTCTGTATAAATCTATACACTGGTACGTCTTCTTCATATAAATCTTCAAGTACTGGCCACCATGATCCAGTTAAATAATCCACATTATTTCTGTAACATATATTAACATTCCTTGTTTCATTTACTTCTATAAAATCCCACTCAACAGCACAATATATATGGCTCCATCTCACACAACAGCCTCAACAATTGTCATGTGATGCAAAATACAATTTCAACTCATAAGAATCAGCACAATATATATGGCTCCATCTCACTTTGTTGCTTGCTCACAAACTGACAGATGTATGATTGGAATTTAAAATCTTATACTGCTAAACAAAATCAATGATCCTATAAAGATAAGTATTTGTTTCCCGGCTTTGCAGTTTCAGCCATACTAAGAGATCATCGAATTATACAATTCAGTAAATACAATTTGTTTCATTGTGTTTGAGGCAAGCATTGGTAACTAGAGTAGTTTTGTGTTGCTACAATAAAGTTACATTCCACAAACAAATTGCTAATCTATACAGACCAAAATATTAATATAACACCCACTGCACACACATCTAGATACGTTCTTTAAATCAGCTCCCTAGAGTGTGTGCAGTGAACATGTAGTGTACATTCATTGTAATTACCTTTCACACATATTATGAATAACTCCCCAGTATTGTTCAGGAACACCGAACCATTCTGTATCACCAGGTCCAATATTGATGTTAATTGAACAATAATTGTTATTTTCCTGATGTCCTACAATATAAAACATCATATATTGTTAGATAACATGTTTTGAACACACGTTATTGTAGATAATATATGTGGTACTAAATGGAATAACAGTAGACAGTCCATAACTTATAAGATCAATAGTTGAGTCAATGCCTGAAAACTGGTTGGATTAAAGTTGACTCACATTATATGATAACTGGTTAGTTCAAAGTTGACTCACATTATATGATAACTGGTTAGTTCAAAGTTGACTCACATTATATGATAACTAGTTAGTTCAAAGTTGACTCACATTATGCGAAAACTGGTTAGTTCAAAGTTGACTCACATTATATGATAACTGGTTAGTTCAAAGTTGACTCATATTATATAACTGGTTAGTTCAAAGTTGACTCATTATATGATAACTGGTTAGTTCAAAGTTGACTCATATTATATAACTGGTTAGTTCAAAGTTGACTCATTATATGATAACTGGTTAGTTCAAAGTTGACTCATATCATATGAAACTGGTTAGTTCAAAGTTGACTCATATTATATGAAAACTGGTAAGTTCAAATTTGACTCAAATTATATGATAACTAGTTAGTTTAAAGTTGATCCCCGTTATATGATAACTGGTTAGTTCAAGCTGACTCACATTATATAACTGGTCAGATAACAAATAAAGCCCATCGAATGATTACATCATCACTAGATAGACAAACAGTTGAGTGAATTAAATGATAGCTGATCATATTGACAATTTAGATTGACAGAGGAGTGAGTTGTGTGATAACTGAAGAGATTGACAGTTGAGTGAATTACATGATAACAGATCAACATGATTTACTTACCAGGAGTACGAGATCCGGGTACTTTCATGTATAACTGTACTGTATTCATTCCAAGTATTGTATGTCCAACATGACTAAGTAGATTACTACCAGATACAAGACGACAGAATGCAGGTAACTTAGCTAATTCTTTCAGCTGAGGTTCCCATTTTTTATGGTCCGAGAGATCAACATTTGTACCAAACTTTATCATTTTTGTCTTCTTTCGACTGAAATAATAAAATAGCTCCATTAATTTTGCATGCATTACCAAATCATGTTTTAGTACACTTCCAAAGTTGTGTGCCTTATACATTGTGGGTATGTAATGTTGTTTGTCTCCAACTCATTTAAAATATTTTATTGATCTTTTAATTATCATAAATCAACACATCTGACATATGACTTAGGTATCTAAATGTTGTAAGGTCAAACTATGAGGTAAGCACATTTTGTCACGTATTTAACTTGTATTTAACTTCAAACCAAAGCAGAAACAGAACCAAAACAAGTTTGTATCATCAATGTGATGACTACAGTTAACACCACTGATGTGAGTGATGACTACAGTTAACACTACTGATGTGATGACTACAGTTAACACCACTGATGTGATGACTACAGTTAACACCACTGATATGATGACTACAGTTAACACTACTGATGTGATGACTACAGTTAACACTACTGATATGATGACTACAGTAAACACCACTGATATGATGACTACAGTAAACACCACTGATATGATGACTACAGTAAACACCACTGATATGATGACTACAGTAAACACCACTGATATGATGACTACAGTAAACACCACTGATATGATGACTACAGTAAACACCACTGATATGATGAGCACATCGAAATACTGAGCATTTTACTTGTCCTGATCACTACTTGAGATAATGAGGTTTTACTGTATTTGTTTTTTTTTTTAAACTAGAGTCTACTATCCAGCCAGACGGTATGGTGGTCGAGGGGTAGAGTATCTGACTCCAGATCACAAAAGCAGGATTTGATCACAAACTTCACAATCCCTGAATCTGGCACTAGTGCTGGATTGTAACCCAGACATTGAGAGTGATCAGTATCAGTTATAACAATCCCTGAATCTGGCACTAGTGCTGGATTGTAACCCACACATTGAGAGTGATCAGTATCAGTTATAACAATCCCTGAATCTGGCACTAGTGCTGGATTGTAACCCAAACATTGAGAGTGATCAGTATCAGTTATAACAATCCCTGAATCTGGCACTAGTGCTGGATTGTAACCCACACATTGAGAGTGATCAGTATCAGTTATAACAATCCCTGAATCTGGCACTAGTGCTGGATTGTAACCCACACATTGAGAGTGATCAGTATCAGCTATAACAATCCCTGAATCTGGCACTAGTGCTGGATTGTAACCCACACATTGAGAGTGATCAGTATCAATTATAACAATCCCTGAATCTGACACTAGTGCTGGATTGTAACCCACATATTGAGAGTGATCAGTATCAGTTATAACAATCCCTGAATCTGGCACTAGTGCTGGATTGTAACCCACATATTGAGAGTGATCAGTATCAATTATAACAATCCCTGAATCTGGCACTAGTGCTGGATTGTAACCCACACATTGAGAGTGATCAGTATCAATTATAACAATCCCTGAATCTGACACTAGTGCTGGATTGTAACCCACACATTGAGAGTGATCAGTATCAGTTATAACAATCCCTGAATCTGGCACTAGTGCTGGATTGTAACCCACACATGGAGAGTGATCAGTATCAGTTATAACAATCCCTGAATCTGGCACTAGTGCTGGATTGTAACCCACACATTGAGAGTGATCAGTATCAGTTATAACAATCCCTGAATCTGGCACTAGTGCTGGATTGTAACCCAAACATTGAGAGTGATCAGTATCAGTTATAACAATCCCTGAATCTGGCACTAGTGCTGGATTGTAACCCACACATTGAGAGTGATCAGTATCAATTATAACAATCCCTGAATCTGGCACTAGTGCTGGATTGTAACCCACACATTGAGAGTGATCAGTATCAGTTATAACAATCCCTGAATCTGGCACTAGTGCTGGATTGTAACCCACACATTGAGAGTGATCAGTATCAATTATAACAATCCCTGAATCTGGCACTAGTGCTGGATTGTAACCCACACATGGAGAGTGATCAGTATCAATTATAACAATCCCTGAATCTCGCACTAGTGCTGGATTGTAACCCACACATTGAGAGTGATCAGTATCAGTTATAACAATCCCTGAATCTGGCACTAGTGCTGGATTGTAACCCACACATTGAGAGTGATCAGTATCAGTTATAACAATCCCTGAATCTGGCACTAGTGCTGGATTGTAACCCACACATGGAGAGTGATCAGTATCAATTATAACAATCCCTGAGTCTCGCACTAGTGCTGGATTGTAACCCACACATTGAGAGTGATCAGTATCAGTTATAACAATCCCTGAATCTGGCACTAGTGCTGGATTGTAACCCACACATTGAGAGTGATCAGTATCAATTATAACAATCCCTGAATCTGGCCCTAGTGCTGGATTGTAACCCACACATTGAGAGTGATCAGTATCAGTTATAACAATCCCTGAATCTGGCCCTAGTGCTGGATTGTAACCCACACATTGAGAGTGATCAGTATCAATTATAACAATCCCTGAATCTGGCCCTAGTGCTGGATTGTAACCCACACATGGAGAGTGATCAGTATCAATTATAACAATCCCTGAATCTGGCACTAGTGCTGGATTGTAACCCACACATGGAGAGTGATCAGTATCAATTATAACAATCCCTGAATCTGGCCCTAGTGCTGGATTGTAACCCACACATTGAGAGTGATCAGTATCAGTTATAACAATCCCTGAATCTGGCACTAGTGCTGGATTGTAACCCACACATTGAGAGTGATCAGTATCAATTATAACAATCCCTGAATCTGGCCCTAGTGCTGGATTGTAACCCACACATTGAGAGTGATCAGTATCAATTATAACAATCCCTGAATCTGGCACTAGTGCTGGATTGTAACCCACACATTGAGAGTGATCAGTATCAGTTATAACAATCCCTGAATCTGACACTAGTGCTGGATTGTAACCCAAACATTGAGAGTGATCAGTATCAGTTATAACAATCCCTGAATCTGGCACTAGTGCTGGATTGTAACCCACACATTGAGAGTGATCAGTATCAGTTATAACAATCCCTGAATCTGACACTAGTGCTGGATTGTAACCCACACATGGAGAGTGATCAGTATCAGTTATAACAATCCCTGAATCTGGCACTAGTGCTGGATTGTAACCCACACATGGAGAGTGATCAGTATCAGTTATAACAATCCCTGAATCTGGCACTAGTGCTGGATTGTAACCCACACATGGAGAGTGATCAGTATCAGCTATAACAATCCCTGAATCTGACACTAGTGCTGGATTGTAACCCACACATTGAGAGTGATCAGTATCAGTTATAACAATCCCTGAATCTGACACTAGTGCTGGATTGTAACCCACACATTGAGAGTGATCAGTATCAGTTATAACAATCCCTGAATCTGACACTAGTGCTGGATTGTAACCCACACATTGAGAGTGATCAGTATCAGTTATAACAATCCCTGAATCTGGCACTAGTGCTGGATTGTAACCCACACATTGAGAGTGATCAGTATCAGTTATAACAATCCCTGAATCTGGTACTAGTGCTGGATTGTAACCCACACATTGAGAGTGATCAGTATCAATTATAACAATCCCTGAATCTGGCACTAGTGCTGGATTGTAACCCACACATGGAGAGTGATCAGTATCAATTATAACAATCCCTGAATCTGGCACTAGTGCTGGATTGTAACCCACACATGGAGAGTGATCAGTATCAATTATAACAATCCCTGAATCTGGCACTAGTGCTGGATTGTAACCCACACATTGAGAGTGATCAGTATCAATTATAACAATCCCTGAATCTGGCACTAGTGCTGGATTGTAACCCACACATGGAGAGTGATCAGTATCAATTATAACAATCCCTGAATCTGGTACTAGTGCTGGATTGTAACCCACACATTGAGAGTGATCAGTATCAGTTATAACAATCCCTGAATCTGGTACTAGTGCTGGATTGTAACCCACACATTGAGAGTGATCAGTATCAATTATAACAATCCCTGAATCTGGCACTAGTGCTGGATTGTAACCCACACATGGAGAGTGATCAGTATCAGCTATAACAATCCCTGAATCTGGCACTAGTGCTGGATTGTAACCCACACATTGAGAGTGATCAGTATCAATTATAACAATCCCTGAATCTGGCACTAGTGCTGGATTGTAACCCACACATTGAGAGTGATCAGTATCAGCTATAACAATCCCTGAATCTGGCACTAGTGCTGGATTGTAACCCACACATTGAGAGTGATCAGTATCAATTATAACAATCCCTGAATCTGGCACTAGTGCTGGATTGTAACCCACACATTGAGAGTGATCAGTATCAGTTATAACAATCCCTGAATCTGGTACTAGTGCTGGATTGTAACCCACACATTGAGAGTGATCAGTATCAGCTATAACAATCCCTGAATCTGGCACTAGTGCTGGATTGTAACCCACACATTGAGAGTGATCAGTATCAATTATAACAATCCCTGAATCTGGCACTAGTGCTGGATTGTAACCCACACATTGAGAGTGATCAGTATCAGTTATAACAATCCCTGAATCTGACACTAGTGCTGGATTGTAACCCACACATTGAGAGTGATCAGTATCAGCTATAACAATCCCTGAATCTGGCACTAGTGCTGGATTGTAACCCACACATTGAGAGTGATCAGTATCAATTATAACAATCCCTGAATCTGGCACTAGTGCTGGATTGTAACCCACACATGGAGAGTGATCAGTATCAGTTATAACAATCCCTGAATCTGGCACTAGTGCTGGATTGTAACCCACACATTGAGAGTGATCAGTATCAATTATAACAATCCCTGAATCTGACACTAGTGCTGGATTGTAACCCACACATTGAGAGTGATCAGTATCAATTATAACAATCCCTGAATCTGGCACTAGTGCTGGATTGTAACCCACACATGGAGAGTGATCAGTATCAATTATAACAATCCCTGAATCTGGCACTAGTGCTGGATTGTAACCCACACATTGAGAGTGATCAGTATCAATTATAAGAACTGATGTCACAATTGATGTTAAATAAAATAAATATTTTCCAGCAATAAGAATACAAACAATACTCACTGTTTTGATGATATCGAAGAATTCGAGTCACTGTCAGATTCCTTAAACACTCCCTTAGCTTTCTCTTGTTCTTCCTGAATCATACAAATATACAGATCATGTTACAACAATTTACCTGAATCATACAAATCTTGTATCATGTTACAACAATTTACCTGAATCATTCAAATCTTGTATCATGTTACAACAATTTACCCGAATCATACAAATCTTGTATCATGTTACAACAATTTACCCGAATCATACAAATCTTGTATCAAGTTACAACAATTTACCCGAATCATACAAATCTTGTATCATGTAACAACAATTTACCTGAATCATACAAATCTTGTATCATGTTACAACAATTTACCTGAATCATACAAATCTTGTATCATGTTACAACAATTTACCTGAATCATACAAATCTTGTATCATGTAACAACAATTTACCTGAATCATACAAATATTGTATCATGTTACAACAATTTACACAGTATTTGTGTAACCAAAAGTCCTACTGTTCTAATTAAGGATGCTAGTGATTAACTAATTAACCAGTTAAACGATCGAACATTCAATTATTAGTTAGTAAAACCATTAACAATTTAATTAAAATAAAACTAAAGGGAGTGTATATCATCGACTAAAATATTAACCAGGTTTAAATAACATAGCACATTTCTGATGAAATTTGTCACTGACAAAACATGGCATACTAACAAAGAGGGTGTAAAAAGTAAACACGAAAAAGCTATATGCCCCCCCCCCAATGCAAATAAAATAAAGTTCACCATCTTTATGACACCATGGTAAAATATTCTATCTGATTAAAGCGTTCACCATCTTTATGACACTGTCATGGTAAAACATTCTATCTGATTCAAGCGTTCACCATCTTTATGACACTGTTTTGGTAAAACATTCTATCTGATTCAAGCTGATGCATGCTTACCAGTGGTTATTTATTGCCAACTTAATTTGACCAAATTTAAAAGACAAAATGAAATATTTCAGTCAGATTATTCAGTCTGTTTACATTTTTTGTTTCAAATGTAATGACAATTTCCCATTGCAATTAACATATAGAGGATATTTGTTGATTTCGATGGCAGATCAAATTTCATTTCATGAGTGGTCAAAAGAAATATATATATTTTGATCTTGCATCGAATCAACTAATATTCTTTTTATTTTATTGTTTTTTAAAGAATTAAACCTTATTTTGACCAATAACTAATTGAGCGTCTCATTTACTACCCTTTGCGATGCCTCTCTGTGGCCGTATAACACAATATCGATTTTTCATCAACCGCTGACAAAATAGTGCAAACTTTTACCAATTTATTCAAGAACACAGCAATGAAAAATATTTGATAGAAAATTATCAACAAATTATGGCGTAGCAATTTTCTATGTTCATCGATAATGGATCAAAGCGCGACGCCATGTTGGAAATGAAATTGACAACACGTAAAGATGGAAATAACTTGTTAACAAAGAACTTTGAAATTTGGAGAACGCTTTTAAACAGTCTGTAGTAACTGACGAATTTTGCACATGAATAGCCGTCACTGTCAGAGATGACACGAAATCTCTTGAATGGTCTGGCGAGAGGGGTTTCTTCGAGTGGCTATGCTTCATCAGAATGCCTCAGGTTGTGAACATTTGAATTGTTGACCATTTGGGAGAGTCCTATTGACCTAGATTCCGTGGGTTGAAATTGACGTTTCCGTGAAAATAGCTGTTCCATGTTAACGTGAGCTATGTTGTTAAATGTTGCAGACAATAAATAAAGTAGCTTTAGTTTTCGACGTTACAGGCACTCAAATCAAAATACCCGCATGGCAAGATATCGCTATGTAAATAAATAATATAAAGAGCATTCATTTGTTCGAAATTATGTGAAATACAAGCGGAAAACAACCGCATCTTACTTCGAAATGTCAACAAATATACCGGATGATGACGTCATGGTTTTCTAGTACATGTACAAAGGGAGGTAATTTTGTGATTTATACTCATTTCAATACAAATGGGCAATTCAATTTAGTTTCTACACAGTGATTTCCCTTTTGGGGTTACCAGTGAGGTAAAAATAGTCTCAAAAATCGGAACAGTAGGAAATATCAAAATGTTATTTTCACAGTGAAAATACGATTTTTATTTCACTGATAAATCTCTATAAACCACTGGAAAGCATAAAATAAATTTTCATATTTGTTTCACATGCATTAAATCGAAAACGCTTTTCAACACAGCAATAATTTTCTGTAGAAGTATTTATAAATTTGTACTGAAACAAATTATGTTATTTTCTGATCTGATCAATCAGTTAGACACATACATTTGTTTCGGATGCAGACCGGTTGATGCTGCTGCCGAGATGTGAAAATTGTTGATTCTTAACTATCCATCACGGAGTGGGATGAATAATATTACTTCATGGTCATACATGTATTATTTGAAATTCTGTTAGAAAAAGTAAAGAAATTCAAAATATTCATTTGTGAAGAAACTTTTGGATGGCAGTGTATGTCTTGGAAACTTCTGATCTGCGTCTCAGTGACAGCTGACATATTTGCATAAGCAGCAGATGTTGGTAAATGTAATGCTTGAAGTTTAATTTAACTTTAACAATAAATATCAGTATTGTTGTTTGGTATAATGTTTAAAAGAAGTATTGATAAACTGTTTACAAAGTAATAGTCACTATAACAAGTTTATCACTCTGATATATACTACATGAGGTCATGTAAACTATACAAACAGGATCAAGAAGACTATAATGAGAAATCCTCTCACCCTCAGAGATTCCTGGAAGCTGGCAGCTTGATACTGGGCGTATTTAGCAATGCTTGTGTGGTTCCTTGTACTGGCACAATGCCAAATTTTGTTACCAAATTGATCCCTGTTCTCGTCTGGTGCTTGCATTTTCTGCGTTCTAACTTCTACAGGATGATCGGCATTGGCTTCGACCAAACTTTTTGTTGAAAACAAACCTAGATCTGGAATATGAGAAATCATTGTCAACACAAACAGTCATCTGTTGTACTATAAAGAGCAAACTGTCCACAGTGGCCACCTCTCAGATAACAACCTCTCATCAACAACAGCAATATTCATGAAATAAAAATTCAGTATCAATTTTAACTCTCAAGAGCGAAAAAACTCACAAAAACTGCCAACAATTGCAAGGGTATTAGTGTAGTGCACTGTTCATGGACTGAACAACACAGTACAAAGTGTTATATCTTAAAATTCTGTCAAGTGATTCTTGTCTGTATCAATCAATAGCTGTGGTCAAATCAATGTATAGCATGAAATAGTAACTACATGCAATTTACATGGATATATTTTATAGCAGTCAAACTGCGGTATCCCAGCAATCTATCCCCAGGCACCATTAGTGTCAACCAAGGTGTCATCTCGTGTCAACCAAGGTGACATCTCGTGTCAACCAAGGTGTCATCTCGTGTCAAACAAGGTGTCATCTCATGTCAACCAAGGTGTCATCTGGTGTCAACCAAGGTGACATCTCGTGTCAACCAAGGTGTCATCTCGTGTCAACCAAGGTGTCATATCGTGTCAAACAAGGTGTCATCTCGTGTCAAACAAGGTGACATCTCGTGTCAACCAAGGTGTCATCTCGTGTCAACCAAGGTGTCATCTCGTGTCAACCAAGGTGTCATCTCGTGTCAACCGAGGTGGCATCTCGTGTCAACCAAGGTGACATCTCATGTCAACCAAGGTGTCATCTCATGTCAAACAAGGTGACATCTCATGTCAAACAAGGTGACATCTCATGTCAACCAAGGTGTCATCTCGTGTCAACCAAGGTGTCATCTTGTGTCAACCAAGGTGACATCTCGTGTCAACCAAGGTGTCATCTCGTGTCAACCAAGGTGTCATCTCGTGTCAACCAAGGTGTCATCTCGTGTCAACCGAGGTGGCATCTCGTGTCAACCAAGGTGACATCTCATGTCAACCAAGGTGTCATCTCGTGTCAAGCATCAAGCAGAAGTCATAAATTTACCTAGTATAGTAGAATGTCACGTAGTGAATTCTAACTCATAGACAAAGTTGTGAGTTTCAATTTCGTATTTAGACGTTCCCACTCTTTGTGCAGCCAAATTGAAAAGACTCACACTCAGTACAGAATGTATGGTATAATTTACTTAAGTACAAGAAATTCAGTAAAATATACCAAGTTTAAGGGCACCAGCCATTCCACGGATAACAACGACAGGTTGTGATTGACAATATTGTTGTAACTCTGGTGAGAATGCATCCTTCTTACATTCAAGCTGAAATATACAACATACAATTAAATGAGACAAGGATTCTGATTGGACAAAAAATGAGACAAGGATTCTGATTTGACAAAAAAAATGAGAACGCATCCTTCTTACATTCAAGCTGAAATACACAACATACAATTCAATGCTGTACAATCCATGGTGTAATATACAATATACAATGCTGTACAATCCATGGTGTAATATACATTATAATACTGCAAAGAAAAATCCAGTAATTTCATTGGTTAAAGGCTCGCGTATATGATTCTATATACACGGCGCTGACAGGGTATATGACGTTTTTCCCTTCATGCGCCTCGTGACAATTTTCGCTGACGGCTCGACTCGAAAATGTTTATCTCTTGATATCGGCAAGTTACTAGAAATTGACAATTGATCTTCACACATGATTCAATAAATATTGAACAGATTACATGTGTGCTAGTATTAATATTCAAAACGATAGATTTGTTAAGGTTTGAGCCAAATTCAGTTCAAATAAGGTCCATGAGATCAGACGCTTGAAAATAAAAATTAGAGTGCAAGCGCGCGCTTAACCATGTGTATTGAGGTACCTTACGGGGTAATGCAATTAATTTTCAGGCATTATAACGTGTGAGTGAAATAAAAGAAATTTGATCTACAACAAGTAATTCCCGATATATTTTTAAAGGAATAAGTTTTAATAACTGATATTTTACAAAACTAAAACACTCTAAACAATTTTATGAACCAAAAACACCAAAAATACACAGATCTAATTATTAGATCTAGAGAGCTAGGCATCGAAACATTGCTTGTTTAACTAAATATTCGTATGAAAACATGGAATTGCAGTATTATAAATTCGTTATACAGGTTGTTGACAGGGTATATGGGGGAATATAACCAGTCTGTGATTCATATAACCCTCGGCTAAGGCCTTGGGTTATATGGCACACAAACTGGTTATATTCCCCCATATACCCTGTCAACAACCTGTATAACTAATAATATACAATGCTGTACAATCCATGGTGTAATATATACAACATACAATGCTGTACAATCCATGGTGTAATATATACAACATACAATGCTGTACAATCCATGGTGTAATATACAACATCAACAAAAGACAGATACAAACATAAAGACCAAGTTTCCACATTTATAAATATACAACAGCCACACACAAACATTTATTTGATACAAATTTATAATGAGATCAATTAATACTTCTATAGTGTTTTTAAACCTAGTTGAGAATACTGTTATAGTGTATACTATGCCTATTGGTCTGTTATAGTGTATACTATGCCTATTGGTCTGAATAGTGTATACTATGCCTATTGGTCTGTTATAGTGTATACTATGCCTATTGGTCTGAATAGTGTATACTATGCCTATTGGTCTGTTATAGTGTATACTATGCCTATTGGTCTGAATAGTGTATACTATGCCTATTGGTCTGAATAGTGTATACTATGCCTATTGGTCTGTTATAGTGTATACTATGCCTATTGGTCTGTTATAGTGTATACTATGCCTATTGGTCTGTTATAGTGTATACTATGCCTATTGGTCTGTTATAGTGTATACTATGCCTATTGGTCTGTTATAGTGTATACTATGCCTATTGGTCTGTTATAGTGTATACTATGCCTATTGGTCTGTTATAGTGTATACTATGCCTATTGGTCAATATTTTCTAAAACATATTTTTATTGGCTGTCCACTTCCTCCCATTTTGTTTACAACTGTTCTCAGGTAAACAGAAGACACTGATACTTACATAAACACTAGGTGTAGGTGGATTGAGATGATCTTTAGGAAGAGCAGGTCGTGGTGGACTTGGCGGTCGAGGTGGAGGACGATCACCTAACACACTTGTTGTTATACCAGACTTATCTGCAATCAAGATAATCATCGTTAAATGTGTTTAAACATTTATCTTACATCCTAATAATCAAACGTGAGTACCACAAGCAGACGTGGACACTCGTCTGTGGGTTACATTATCATCCGGACTTTGACTACGTCAGAAACTAAGCTAAACACAGAATTTAACATTCCTGCGGACGATGATCCAGTGAGGATAAAGATGACGATCAAGCTAGGATGCAGACGGCCATTAAGCTATGACGCAGACAATGAACAAGTGAGGATAAAGACGACGATCAAGCTAGGATGCAGACGGCCATTAAGCTATGACGCAGACAATGGACAAGTGAGGATAAAGATGACGATCAAGCTAGGATGCAGACGGCCATTAAGCTATGACGCAGACAATGGACAAGTGAGGATAAAGATGACGATCAAGCTAGGATGCAGACGGCCATTAAGCTATGACGCAGACAATGGACAAGTGAGGATAAAGATGACGATCAAGCTAGGATGCAGACGGCCATTAAGCTATGACGCAGACAATGGACAAGTGAGGATAAAGATGATGATCAAGCTAGGATGCAGACGGCCATTAAGCTATGACGCAGACAATGGACAAGTGAGGATAAAGATGACGATCAAGCTAGGACCAAACAACGATGAGCTAATATATATCTCCACAGAATAATAACTATGGAAAACCAGGTTAAGGCCAATATTAAAATATTCACTTGTTGTCTCCCCACCTACACATCAATACACTTAAACAATTCAGCACTCCAAAGATATTATTGGCCCACATTGGAGTTTACATCTAGATCGAGTGAATTATATTTAACTACAATGTTACTTACAGGATTTTTTTTAAAAATATTGCAAACAAAGATCGTCAAAATATTGCAAACAAAGATCATCAAAATATTGCAAACAAAGATCGTCAAAATATTGCAAACAAAGATCATCAAAGTATTGCAAACAAAGATTGTCAAAGTATTGCAAACAAAGATTGTCAAAATATTGCAAACAAAGATCGTCAAAGTATTGCAAACAAAGATCGTCAAATAATAGCAAACAAACTTTTTTATTGTAGCCTTATTCAATAAAACAAAAGATAAACAAGTATGTATTACCATTTACAATACTTCTCTTAGATTTTTTTGGGCATCAATCAAATCATCAAGTAAGTAGTAAAAAAGTCAGGAAACCTTATGTGCTTGAAATCAATACGAGTACTTACCAACTGATTTACATGTTCTCAGTATTTGTTCCCCTGACATATGGATGTTGAGTTTCGGTAGTGAACCATATTTTGATGCATCTGTATCACATTTAATTACTTCACCATCTAATTTCAGCATTTTTTCTATAATTGGAGTACTAATGTTAAAATCCTGAGATGTTGTGGAATGTAGTCCAAGATCACTCAAACCACTTTCACCAGTTCTGGGGTCAACAGATGCTTTATTTTGACTAGATTTTATATCACTTTGTGGAAGTCGAGCTCCTAGCTGACCCTGACCACCAGTCTGAGAAGAAAATTGCTTTAACAAATCCTCCGCGATAGAAGAAGCGAGATCAGGACGAGATAACACGTCTGTAATGTCTTTTTCATTCACTGTATGCGCCGAGTCTAATGATTTTGGTAAACTAGCGTCACCTTCGGAACCCTGAGACAACGCTGATGAGAATGGAATGTTACCATGGATATGACCTTGAGGTCGTACGGGGTCAAACCCTGATGGTAATGGTGGCCCTTTTAAAGGTGATCCTGAATAGCTCCCACTTGTGCTTGGATGAAATGATGTGAATCTATCAATGTTTGATGGCATATGTCCCTGAGATGTGGGGTTGTTGCCCCTAATTTCGGCACTAGTTCCCAGCTGAGAGAAATTTTGCTGGGATTGAGATCCTGTTTGAGGTCGGGGACCATACATCCCTGACGATTGGGTGGTGTTCCCTGACATCTGGCCTTGGCCCTAAAAACATACAAACAATATTTAACATTGCTTAATGCTCAAAGTGGAGTAAAAGAGGAATAAACCATTCTATTGGAAAAATCATCCATCCTGCCAATAATAATAATGCTTTATTTAAAGATGGACACGATGCCATCTAACAAACAACATCAACAGCATAATCATACAAGTAATGCATCTATACAAAATGTATTGATCATTTTACTTAACTGAGTAATTAAATGCATGAGCTTATATAATATGGAATTTTAAAGTACAAAAATTAGCCAGTGAAGTAAAATGTATCCTAAACTGACTGTCCTTTTCTCAAGCGAGCCTTTTTTCTTTGGCTCATAAATACTCCTCAAATACTGTCACCGGTATGAAAATGAAAAGGATTGTCCACGAATAATTTATTACAACATTTTATTTTAGTGGTCATAATATAAAACAAATTACTTATATTTTCTCATTGTAATAAGTAAAGCTTCTCAAAAGCCTTTCGACATGAGGGAGAAATTTCGAAGACCTTAGAAGTACAGGACTCTAAGGTGACTTAAGATGTAAAGTTTTACTTACTTGTTGATTGAGCATTTGCATTTTGGCATGTTGTTGTTGTAAATACACCTGATGTTGTAAGTCTTGTAATAGTTGTTGCCGTGCAGGGTCAAGGTTATTCTGAAACAGTTATAATACAATCAACAGAAAATATTGACAAATTCTAAACTAAACATTCAAATGTTCAGTTCATCCCTAGATCAATCAAAATACACAGAAACATTTTCCATGTTACAAGTTATACACAGACCTATGAAACAGTGAAAACAGAAAGTTCTGAGTCTCGTTGCTGGTCATGTTGTAGACTGTGCACAGATACATCCTTATGTTGTAGACTGTGCACAGATACGTCCTAATGTTGTAGACTGTGCACAGATACATCCTAATGTTGTAGACTGTGCACAGATATGTCCTAATGTTGTAGACTGTGCACAGATACATCAGATGTTTTAGACTGATCGCCAAACAGTTAAAAATTACATGACGTCACAAATGCCTTACAGTGATAGCCAACTCTACTTTGCACAAAAGTTAACTTTGCAATTTAAGGCATCAATAAAATATTACATTCCTGTTCATAAATTATTGAATTTATGATATTCATTTTTCAGAGAATGCTAAAATTTTGTCAAATGCTTATTTTCATTATTTTCAGAAAATATTTTTTTTCCATAACTGAAGACCACTCATGTAAAAATGCGTATGTGTGTAATCTGTATAAGCTGAAGACCACTCATGTAACAATGCGTATGTGTAATCTGTATAAGCTGAAGACCACTCATGTAACAATGCGTATGTGTAATCTGTATAAGCTGAAGACCACTCATGTAACAATGCGTATGTGTAATCTGTATAAGCTGAAGTATTTACCCGATTTTGTTGTAACTGATGAAGTATCTGCATTTGTTGAGGAGACAGAAGCTGTGGTGGTCCAGGTTGTGATGTTGGTGAAGTATCCAATAACTCTGATGATGGCTGTAAGTACAAGACAGATCCTCATCAGTTAATAGTAAGTACTCTTCTAGAGTATCAAAGACCTATATACATCTTCCTATAGGTAACAGCTTTCCAACAAACATGTTAGATGTACATAGTCAACACAAGATTACCCGTTCTAATAAACCAAACAAACACCGACAGATATATGAAAACATTATAACATAACTAGATGTATACATATAACATTATAACATAACTAGATGTATACATATAACATTATAACATAACTAGATGTATACATATAACATTATAACATAACTAGATGTATACATATAACATTATAACATAACTAGATGTATACATATAACATTATAACATAACTAGATGTATACATATAACATTATAACATAACTAGATGTACACATATAACATTATAACATAACTAGATGTATACATATAACATTATAACATAACTAGATGTATACATATAACATTATAACATAACTAGATGTATACATATAACATTATAACATAACTAGATGTATACATATAACATTATAACATAACTAGATGTATACATATAACATAATAACATAACTAGATGTATACATATAACAAGGATGACCCCATTTTAAGTCAAAAAGAGAAGAAACAGAACAAAATTGGTGACTTCGAACTTGACCTGTATTTTATTATCCTATGCTTTTGTGCCCAATATGATTTTAATCTATGTATCCTTTCATGAGTTATTGATCAGAAAGCAAAACAGGAACTCATAGGTTATAGAAACTTATAAAAACAAACCCTTTTTCTTTGTTGAATTTTCTTCTTTTTATCATCAATAATGGGCCCCTGATTTGCGAAGTTTTGTTGTACTGGTGAAGGGCTAGCCCCACCAGATGAAGGCATCATGGGAGATTTCTGTACATTATGTGGGGTACTTGAGCCCTGTCTGGAGGTAAGCTCTGCTGGGATTGGCAATGCCCAGGCTTCTTCAATACTGGGAAGGGTCTTTGGTCTACAACAAAAATAATGTACATATTTATATAGTAAAACCTCTATTAAAGGTCACCTTGACATTAGGACCTCAATGAAGAGACCAGATTTTCAGGAAACAGTTTTTTAGAATTTTTCTTCCATATTTCACTCCATAAGCAGACCACCTAATCACTAAGATCTACAGTCAACAGAACCAACAGTGGTCATTGTCCATACATCATGTTTCACTGTAACAATCTGCTATCAGACAGTAAATAAATACTTTAGTCACAAATTTTCACTGTATAAGTCTACTATGATGGTAGTAATTTGTTTATATTACAATGATGGTGGAATAAGTTTACTATACACAGCCATTCAAAAGTTTCTTCACACTTGAATATTTTTAATTTCGTTACTTTTTCTTACAGCATTTCAAATAATACATGCATGACCATGAAGTAAAATTATTTATCCCACTTCTGTGATAGATAGTTAAGAATCAACAATTTGCACATCTCGGCAGCAGCATCAACCAGTCTGCATCTGAAACAAATGTATGTGTGTAACTGATTGATCAGATCAGAAAATAACATAATTTGTTTCAGTACAAATTTATAAATACTTCTACAGAAAATTATTGCTGTGTTAAAAAGCATTTTCGATTTATTGCATGCGAAACAAATATGAAAATACATTAATTGCAATGGGAAATTGTCAAAGTGTGAAGGAACTTTTGGAGGGCAGTGTATATAAATGTATCAATAATTCTGACTGAGTGGATATACTTACTTATTCTGTAGATGCTGCATGGGTATTTTAGATAAATGTTGCTGTAGAAACTTAATTTTTCCGTTCAAACTTGGACTTACAATCCCTCCTGAAACACAGCAAGCATCAACAATTCAGCATCTTATATTGAATGAAAACATGAAACACAGCAAGCATCAACAATTCAGCATCTTATATTGAATGCAAACATGAAACACAGCAAGCATCAACAATTCAGCATCTTATATTGAATGCAAACATGAAACACAGCAAGCATCAACAATTCAGCATCTTATATTGAATGCAAACATGAAACACAGCAAGCATCAACAATTCAGCATCTTATATTGAATGCAAACATGAAAAACAGCAAGCATCAACAATTCAGCATCTTATATTGAATGAAAACATGAAACACAGCAAGCATCAACAATTCAGCATCTTATATTGAATGCAAACATGAAACACAGCAAGCATCAACAATTCAGCATCTTATATTGAATGCAAACATGAAACACAGCAAGCATCAACAATTCAGCATCTTATATTGAATGCAAACATGAAACACAGCAAGCATCAACAATTCAGCATCTTATATTGAATGCAAACATGAAACACAGCAAGCATCAACAATTCAGCATCTTATATTGAATGCAAACATGAAACACAGCAAGCATCAACAATTCAGCATCTTATATTGAATGCAAACATGAAACACAGCAAGCATCAACAATTCAGCATCTTATATTGAATGCAAACATGAAACACAGCAAGCATCAACAATTCAGCATCTTATACTGAATGCAAACATGAAACACAGCAAGCATCAACAATTCAGCATCTTATATTGAATGCAAACATGAAACACAGCAAGCATCAACAATGCAGCATCTTATATTGAATGCAAACATGAAACACAGCAAGCATCAACAATTCAGCATCTTATATTGAATGCAAACATGAAACACAGCAAGCATCAACAATTCAGCATCTTATATTGAATGCAAACATGAAACACAGCAAGCATCAACAATTCAGCATCTTATATTGAATGCAAACATGAAACACAGCAAGCATCAACAATTCAGCATCTTATATTGAATGCAAACATGAAACACAGCAAGCATCAACAATTCAGCATCTTATATTGAATGCAAACATGAAACACAGCAAGCATCAACAATTCAGCATCTTATATTGAATGCAAACATGAAACACAGCAAGCATCAACAATTCAGCATCTTATATTGAATGCAAACATGAAACACAGCAAGCATCAACAATTCAGCATCTTATATTGAATGCAAACATGAAACACAGCAAGCATCAACAATTCAGCATCTTATATTGAATGCAAACATGGAACACAGCAAGCATCAACAATTCAGCATCTTATATTGAATGCAAACATGAAACACAGTTATATATCTGAAATGGAATTGATGAGTTCTGCCTCAATTGTTTTTTATTTTCAGTGGTCAGATTTTGTAATGCAAGAGTAAACAATCTCAAAAAACCTGCAGTAGAAGTCAACCTGCATTCATTTATCATTAGTATCTTACTAAAAAATCATTGTAGACTAAATCAAGCAGATATTTATGTATGTGAATAGTGTGGACTATAATATACCTTTTGCAGTTTTTGTAGCATTGATATAACAAGTGAGAGCGTCTTTGGGTTGATTACAGGTTTCATACAGAAGTCCTAAATCTGTCCAAGCAGCAGAGTGTGATTTATCCAGTTGTACTGCACATATATATGCTTGTAGTGCATCCATAGGTTGGTTCTGTTGTTGATACAGAACTCTGTAAATATAAACATATACATATACAACCATCAATCTCCAAGTCTTGTCATAAAGATAAAATTCCCCCACAACAACTACAACATACCTCTAATCCCTGTACACAAATCATGAACCCATTAACATGCCCTAATCCCTGTACATAAATATTGAGCCTTTGACATGCCCCTTATTTATGTACATAACTCTTGAGCCTTTAACCTGCCCCTGATCCCTGCACATAAATCATGAACCCTTTAACATGCCCCTAATTGATGTACATAAATCATTAACCCTTTAATATGCCTCTGATCCCTGTACATGAATAATGAACCCTATAACATGCCACTAATACATGTACATAAATATTGAGCCTTTATCATGCCCCTAATTCATGTACATAAATCTTGAGCCTTTAACATGGCCCTAATCCTGTAAATAAATAATGAGCCCTTTAACATGGCCCTAATCCCTGTACATAAATCATGAGCCCTTTAACATGGCACTAATCCCTGTACATAAATAATGAGTCCTTTAACATGGCCCTAATCCCTGTACATAAATAATGACTCCTTTAACATGGCCCTAATCCCTGTACATAAATAATGAGCCCTTTAACAAGGCCCTAATCCCTGTACATAAATCATTTTAGCAACATCACTTTGTAAAAATAATGAAAGATGATATTTGATGGTTCCACAATTAAACATTTGCCTTCCTTGTGAATCAACTACAACTATCAGAGGAACAATTGTTTAGTTTGCACAAAGTGAAGGAACAATAAGACCACAATCTACTTGTTATGTTCTCTATAACAAAATTTGTACTCTGGAAACTTTAGCTCCGACAATATGAAAACAGAAACAATAGAAATTTTATGATCTTAATCTACAACAAGTAACAAGACTTCCCTTGGCGCACTAAGCTAACACACTGTAAGAAACTCGTCCACTAGGTCAATAATTGATCAATATTATCTGAAGATTTTCCCTGATGCTGAACTTAATACAGATGCAGATAAACGAATGGAATTCACAAACAGAACCCAGGCAGAATATATGTATAGGCAATCTTCCAGAAAATTATATGAACACAGAATTTTGGACAAGGCATGGGTCTTTTTCTAAGATTTTTGGGAAAGGGCCCATGGTCAAACTGGGACTGTTTTCACAATGAACAGAAAAATATTTTGAAAAAGGTATCAAAATATCACATGAATCAGTATTGTTTTAATGTTTGAAGTGACTGACAATATTTTTTACAGTTTACTGACAGAAACAATATTGTAAACTTGTTCCTAACTTTTCTCTCAAAATTTATGTGATATCAGAAATGAAGTTTTTGATGAGATGGGGAAAACAACATGCTTATTTGGCTGTGGAAATGTGCCCCGAGCCCCATCAGTTAGCTGCAATAATCCCAAGCCACTACGTCTAGACAGAAATATCAGTGAGGTAAAACAAGCATTATGTGAAAGTATCATTGCAATTAATCATAATACACAGTCAATACAGTAAAACTTGCTATACCTTCTTGTATCCTGCATGTTATGATACTTGTAATTCATTCCAGAATAAAGAATCTCACGACACAATTCATCAAACATTTTAGCCGTTACAAACAGGGTATACCCACAATTATAAATATACAAAATCAGAAACACTGTTCCTGGATAGATTTCAACAAAAAGTCCTAGTGTATTTACAACACAATAACACAAACTTCAAACAGCTGTGACAGTAAAACATCAAGTCCTACATTTAGAACAATTCAATGTAATACTGGGTTCACACTACTCTCCTGTATAACCATTCTGTTCTAGATAGCAGACAAGTGTCATCATGGCAGAAAAAAAGTAATAAAATCAAACAGACATAATTCACTTTAACCAACAACAAACCGCAGAATATCGTCAACACATGAGAACAATGTTGAAGACTTGAGGGAGTTTTTCAGTCACCAGACATTCACCAAACCCAGTCTGAGAGTATTCCTGTCATCATTAAATTCTTCTCAGAAATCAATATGGAGTAACATAGGCTCTCTCACTCTCTTATAAACTGTATTTATGACTCTTGATGCCAGCTAGGTCAGTCCAGTAAAACTCTTGATGTGATGTATGTCAGGTACTAAACAAGTCTTGATGCCAGCTATGTCAGGTACTATACAAGTCTTGATGCTAGCTATGTCAGGTACTATACAAGTCTTGATGTGATGTATGTCAGGTACTATACAAGTCTTGATGCCAGCTATGTCAGGTACTATACAAGTCTTGATGCTAGCTATGTCAGGTACTAAACAAGTCTTGATGCAATCTATGTCAGGTACTATACAAGTCTTGATGCAAGCTATGTCAGGTACTATACAAGTCTTGATGCAATCTATGTCAGGTGCTATACAAGTCTTGATGCCAGCTAGGTCAGTCCAGTCAAACTCTTGATGTGATGTATGTCAGGTACTAAACAAGTCTTGATGTGATGTTTGTCAGGTACTATACAAGTCTTGATGCAAGCTATGTCAGGAACTATACAAGTCTTGATGCTAGCTATGTCAGGTACTATACAAGTCTTGATGCTAGCTATGTCAGGTACTATACAAGTCTTGATGCTAGCTATGTCAGGTACTATACAAGTCTTGATGCAATCTATGTCAGGTACTACACAAGTCTTGATGCTAGCTATGTCAGGTACTATACAAGTCTTGATGCTAGCTATGTCAGGTACTATACAAGTCTTGATGCTATCTATGTCAGGTACTATACAAGTCTTGATGCTAGCTATGTCAGGTACTATACAAGTCTTGATGCTAGCTATGTCAGGTACTATACAAGTCTTGATGCTAGCTATGTCAGGTACTATACAAGTCTTGATGCTAGCTATGTCAAGTACTATACAAGTTATGATGCTAGCTATGTCAGGTACTGCATCAGTCGTAATCCTAGCTAGGTCATTTGCTACATTGAGACACACAAAGTGCATTCCATATTGGGGATAAAAACCAATTATTCCATCTTATCCAAGAACCAGTTTTCCAATATCTAGTTCAGAGTTTAAAATCAGAACATTAAATCATCGAAAGTGAGCAGTGAACTAACGGCAAAATCAGACAGGATATACATGGAAGAAAATCAATATTGAAGTGCACAGAGTTTTAGAGAATATTGGTTGTATTGAAGCTGATATCAGGTCACAGTTCAATATTTGATAAATCTACATATATCTTACATTGATACAATGGGTCAACTTCCGTAAAAAGAATTTGAACAAAATTCAAACGTACATTTACAATCCTGCAATTGGCAAATGTGAAATACTTATGTATATCTGCCTTGAGGAGAGGCATAGTATAGCAAGTATGTGACCACTATACCAGGTACAGGAATATAACCACAACTCCCCATTCAGTTCTCCAATGTCTACAGTCTGAGTTTGGAGATTTCAGCCAGTGAAATGGGTTGCTATGCATACTGAGCACCAAGTATTCCTTGTAATAAACATTCTTACAGATTTGAGTGAGACTCTTTCTTTGAATGTTTTTTAGTGCTGAGAGTATTGATTCTTTACCAATTCTTCACCTCAAATCTCTGATTCACCCTCAAATCTCTGATTCACCCTCAAATCTCTGATTCACCCTCAAATCTCAACAGGAAATGGAGATACAGCAGAATTATTGCTGATGAGTGGCATGCTAGTTTACATGTTATACAGAATAATGTCAATATCTTAGATAATACAAGTATATATATTTACCATATAGAGCACCAGGTATCTTAGATAATACAGGTATATATTTACCCTATAGAGCACCAGGTATCTTAGATAATACAGGTATATATTTACCCTATAGAGCACCAGGTATCTTAGATAATACAGGTATATATTTACCCTATAGAGCACCAGGTATCTTAGATAATACAGGTATATATTTACCATATAGAGCACCAGGTATCTTAGATAATACAGGTATATATTTACCCTATAGAGCACCAGGTATCTTAGATAATACAGGTATATATTTACCCTATAGAGCACCAGGTATCTTAGATAATACAGGTATATATTTACCCTATAGAGCACCATGTATCTTAGATAATACAGGTATATATTTACCCTATAGAGCACCAGGTATCTTAGATAATACAGTGTAAATTTACCCTATAGAGCACCAGGTATCTTAGATAATACAGTGTATATTTACCCTATAGAGCACCAGGTATCTTAGATAATACAGTGTATATTTACTCTATAGAGCACCAGGTATCTTAGATAATACAGTGAATATTTACCCTATAGAGCACCAGGTATCTTAGATAATACAGTGAATATTTACCCTATAGAGCACCAGGTATCTTAGATAATACAGTGAATATTTACCATATAGAGCACCAGGTATCTTAGATAATACAAGTAGATATTTATCCTATAGAGCACCAGGTATCTTAGATAATACAAGTATATTTAACCCTATAGAGCACCAGGTATCTTAGATAATACAAGTGTATATTTACCCTATAGAGCACCAGGTATCAGCGCTAGCTTCTGACTTATCGATGGAATTCCGATATGAAACAAACGCATCATGAACTTTACCAAGACTGGAAAAACATCTGCAATTAAAAAATTCAATTTAGTACAACTAGTACCAACAGGACAGCTGCAGTTATTGTTGAGTGAGGTAAAAATCAACAGGATAGCTGAATTTACAATTGTGCAAGGACAGAATGAACAGGGTAGCTGTATTTACCATTGTGCAAGGTCAGAGTCAACAGGATAGCTGTATTTACCATTGTGCAAGGTCATAATCAACAGGATAGCTGTATTTACCATTGTGCAAGGTCATAATCAACAGGATAGCTGTATTTACCATTGTGCAAGGACAGAATGAACAGGGTAGCTGTATTTACCATTGTGCAAGGTCAGAGTCAACAGGATAGCTGTATTTACCATTGTGCAAGGTCATAATCAACAGAATAGCTGTATTTACCATTGTGCAAGGTCATAATCAACAGGATAGCTGTATTTACCATTGTGTCAGGTCAGAGTCAACAGGATAGCTGTATTTACCATTGTGTGAGGAAAAAATCGACACAATAGCTGTATTAACCATTGTCCTAGGGTTATTTCTTTCTTGTTATCAGGTTAAACACAATTTTTTGGCTCAGCCATACCAACATGGCTTTGCTATTAGCATATCAATGTTGTGTAAACCAATCAAATCTTACGTTAACCCCTAAACCAACTTCTTTTCAACAGAACGTTTGTAACCTTGACGCCGATTGGTTAACATTTTGATCACAGGTATGTTATCTTACCAAAATCCAATGAATTTCGATGAATTTACTGCAATCCATTTTGGATATGTAGTGACCAGCAATTGTAATATCTCGGCAATTTTTGATGTTGCACAACAATTCTTAACCTTCAAAGTGCACTGACCACTATTTTTAAAGGTATTTCTTGTTGAACATTATTTCAGTTATACCTTGTGGTTAGATGATCTAGTCAGTTTTCCTGGACCCAAATGTCCCATGACATTATATTGCTACCAAGTTAAACTGAAGGGCCAAAACAAAGATACAATTACACGATAAATGTTCAATTGTTGTCAGTTATTATCCTTCACTTTACTAGTAAAACATCCATTTTATACATAATGCATTAGATATTGCTGATGATAAAGCCACTGTTGGTTCATGCTATATACATGGGTGAAAGTCGAGTAATAAAAAAACCCTGAAAATCTGGCAAAGCCCTGGCCAAGAGAGGCCCCGGCAAGAGAGGCCCCGGCAAGAGAGGCCCCGGCAAGAGAGGCCCCGGCAAGAGAGGCCCCGGCAAGAGAGGCCCCGGCAAGAGAGGCCCCGGGAGGCTCCTGTGATTTAGCTTTTTCAGAATTCTCAGAAACCACTTGTGAGATATACAAGATGGTAATTTGGTTCAAGGATGTAAGACAATATAATTTGATGATTGTCGGAAGTCAATTCTATCCAAATACTACTCAATTTGCATTAATAAAGTACTACATGAAAAATAACTTTCACTGAATTGTATAAGCGCTATTAGTTTTAAGAAGTCAGAAATAGGCAAATATGAAATTAAATCACCAATTATTATCATTAAATTGCGTTTCTGTAAATTTCTTTGTATCCCAAGGAAAACAGATTTGGTTTATCCAACTGGTTTAGTCTTGCGGATGACAAGAGTTTATTACTGTAAAAGAATGTAATTAAAAAATGAGAACTGATGCTGGATAAACTCATGTATGCTTGACATAACTGGCAGACAGAGGCAATATTATCAACAACGTTAAGTGTTGGGTCTGTTGATACACAGCCATACTTCTAAAAACATGTCTCAGTTAGTACGTACTAACAGGCAATTGAACTATAGTAAATTTACCATCTGAATTAACACATGGACAACATGGGGCATTTTACCCTCGATTTCTCCCAATGCTTGTCATTATTGGATTTAGACACGCCCAGAGGCAAGGTTTATTGGCCATTGTATCACAGTTACTACAGCATTAATCAATGGAAGTGAATGACCAGTTGCCCATTTTCTGCAAATATCGACTGGCAGAGTGTCATTTAGCAGTTCTGTTCAATATTCTTGGCAACATGATTTTTGCTTTATTGAAGTGAAGTCTTAGCCGAACGGGAAAGGTCCCCGCCCCAAATAAAAATATCTATATATTGAAACAATTTGGAAAAATGATCCGTGAAGTCTCTCAACAACTGTAAATCAGTATGATCCGTGAAGTCTCTCAACAACTGTAAATCAGTATGATCCGTGAAGCCTCTCAACAACTGTAAATCAGTATGATCCGTGAAGCCTCTCAACAACTGTAAATCAGTATGATCCCTGAAGTCTCTCAACAACTGTAAATCAGTATGATCCGTGAAGCCTCTCAACAACTGTAAATCAGTATGATCCGTGAAGCCTCTCAACAACTGTAAATCAGTATGATCCGTGAAGCCTCTCAACAACTGTAAATCAGTATGATCCGTGAAGTCTCTCAACAACTGTAAATCAGTATGATCCGTGAAGCCTCTCAACAACTGTAAATCAGTATGATCCGTGAAGTCTCTCAACAACTGTAAATCAGTATGATCCGTGAAGCCTCTCAACAACAGTAAATCAGTATGATCCGTGAAGCCTCTCAACAACTGTAAATCAGTATGATCCGTGAAGCCTCTCAACAACTGTAAATCAGTATGATCCGTGAAGCCTCTCAACAACTGTAAATCAGTATGATCCGTGAAGTCTCTCAACAACTGTAAATCAGTATGATCCGTGAAGTCTCTCAACAACTGTAAATCAGTATGATCCGTGAAGCCTCTCAACAACTGTAAATCAGTATGATCCGTGAAGCCTCTCAACAACTGTAAATCAGTATGATCCGTGAAGTCTCTCAACAACTGTAAATCAGTATGATCCGTGAAGTCTCTCAACAACTGTAAATCAGTATGATCCGTGAAGCCTCTCAACAACTGTAAATCAGTATGATCCGTGAAGCCTCTCAACAACTGTAAATCAGTATGATCCGTGAAGCCTCTCAACAACTGTAAATCAGTATGATCCCTGAAGTCTCTCAACAACTGTAAATCAGTATGATCCGTGAAGCCTCTCAACAACTGTAAATCAGTATGATCCGTGAAGCCTCTCAACAACTGTAAATCAGTATGATCCATGAAGCCTCTCAACAACTGTAAATCAGTATGATCCGTGAAGTCTCTCAACAACTGTAAATCAGTATGATCCGTGAAGCCTCTCAACAACTGTAAATCAGTATGATCCGTGAAGTCTCTCAACAACTGTAAATCAGTATGATCCGTGAAGCCTCTCAACAACTGTAAATCAGTATGATCCGTGAAGTCTCTCAACAACTGTAAATCAGTATGATCCGTGAAGCCTCTCAACAACTGTAAATCAGTATGATCCGTGAAGCCTCTCAACAACTGTAAATCAGTATGATCCCTGAAGCCTCTCAACAACTGTAAATCAGTATGATCCGTGAAGCCTCTCAACAACTGTAAATCAGTATGATCCGTGAAGCCTCTCAACAACTGTAAATCAGTATGATCCGTGCAGCCTCTCAACAACTGTAAATCAGTATGATCCGTGAAGCCTCTCAACAACTGTAAATCAGTATGATCCATGAAGCCTCTCAACAACTGTAAATCAGTATGATCCGTGAAGCCTCTCAACAACTGTAAATCAGTATGATCCGTGCAGCCTCTCAACAACTGTAAATCAGTATGATCCGTGAAGCCTCTCAACAACTGTAAATCAGTATGATCCGTGAAGCCTCTCAACAACTGTAAATCAGTATGATCCGTGAAGCCTCTCAACAACTGTAAATCAGTATGATCCGTGAAGTCTCTCAACAACTGTAAATCAGTATGATCCGTGAAGCCTCTCAACAACTGTAAATCAGTATGATCCGTGAAGCCTCTCAACAACTGTAAATCAGTATGATCCCTGAAGCCTCTCAACAACTGTAAATCAGTATGATCCGTGAAGTCTCTCAACAACTGTAAATCAGTATGATCCGTGAAGCCTCTCAACAACTGTAAATCAGTATAAACCAGAAAACTTTCACCCATATAATTATATACTACCTTCTGCTAAGAAATGTCAAAAAAAGAAGTCAAAATGTTCAAACTGACCTGCCTAGGAGATACCAAGTTTGTCCGTTTGATTTATCGTTCTTTAATGATTCCTGTAGATGTTTGATAGCAAGTTCTTCACGTGTAGATTTTTCTCCTAAACTAGTCACAGTATGAAACAACCAACCTAGTGATAACACATAAAATATAACATAAACATACATAATACAGCAGTTTTACAGTGAACTGAACGTCTAATTTGCATTAAAATATTCACAAATCTATAAAATCCAAATGGTTTGATACCACAAAATTACTCAACTCTAGTACAAAGTACTGGCCTGTAGCTTTTATAAAGACAAAATGCTGATATCAGTCACATATTAATAAGTGATGGAAAAAAGCACGAAATCATTATCAAAGGCCTGACGATAGTCTTACTTTCCTGTTTCCTTTCTTGTTTTTAGTTTTTGGCGATTTTGACAAACATGCTTCTCTTGAAATACGTCGAGCACTGAGAAAATTGTAAATTAGATACAAACATCTTTTGTTCTCTTGAGTTGCTCAGCACTCTTACCAGATATATTTCCTCAAATGTTGATATTCTTATCTTACCTAACTGTTTGTTTGCTGTAGCCTTGTATGTCTCCTCACTACTGTCTTCTGAATTAATAAATTGTTCATATGCTTCCTTAGCTTGCTTGTATTTACCCTGCAAGGAGTATATGAATGAAGAGTTCATTATCTGGTTAACGACAAAACAAGTTAGTACAATGTATTTGTTTATCATATGCTTCCTTAGCTTGCTTGTATTTACCCTGCAAGGAGTATATGAATGAAGAGTTCATTATCTGGTTAACGACAAAACAAGTTAGTACAATGTATTTGTTTATCATATGCTTCCTTAGCTTGCTTGTATTTACCCTGCAAGGAGTATATGAATGAAGAGTTCATTATCTGGTTAACGACAAAACAAGTTAGTACAATGTATTTGTTTATCATATGCTTCCTTAGCTTGCTTGTATTTACCCTGCAAGGAGTATATGAATGAAGAGTTCATTATCTGGTTAACGACAAAACAAGTTAGTACAATGTATTTGTTTATCGGTCAAACAGCTAATGAGAATGTCTCGAGTTACATCCAACATCAAAACCTACAATACAGACATGCAAGATACAAAACTGACCAATGACAAGACTGTATTCAAAGACAGGTCCTAAAATGACCAATGACAAGACTGCATTCCAAGACAGGTCCTAAACTGACCAATGACAAGACTGTATTCCAAGACAGGTCCTTAACTGACCAATGACAAGACTGCATTCCAAGACAGGTCCTAAACTGACCAATCGCCTGTGCATGAGACTGTACAACTTGTAGTTGATTATTGCAATAATGTTTGTATGTTTTATACAATGATGTCAAACATAAGCAATTTCAAAGTTTGTATCAAACTAAAATTAACAAAATAGAATAAAATAAGGAGAACTCACCTGAACCTCATACAGGTGTGCAATATGAAGTTTAACTGAAAATACAGAAACATAACAAATAAAATTTCATACAAAGACAAGATCCATTTATTTCAGTTACAGAAAACAGGATTTGGATCCGCATGGGGACAATTTGTGTCAATGTACCAAGAAAGATCTGCATGGGGACAATTTGTGTCAATGTACCAAGAAAGATCCGCATGGGGACAATTTGTGTCAATGTACCAAGAAAGATCTGCATGGGGACAATTTGTGTCAATGTACCAAGAAAGATCCGCATGGGGACAATTTGTGTCAATGTACCAAGAAAGATCTGCATGGGGACAATTTGTGTCAATGTACCAAGAAAGATCTGCATGGGGACAATTTGTGTCAATGTACCAAGAAAGATCTGCATGGGGACAATTTGTGTCAATGTACCAAGAAAGATCTGCATGGGGACAATTTGTGTCAATGTACCAAGAAAGATCTGCATGGGGACAATTTGTGTCAATGTACCAAGAAAGATCCGCATGGGGACAATTTGTGTCAATGTACCAAGAAAGATCCGCATGGGGACAATTTGTGTCAATGTACCAAGAAAGATCTGCATGGGGACAATTTGTGTCAATGTACCAAGAAAGATCTGCATGGGGACAATTTGTGTCAATGTACCAAGAAAGATCTGCATGGGGACAATTTGTGTCAATGTACCAAGAAAGATCTGCATGGGGACAATTTGTGTCAATGTACCAAGAAAGATCCGCATGGGGACAATTTGTGTCAATGTACCAAGAAAGATCCGCATGGGGACAATTTGTGTCAATGTACCAAGAAAGATCTGCATGGGGACAATTTGTGTCAATGTACCAAGAAAGATCTGCATGGGGACAATTTGTGTCAATGTACCAAGAAAGATCTGCATGGGGACAATTTGTGTCAATGTACCAAGAAAGATTGTTCCATTTTGTTGCACAGTCCTCTTGTGATGAATACTGTTAAATTACAGACAATAAAATTACCTTAGTCCCGAAATTCAATTCGATCAAAAAGTACTATCAAAGAATGTCGAACAAACTTACTTTGAGCTTTTGTCAGTGAGCATTGACTGGAATCCGATAATGCATGTCTAAAATGCTGAAATAGACAAATATAAAATAGTGAAACAATGCATGTCTAAAATGCTGAAATACACAAATATGACATAGATTAAAGTGAAACAATCAAACTATTACTGTACAACATAAATATATAACTTTAAGTTCTGATAATAAATTGCTAAATCATGAAGTGTAATGATTACATAAACTAGAAATGTTGGTATTTCATCCAAGTTCATTACTTCAGATGATGAGCCTGTATCACTTATCTATATAAACAAGCCCCTGTTTGCTTGTTAATAAGTATTTCGGGGCCAAATTATGTAGCCTATTTTGGTAACATGTCGCCAATAAACTTCCTGTGAAATGGTAGCAAATTTTGACCTCTGATGTCTAAGATTTCATGGATAGGAGGAAATATTTCCCCTTGCTGCCTTGATTTAAACCAGGTAACACAGACAATAATACTGACATACAGCAGGTGACAAGACAGAGAGAGAGGTACAACGCTCCTATAGTCACGTAAACTACGGTGTCAATATGGCTGATGACTTGATAGAAATGAAAACACATTGCTCAGATGGCAGAAAGCTGGACACAATGCTCAGATGGCAGAAAGCTGGACACAATGCTCAGATGGCAGAAAGCCGGACACAATGCTCAGATGGCAGAAAGCCGGACACAATGCTCAGATGGCAGAAAACCGGACACAATGCTCAGATGGCAGAAAGCCGGACACAATGCTCAGATGGCAGAAAGCCGGACACAATGCTCAGATGGCAGAAAGCTGGACACATTGCTCAGATGGCAGAAAGCCGGACACAATGCTCAGATGGCAGAAAGCCGGACACAATGCTCAGATGGCAGAAAACCGGACACAATGCTCAGATGGCAGAAAGCCGGACACAATGCTCAGATGGCAGAAAGCCGGACACAATGCTCAGATGGCAGAAAGCTGGACACATTGCTCAGATGGCAGAAAGCCGGACACAATGCTCAGATGGCAGAAAGCCGGACACAATGCTCAGATGGCAGAAAGCTGGACACAATGCTCAGATGGCAGAAAGCTGGACACATTGCTCAGATGGCAGAAAGCCGGACACAATGCTCAGATGGCAGAAAGCCGGACACAATGCTCAGATGGCAGAAAGCCGGACACAATGCTCAGATGGCAGAAAGCCGGACACAATGCTCAGATGGCAGAAAGCCGGACACAATGCTCAGATGGCAGAAAGCTGGACACAATGCTATCAGTAAAGCTAACCAAGCGTTTGACTGAGTTGTGCTAATATGCTGATTTTCATAAATTGATGTTTAGTTTACACTTGTACATTTGACATCAATTCAAGTTCTTAAACTTACAACAATCACTCACAATGGCTGCTTCCTGTGTTTCTAACCACCAAATGCAGGGATTGGGAAGTTTGTTATAAAAGCCCCATCAACATGGGGCTAGCACTCATGACCTTGGGATCACAAGCCAGACACACTACCCCTTGACCACAATGCCTCACTGACCAATCTGATGTTGGATATATAGTTCACATTTCTTTAGGCTTTTATTTATGGTGACTATTTAAAATATCAAAATATAACCTAGTTTTATCATACTTGAAAAGATGTAATATGAAATGTTCATCAAAGTCAGTGGTTATATAAATCTGTGATTAGAGACCTGACTCAAAACCCAAACCTTTGATTGGTCTCAAAATTGACCAATGGCAAGGCTGCATTCTGAGATCGGTTCAAAGAAACTGTTTCATAACCTTGGAAAGATGTTTTATGAAATGTAGCACAAATTGGCCAAAATATTACCTTCAAACTTTTATCAAAATCTTTTCCGATCTTATAAATGAAGCCCAATCTTATATGAATTTCATTGGCTCTACTGAAGCTTGGTGATGTATAAAGAACTTGTTGAAATGCTCGAGTTGCTCTGAAAATACACAAATTGAAACATATATATATGTAACGAGTGCTTACAAACAACATACCACCAAGTTTAATACAACACAACAATTGAGGTAAGCTCACAGTTTTCTGAAAGATTTCACTATATTTGACAAATACAGCTAACAATTTGAACATGTACAAAGGTTACACGCCACAAGGTTACAAAACTCAGTTTGGAGATCTGTCTCAGAATGCAGTATTGCAATTGGTCAATTTGAAAATTGTGCTCAAATCCAACCAATCAGAAGCACGAGTTCTGAGACTGCAAACTCATATTCAAAACCTCAGAACCAGAACTCAATTATGCTGAGCAGTGTTCTATCAACTCAATAGTTCTCAGAACATCTAGCATTCAAACAGAAATTTCCAATAAAAGTTTCACTATGACGAGTCTTGTTGGACCAAACAAAATACTCGCTTTCTGACAAATGCTCATAATCAATAAACAAGTTCATACAACAAGATGTTGAGCCAATATAAATCAGATTTGTCTTGCTCAATACAAATGATTTGACACACTTTCAGGACCTGCTGGACAAGGGCATTAGTGAATATAGGGGCTCCACTGGGTGCTAGTCATTTTGATAATTTTTGACTCAAATTACCTATACTTATAGAGAAAAATTGACACTACAGTCAGATTCCTGAGGGTCAAAATGTGACATTTTGGAAGTTCCAGGGGTCAAAGGGTCAACTCCAGGGTCAAATGGAACTGAGTGGTCTCTAAGCTAAGGGGATATAAGAAGTAAACATTTAAGGCAATGAATTCTGTCAAATATTCAGGATGGTCTGACACACACATGACTTAAACAGTCGGTACAAAAACATAAGTGTTCTCTAAGCTAAGGGGATATTAGAAGTAAACATTTAAGGCAATGAATTCTGTCAAATATTCAGGATGGTCTGACACACACATGACTTAAACAGTCGGTACAAAAACCCACAATGGAATGTATACAAAGTCAACACAAAATTTAAATTGGCTAGCAAAAAACTTATTTCTCCATATTTAATGCTACAAATTGGTTAAAACATAAACTAGGTAGTGTTGAAGGTATAAATAAGATATCAAAGATTTGATTACAGATGAGATTAAACTTAGCATGAAACCTGGACAGTTTACAACAAGTCAGGTCATGTTGTAGAATGTAGACATTTAAGCTGTAAGGTATTTACATAAAGATCAACTAAAGTATGCACCGTGACCTGGATCTTTCTCCCCATATTTTACAACCTACAGTGAAGTATTAATGAAGTTTATATTATATGTGTATGAATGACATAATTTTTTGACAGGGTCACAATGGTGTTTGACAGGGGCACCTCACAGGAGCGACAGTACACGGCCTAGTTGTGGATAAAGAATATCCATTGATAATTCTTCAGATAATGACTTACACAGACTAGCAGGCCTCAATGACAAAAAAGGCTTTTATTAAGGTTGCAATTTAGGAAAATAAAGGTTTTATAGAGTGATTTCTGTAAAAATAAAGAACAAATAGAGGCTAATTTTGACTATCTAATTTAATGGAACGACGCAGCCGAGACGACCCGGCAATGCGCCTGCCGCCTACCTGGCCAATCAGAGCACCAAGACGACCCGGCAGTGCGCCTGCCGCCTACCTGGCCAATCAGAGCCGTGACGACCTGGTAGTATGCCTGTCGCCTACCTGGCCAATCAGAGCCGAGGCGACCCGGCAGTATGCCTGCCGCCTACCTGACCAATCAGAGCCGAGACGACCCGGCAGTATGCCTGTCGCCTACCTGGCCAATCAGAGCCGAGACGACCCGGCAGTATGTCTGTCGCCTACCTGGCCAATCAGAGCCGAGACGACCCGGCAGTGCGCCTGCCGCCTACCTGGCCAATCAGAAACTATGTTCAAAAATACTCAAGATTATATATGCAAGTAGTATCATAACGCTGCAGTTCTCACAAGTGAATAGTACAATATAAACATAAAGGTTTGGAAATTGATGACATGTGTTTATAGGTTTTTCAGAAAAATTAAAGGTTTAAAGGATATTTTCCAAAATTAAAGGTTATTACGGGTTTTAAAGGTTTCACCAGGAGGCCTACACACAGAAATTAAACCACTTCTTGGCCTGGGTGTCCGGCACGATGTCTGGACACTTCCAAATTGGCCAAATATCATAATATAGTATTTGGAACAGCTTGAAAAATGCATATAACCATAACCCTCGTCTTAAACCACCGACAATGCACGTATATATACGAACCTTGTAACACAGTCAAAATTTTAGTAATTTTCGTTATAATCAAAAATGATTAGTGGAACTTTTTAAACATATTTTTAGAGAAACATAAATCAAGCACAGATAAAATCATCATAACAAAAGATTTACAATCAACTGAACACCAAGTTATATACAGTTCAGTTCAGTTCGGTTATCACAATAAAAACGCTTCCATGGTTCATTATGTAGAAGTAATACACTTGATTTTATCTTCACTCTCAATGAATGCAGACATACAAGGTTGTTATAGATGATTATTCTGCTCCAGATACACTGACATACATACAGAACATACTCTAGTGATCTCGATACAACCCACCTCAATACAAGATCATTACCCCACCTCAAATTCAATACAAGATCATTACCTGATATGTTCAAGTTTCTGATTGTGAGAAAATAACTGAGGTCAATCAACTTACACAACAACTATCCACTACATATACACACTGACTTCTTGTAAATCCACAAAATTTGCACAATTTTACACCTGATTTTTACTCCAAATCAATAAAATCACTACACAGTGTTTGCAGAAGAAATCTCTACCTGTTTGAATATTTGAAATTTGGTCAGTACATGACTGGTCAATGATAGTTGGTCAAGCAAGTAAGAGGCATCCAATGGGGAAATTTATCTCACAGTATCTCCACTGAACAATATTTGCAGCACAGTCAGTATAACCTGTGCAGATTTGTGAAACACACACCACAAACACTTTATACACTATGACATACAGTCATCTACTCTAACAATCTTATAGTAATCTAATCAACTACATGTATAATATTGCACATTGTTATTGTTTAAGTATCTACACAATTATATACATACACACAATATCTCAATAGACAGATAGTAAAGATAACTAATGACACACATTTAACAGAATGTCCACAGGGGTTGTAATACAATACTTGATGACCACAGGGGTTAGCGACTGTCTGTATTGTCTAGACTGGATTACCGGTATGTAGGGCTTCTAAGGTCATAAAACAAGGCTCCCCAAAATTGCTTCACATATTTGGATTCAATCATTCTCTGACCATAGGACATTGTGTCTGACATTGACTGGTTTTGAATAATTGTAGCTTTGTTTACTTGCCACATAACTGTGGTCAGGAACCTTGCAGTAAGTTACAGCACCTTTTTGAAATTTGTCTGACCAGTCAAGACGATCCTGCAAATTTTGAGAAGCCTGTAAAACTGAGTTTGGAGAACAGTCTCAGATTACAGCCTTGTCATTGGTACATTTTAAGAATGAGCTCACAAAACAACCAATCATATCTGTGCATTTTGAGAGTGGTCTCCTACGTTATTATCTCCGACCACGGTTATCAAGAAATTGCAATAAGATTATAAACACACACGGTAGCTATGATATTATACTTATAAAGCCAGATCAAACCATAGTCTAGCTATGAAGAGTTAAGCTTAGGAAGACATCCATGGATAGGTAAATCCACTTTCATGTACCAATGTGTCATGTATACATAGGCAGCAGAATTGTTTGGGTTAGTTTTAATAGAGCAACAAAATTCCTGACAAGGATATTCTGAAAGGTAATGTTAATACTGGGTCATCACTATTTATATAGCTGACCTTGCAATGATCAAATAATAAATCATTACTAACACCAAACATTGACGCGAGTCCTTGAATCTTTTACATAGTACTACAGCATCTATGACCTCTCAATATATAGGACAAAACTTGATACATTCCATAATTAGAATAAGATTTTAATTACATTTTAACATCATCATGCTATTTAACATCAGATACAAAAGAAAACGTCAGATTTATAAACAGATAAACCACAGATTTATTACATTATGTAAAACAATAACAGACCCGGAGACTGTCAGAATGTTACAATTCTAGGACAATTCTAGGACAACAGACAACATAGTTTATCTATAATGGTTTTACGATCAAACCCTCAATCACACCAGTTTATATATTATTAGATAATAAACTATAAGTTTCCACTGTCTATATTGCTGGCAATATAAAGCCAAGTTAGATTCAAGTTTTCTGCACTCAGCTACTCGCTGACTTCAGATCTGCAAACAAATTCTGCTTCCGAGATTCTTTAAATAGCAACACATGTACATAATTTTCCCATGCAATTAGATTCCATGCAAAAAACTCTAACCTGCTTACTGTACAGAGCAGACGACACACACACGCACACAAAACACAATGCACTTCCTTCAAGGGGCCTCAGCTAAAGTTTCATGTTACACGTTTCTCCCACAGTAATCCAATACTATACTACCCAAAAAGGGGCTGATTTTGTCCCTTATTTGCCCCAAATTCCTTCCCAATCTTTCACAGCAAACTGTGTGTCAATATTCTGTACAGAACAGAGAGCAGTAAAATCAATACATGAGTTTATAGTCTGTTTCTGGAATTCTTGACTTGTAACAGATGTTGGACTGATACATTCAAAGCTGTGGTCGATTGATTTGTGTATAGATCCCCGCTATACACACATTTCCTTGTTATAACTGTCAATACAGTAAAACCTCTCTGAAACACCCCATTAATAAGACTGTATACAGTAAAACCTCACTAAAACACCCCATTAATAAGACTGTTTACAGTAAAACCTCACTAAAACACCCCATGAATAAGACTGTATACAGTAAAACCTCACTAAAACACCCCATTAATAAGACTGTATACAGAAAAACCTCACTAAAACACCCCATTAATAAGACTGTATACAGAAAAACCTCACTAAAACACCCCATTAATAAGACTGTATACAGAAAAACCTCACTAAAACACCCCATTAATAAGACTGTTTACAGTAAAACCTCACTAAAACACCCCATTAATAAGACTGTATACAGAAAAACCTCACTAAAACACCCCATTAATAAGACTGTATACAGTAAAACCTCACTAAAACACCCCATTAATAAGACTGTATACAGTAAAACCTCACTAAAACATCCCATTAATAAGACTGTATACAGAAAAACCTCACTAAAACACCCCATTAATAAGACTGTTTACAGTAAAACCTCACTAAAACACCCCATTAATAAGACTGTATACAGAAAAACCTCACTAAAACACCCCATTAATAAGACTGTATACAGAAAAACCTCACTAAAACACCCCATTAATAAGACTGTATACAGAAAAACCTCACTAAAACACCCCATTAATAAGACTGTATACAGAAAAACCTCACTAAAACACCCCATTAATAAGACTGTATACAGTAAAACCTCACTAAAACACCCCATTAATAAGACTGTATACAGAAAAACCTCACTAAAACACCCCATTAATAAGACTGTATACAGTAAAACCTCACTAAAACACCCCATTAATAAGACTGTTTACAGTAAAACATCTCTGAAACACCCTATTAATAAGACAGTGTACAGTAAACCTCTCTGAAACACCCCATTAATAAGACTGTATACAGTAAAACTTCTCTGAAAGACCCCATTAATAAGACTGTATACAGAAAAAAACCTCACTGAAAGATCCCATTAATAAGACTGTATACAGTAAAACCTCTCTGAAACACCCCATTGATAAGACTGAATTTTCATTTTTCTTCCATATTTTAACTGGACAATCAAACCGCCTCACCACTAAGTCACTATCTTCCTCAGGGCCAGTGGTGGTTGTATTTTTGCAATTTTACTGTATATACAGTACCATCAGTCTAGAGCAATATCTTTTGGGAGATACACAATTTGGTTCTTGGTGAAAAGTTGTTGCTTTAGAGAGGTTAAATTGACAATCAATGCTTCCTACAGGCAAAGTTGATAGTATTGCTGAAGAGAGGCTGTTGCTGAAGAGAGGCTGTTGCTGAAGAGAGGCTGTTGCTGAAGAGAGGCTGTTGCTGAAGAGAGGCTGTTGCTGAAGAGAGGTTGTTGCTGAAGAGAGGCTGTTGCTGAAGAGAGGGCCACTCAGGAGTGGTTGCCCTGTAGTTATATAATATACAGATTTCCTCAAAAGGTCTGTAACTACACTGTGACAAATGAAGGGACTTGACTTCATCCAAAGTCTTGAATTCCAAACAAACACAAAAACACTTGTACCTTTACTTGACAACATCCCCACACCACCTGGTTAAATCTTACCACAGGATAAGGATCTGATGCAGTTTTGCAAACTACAAAATCTTCCAAACATTTAGACGGCAACCCATAATATATATGAATCAAACTATTTCTAAGATGAGAAGTTCATCTTAAAATATGTTGAAGAGAAAAGTCCCACTCTATCCATCCAACATTTATTGATTTAGTCACAAGACGAGAAATTAATTGTTTATGTAAAAATATCTTGAGCATATTCAGTAGTGTATGAGCATTTGATGAAAATTGTTAAAGTGAATTTTCTCTTAATAAGCAGCAACATCCTGTCTGATAGTTACAATTTTCCATTGATTGCTTATGACATTACTACCAACAGAATAACTCAATGTCAACACATCTTACACCATTGTAAGTGACTTCAATGTCAACACATCTTACACCATTGTAAGTGACTATCAAAAATAAATGTACCAAACAGTCACAATATATGCCCATCAAAATTTTGTGGAAAAAAGGGCCATAACTGTAGAGGAACAGGGGCAATCTGGCAGGTTATCAACCTTGGTAAAGTTGTTATGCCAATAAACATTCTGACCAAGTTTGATGAAGACAGGATAAAGGGTTTCAGACAGTGAATGGACGGTGTTAATTTGGTTATCAAAGGGCCATAACTCCCCAGCAACTTCAGGTGGACTGGTTTGTTATTTATGCTCATAGACATTGTCACCAAGTTTCCTAACTATTATAGTTAGTGAGCAGATAACTCACAGCAATAAGGCCATCTTTCACATGTTGGTTTCCACACCCCTGTCTACATTTTTGGGACATGCCTGCAGGTGGATTTGTAACAAACTCTGTATCAAACATGGCAAATATGACAAAACAATCATAATGGAACAATCAGGATAATGTAGACAAACAATTTTAAAGGATATGTTACTTTGTCATATTTTTTCAAGTCATAATGTTTATAAAAAGACATTAGCAAATTTAAGGTCTTCTAAATCATATCTTGTACCAGAAGATTTCAGTAAGTTTAATATTGAAATATAACTGTACAGGTAGACATAACTCCTTGACCCTTCATTCTAGCAGTTCTTTGAGGAACCTTAAACTCGACCCTTCATTCTAGCAGTTCTTTGAGGAACCTTAAACTCGACCCTTCATTCTAGCAGTTCTGTCAGGAACCTTAAACTCGACCCTTCATTCTAGCAGTTCTGTGAGGAACCTTAAACTCGACCCTTCATTCTAGCAGTTCTGTGAGGAACCTTAAACTCAACCCTTCATTCTAGCAGTTCTGTCAGGAACCTTAAACTTGACCCTTCATTCTAGCAGTTCTGTGAGGAACCTTAAACTCAACCCTTCATTCTAGCAGTTCTGTCAGGAACCTTAAACTTGACCCTTCATTCTAGCAGTTCTGTCAGGAACCTTAAACTCGACCCTTCATTCTAGCAGTTCTGTGAGGAACCTTAAACTTGACCCTTCATTCTAGCAGTTCTGTGAGGAACCTTAAACTCAACCCTTCATTCTAGCAGTTCTGTCAGGAACCTTAAACTTGACCCTTCATTCTAGCAGTTCTGTCAGGAACCTTAAACTCGACCCTTCATTCTAGCAGTTCTGTCAGGAACCTTAAACTGGACCCTTCATTCCTACAGTTCTATGAGAAATCTTAAACTCGACCCTTCATTCTAGCAGTTCTGTGAGGAACCTTAAACTCGACCCTTCATTCTAGCAGTTCTGTCAGGAACCTTAAACTCGACCCTTCATTCTAGCAGTTCTTTGAGGAACCTTAAACTCGACCCTTCATTCTAGCAGTTCTTTGAGGAACCTTAAACTCGACCCTTCATTCTAGCAGTTCTGTCAGGAACCTTAAACTCGACCCTTCATTCTAGCAGTTCTTTGAGGAAACTTAAACTCGACCCTTCATTCTAGCAGTTCTTTGAGGAACCTTAAAACCCTTCATTCTAGCAGTTCTGTGAGGAGTCTGAAGTACTCAGCATCTGTAACCTGGCATTATTTCAGGTCAGAAAGTACAAATAATTCAACCATATTGCTGACCATACGTTGACCTCTGGTAAGGTCAGTGAACAGTGATGTACAGGTGACCTACACTCATAGTTTTGTACATTTCACAAGAAATCACAAGAATGTGACAAGAGAAAACCAACTATCAGTGGATAAAGGTAAAACTTTGACATTAACCAATGTTAGATACAGTATGTTCTATAACAATTCTAGAATGACATTAACCAATGTTAGATGCAATATGTTCTATAACAATTCTAGATTCATACTAACTTCACTGAGAGCACTATAATATTGTAGGAGAGTTCAGCACACACAAGTCATTGAACTATGGATAATAATCTGGTCAACATCCAATATCATTAACCTCTGGTACACTTCTCCTTATCTCTATAGCAACATGGAGTGTCATAACAATATTGAACATTGGTCATTGTAGAGAAAGGTTGAACATTCTGACAAGGAGAAAGATGTAGTGACTTTAACATGAATGTTGCCTACAATGTTACGTCACCAGTTTGAGAACATAATAAAGCACCTCCTATCTCAGAACAAGTAAAATACCAGAGTGTGAAAGCCATGCAGTTTCAGAACTCAAGCAGGCATACTGGTTTAGTGTCTGACTCCAAAGGTTGCAAATTCAAGCCCCAGATAGAATGGCCACTTGATGCAGGGTTAGATTACAAACTTCATTATCCCTAAATTTGGTGCAAGAACTGGTGAGTAGTCCTTGTAGAAGTCATTGAGAGCGATTCATATTAGTTGGAAAACTCAACATGAAATCTGGAAGTTTAAATTAAAACTCTGGCATCTGATTGGGTGTTTTTTTCTAGTGCAGTCTTAAAATTGACCAATGGCATGACTGCATTCCGAGGCCATTGTCCATCACACTGAAATGCTGGCACCTAGACTGCAATAATTGTCTGACATAAACACAGTCAGACCTCTTTGTTTGAATTCATCAGGTCCAAAATTTTATTTCGAATAAAACATGGTTTCAAATAACCCATTTCAATTTGACGTGCATAAAAAGATACAACGGGACCTGCTATTTCAGATGATACAAAGTATCCTGAAGGTTGTCCGATAAATGAGGTCCAACTATATTGAAAGAATGAAAGCTTGCAATCTTTACATTTGTATCAATCATATCTGTTTTCTGCAACTTTAAGCTCTGTTAACATACATGTCTATTATATAATTATATAGTAGAAACATCTCAAGCTGACTAGAATTCTACTGTGTAAGACAAACAGGCTCTACAGATTTACATGATAACATCTTTACAACTTATAGATAAAACATGGCTAGATGCCATCATAAGGTCACTCAAACATTCCAGATTGTGGATTCAAAATGAGTTGAGAATACCTTTAATGTGAACACAATGTTGATTGGTCAATATTTATAATGTGAACACAATGTTGATTGGTCAATATTTATAATGTGAACACAATGTTGATTGGTCAATATTTATAATGTGAACACAATGTTGATTGGTCAATATTTATAATGTGAACACAATGTTGATTGGTCAATATTTATAATGTGAACACAATGTTGATTGGTCAATATTTATAATGTGAACACAATGTTGATTGGTCAATATTTATAATGTGAACACAATGTTGATTGGTCAATATTTATAATGTGAACACAATGTTGATTGGTCAATATTTATAATGTGAACACAATGTTGATTGGTCAATATTTATAAAACATATTTTCATAGGTTGACCACCTCATAGTTTGTTTACAATCGTTCTCAAGTAAAAAATAATAGAACATATTGTCTATGTACATACGAGGGCTGTCCCACTAAATCGTAGACTTTGTTGATAAAAATTTAACACGACGTCACATTAGAAAAATACTTTGCATCTTATTTAATCAATATATAACAAATAAGAAAATGAAGACAAACTGAACTGGTATTGTTTTATTAAGTGTTCATACATTGTTTTCAATATACTAGTATACCTTAGCGGCGCAGTCTAAAAACCAGACGTATGAAAATCCTTGTGTGTTGATTTAAGTGTTCATATCAGACGTGTGTGTCAATTTTCCCGGGAAAACGTCATATCATATGAAGACGACGTTATTTTGACGTCATCATGTTGAATTTCAAACAATTGACGTTATTCTTAACAACGATACGCACAATAATATTACATCATCACAACTTGTGTAAAGCAGAAAATGGCGACGTCAGACGAAGAAGCGGCGCGCAGAACAGCTATTCAATTCTGTGTACAATCAGGAATGACGCCTATCAACACGTTTCGCCAGATGAAATCTACAGAACGTTACAAGAATGTTTCCAGAGCACTAGTGTATAAATGGCATGGTAAATTTAGCGACGGTAACACAGAGAATACACCCCGTGGGCGGCTGAAGTACAAGGATTGCAGAACAGTGAAATCCGTGCAGGACGTCATCGACTGTTCGCATATTTTCCTAAGTTGAAGACGTATTTACGAGGAACACGATTTATGATAGAACTGAGATCAGCCATGCGATACAAAAATTCAACCGCACATTAGACCGTGACTGGTTCATGAACGATTACGAGAATTGGGTATGAATGATTACGAGAATTGGGTAAGACGACACCATAAGTGTATTGCACATCAGGGTGTATACTTTGAGAAGGAGTAGTATGTGACATTATTATGACGTTTACCGCCGCATTTATAACGCTTGCGCCGCTCCTGTGTACATGGTAGTATTAAATGTTTTGTAGAATTTTTATTTTTTGTTATTTTGTATTGTAATTTTGTGTGCATTTGCACAAGAAGATGAATTAAACGTCGGAGAAATTTGTCAAAAACTTCGTTAATTAGTTTTTTAGAAATAACTAAAGTCTACGATTTAGATGGACAGCCCTCGTATATATACATATATATACTGTAAACTTCAGTCAAGTTTGTTGATAAATGGGGGTTACTGATACATTACAGAAAGTTCACAGTTAAATGTTTATACCTGGTCTTAGCCAACAGCAACGTTGTAACCAACTACCAACAATACATGAAATATTTACTTGGTTTTAAGCTTATCTATTATACATTGATGGTGAAAAAAGTTTACAACTTATATTGATCTCTCTCAATGACAGCTTCCTGGGTTACTAACCTATACTCACACTGAATGCAGGGACTGTTCACAGATCAGTTTTGCCCAAAGCCTGACTTGAACTCCCAACCCTCAGATCAGGGATCAGGCACTCTACCCCTCCACCATGATGCCTCCCTCACAATTACTTGTACATTGTAATTACTATTTCAGTAACATACCTCAATTAGAATATCACAGTAACACAACATGTACCAGGGTCCTACCTCCTACATGAACACATTATCTCACACAGTGGTTTGTATGAATGAACACACAAAGTTACTACGTTCTAGTTGAGTTGTCAGGCAATGGAATGAAGATCAAATTAATCCAATACTAATTCTATACAAAGTGTCTTGCTATATTATACAATAATACAACAATTTAATTGAGTGACCAAGTTAATTAGTTTCATTGAGATCAGTGAGTACAGAGAATGCTATAAAACTTGATGAACTCCAACAGATCCATTAACAAGTTACAGTTGTGCTACATATAGTCATGGTTTGTACCGAATGACCTCATAAAGAATGGTTTACCACTTGGAGGAATCAAACCAATAAAAGCATATAACTATAAAGGAGTGGAATCACTGAGGCATGGAGTTATCAACAGCTGCAATCAGTAACACTGAGTACATTAAACATTGTCAAATCATAAACCAGAAAAAATTCACTCTCTTGTATTTCTCTATTACCACCAGATATAACAATCACAAACTGTAACATAGTTGAAAACAAACTTATAATATAGTTGTCTATAAAACATAATTGTTCAGTTGTGAGTAAAATACAGCAATGAATCAAGCATAGGACAAGTCACCCCTCCCCCGATTATACATCACAGTCACCCCTCTCCCAATTATACATCACAGTCAACCCTCCCCTGATTGTACATCACAGTCAACCCTCTCCCGATTATACATCACAGTCAACCCTCCCCTGATTGTACATCACAGTCAACCCTCCCCTGATTGTACATCACAGTCAACCCTCTCCCGATTATACATCACAGTCACCCCTCCCCTGATTGTACATCACAGTCAACCCTCTCCCGATTATACATCACAGTCAACCCTCCCCTGATTGTACATCACAGTCAACCCTCCCCTGATTGTACATCACAGTCAACCCTCCCCTGATTGTACATCACAGTCACCCCTCCCCTGATTGTACATCACAGTCAACCCTCCCCTGATTGTACATCACAATAACCTCTCCCCCCCCCCCCCCGATTATACATCACTAAGCCATTTCATCTCTATTTTTTTGTGCATTCACAAAATAGGATATCATTATAGAACTGTTGTTATCATATACCCCCTGATATCACTATAGAACTGTAACCATTACATACAACCTGATATCACTGTAGAACAGTTACCATCACATACCCCCTGATATCACTATAGAACTGTAACCATCACATACCCCCTGATATCACTATAGAACTGTAACCATTACATACCCCCTGATATCACTATAGAACTGTAACCATCACATATACCCTGATATCACTATAGAACTGTAACCATTACATACCCCCTGATATCACTATAGAAATGTAACCATTATATACCCCCTGATATCACTATAGACCTGTAACCATCACATACCCCCTGATATCACTATAGAACTGTAAGCATCATATACCCCCTGATATCATTATAGAACTGGAACCATCACATACCCCCTGATATCACTATAGAACTGTAACCATTACATACCCCCTGATATCACTATAGAACTGTTACCATCACATACCCCCTGATATCACTCTAGAACAGTTACCATCACTTACACACTGATATCACTGTAGAACTGTAACCATCACAAACCCCCTGTTATCACTATATAACTGTTACCATCACTTACACACTGATATCACTGTAGAACTGTAACCATCACATACCCCCTGATATCACTATAGAACTGTAACCATTACATACCCCCTGATATCACTATAGAACTGTTACCATCACATACTGCCTGATATCACTATAGAACTGTAACCACCACATACTGCCTGATATCACTATAGAACTGTAACCACCACATACTGCCTGATATCAATGTAGAATAGTTACCATCACTTACACTCTGATATCACGGTAGAACTGTCACATATAATCACATAGTGACATACCACCCTCTATATGTGCCTTTGAACCTGGCAATGGCCAAATTATGACTAGCAAACCTAGCATCATTTTGGAATCAGACAAGGGTACCAGAAACAACAATAAAAACAACAGTAATCAGTTTCATGCTGGAAATGTCATCTATTATATGGTATATCTATAAATACATAGCTGCATCAATTGTAGAAAGAGTACAAAACAAGTATTTTAAAGTCTGCAAAACAAATATCAGTGGAGAGACAGAACGTGTGAAAGATTTCATTTTCCCAGCTTTGTCTTCAAGACATGAAAGTGAACCCATGTGTATACATATTCAAATGGAAACTCAGTGACAAGAGAAAACTACAACAGAATATTTCATTTTACTGGAGAAACTCATCCAACAAAATGTAATCACTGGATGAAATTGGCTGTACATACCAATGTGTGTGATCATGTTTTCAGTCAAACATACCAATGTTAGTGATCATGTTTTCAGTCAAACATACCAATGTGTGTGATCATGTTTTCAGTCAAACATACCAATGTGTGTGATCATGTTTTCAGTCAAACATACCAATGTGTGTGATCATGTTTTCAGTCAAACATACCAATGTGTGTGATCATGTTTTCAGTCAAACATACCAATGTGTGTGATCATGTTTTCAGTCAAACATACCAATGTGTGTGATCATGTTTTCAGTCAAACATACCAATGTGTGTGATCATGTTTTCAGTCAAACATACCAATGTGTGTGATCATGTTTTCAGTCAAACATACCAATGTGTGTGATCATGTTTTCAGTCAAACATAACAATGTTAGTTATCATCTTTTCAGTCACATAAACAGCCAAGGTCTCTGTTCCAAAGATAAGGGTGGAGAAGACCGAAGACGGACATCGGGGCAGAACCAATGACCCTCTGTAAGCTAGCTGGATAGCTTCCACACAAATTCTACATCCCAGTGGGCAAGTGATTTGAACATTTTAAGTGATGAGGTATTTATATACTTACAATGATGCCAGACACTAGCAGCATGCAAGTAGGTAAATATCCTCATTGGATTATCTCAGTGATTGTCTTAACTAGCTTTTTGGGGTAATAGTAAATACCATCTAGTATCAATTTAAACACGCATCTTTGTGTGAAACTAATATCAAACACTTACCAGTATACATAGAGATTGAATCCAAACAGATAAATATTCCAATCAATGAAGAATACAAATCACAATTCTACACATTAGAACTAAATTCTCAAATAACTTAATGATTAGTATTTTACACTTCAACAAAATATTCCACTCAGTGTTTTTATGAATACAAATCCGAGATATACAAACTTGTTTAACTAGGTAGAGAGAAGTTTGAAATCATTCATACAGGAAGATTAAGTACAAAGTTTGATACACTACTGTGGAGTACGGTGTAGTATTGATGAGTTTTGCTAGGTAAGCAAGATTATTCCAACAGCTGGATAGTTAAATGATCAGCACAGATTGGAAACTTCACGTAGGAATCTCAAACATGTGTAGTTAACTATGCACATTATATATACAGTGAATACAACATGTCCTTCCCAACACATATATCATAATACTGTTCTATCAATACTCCACCATGTACGGTCCACTCATATATATCACCTTGTAAAGCTTAACAAAGACAATGTAAGTTATAATATCCTGTAACTGATCAAATATAGAATCTCACAGAGACCTTGAGGTATTTAAGATCCGTCAAATGTTGAAAGATAAGACAACATGAGGAGGTAAAACACATAAACTCCACAACAAAGAATATCCTGCCACTTGGCTGTTGAACACAAAGTCACATAAACTCTAGAGTCAGTACTATACAATATTACTACATAAAGGTTAGAGAGGCTTACACCATGTGTATCGGCTTGGGTCAAAGGTTATCAATAGCTATGGCTGGTAACTTCTTGAGTTAACTCTTTGTTTGAGAATAGAAAACAAAGAACCAATGTTGACTACATGACAATCAGCACACAGATGTTAAGAACTGACATGTTGTGACAAAATCAATGCAATTTGTAATACACGACCAATATAATCGGCATTTATTAACTAAATTGCTCCTTAACTGGTTAATATGTGGATAAACCTGGTTTGTTGAATAAGAGGCTACCAAGGGGAAATACAGTAACAATAACTGATATAATTATATGTATGTCAGTGAGAGGCCAACCAGAGGAAATATGTTAAATATAACGGCTACATGTCAGTGATCATGTACGCAGAGGTCACAGCAGGATACTGTGGTAATCCACCAAATAATATCAGATAAAGGGAACATGTTAGAAATAACATATGAACATAATGCATCTAAGTCCAAGTGACATAATATTAACAAATTTAGAACATGACACACTGTATTATTCACCTGGTTGTTTAAAATTTAGCTTGAAATTGACCTTTACTAGGCCATATACAGGGATAAAGGTCAGAGCTTCCAGTTGGGATTAAACCTAGCATTCCAACATGATATTTTTGAATGAAATCTGACATGACAAAAACTTACATTTCTATAAAGAACTATCTTTTCTATTTATAAAACTGAAAGAATTTTTGTTTATTCTCATTCCAAAGTGGAGTAATGCTATTTTTTTACACCCACCCTTGACGGCCATTTAAATGCACTTATGAAAAGTCACAAAATTCTGACCCAAGTAAATATTTTCCTTATAATGCCAGGCCTTTTTCTGTCCATTTTGTGAAAAAGACCCTAGATTAATTGGGGAAATTTGCCTCGTAATTTGCCAATTTGGGAAAACTTTCATCGCTTCAACTTCGATTATTTTCATAGTTAAGAGAACAGGTTTTTCATATCTAAATTTTATATAAACAAGCGTTCTAATCTACATTTATAATATCAACTATCAAAAAGGCACACAAAATGACCACAAACATTTATGACACAAGGGACAATAATGGCCAGAGTTATTCAAAGAGCTTCAGGTCGCTCCAGTAGAGCCTGAATTAGGACCACCTAAGGATCATTCCTGTCAAGTTATGTCATGTTATGGTTTTGGAAAAGAAGATTTTCAAAGTTTCCACATTTAAAATCTATTTTTAGCTCCTGAGACCTACTTAAGCAGCCGAGCCTAACCCGAGACCCACCCAGGGATCATTCCTGTGAAATCTATTCAGCAGTTTAGGAGATGTCGTTTAAAATGATTGTTGACGGACATGCACAACGCCGATAACGATTCTACCAGCTCTATGAAGATTTTGTGCTCAGGTGAGCTAAAAATATCCGTCAATCTACCACTTGAAATTAAATATGTCAACTAATCATATTGATCACACAAGTTGTTTGGACGGTGCACGTTACCTGTGTGTGGGAATGAATATGTAAACTGTAAAATTTTTGACCTAATATAGATTGATCTGCAAATACGTTGTAAGCCTTGACTCACTGGATGGTTTTCCCACTTCCCAAACTTGATAGAACTTTTGTAATTAAACATCAACCTGTCAAACTTCACATATCTATTATATTATAGTTGTCTGCTGTTTCAAAACATGAATTGGTGATATTTAACCTCTAACAGTTTTTTTAAACCAAGGGAGATAATTTGAGAAATATTGACAAACATATTCACTGTTATAGGGCTTTAAGTAACATAAACAGCCAGGATCATGTAGTGACTTTTCCAGTTATAAGTGTGGATGAAAACCCCAACTGCCCCTTCTTGCATTATTTTAGGCCGGCGAGACCTAAGTAGAACCAGCGACCTTCCATGAGCCAGTTGGATAGCTTCATCATGTCTACATTCTGCGTGGAACTTGAACCCACAGCAGTGACAGGCAAGTGGTTTACATTGTCAGTGACAGGATTTTAATTAATTTAATGACCAAGAAGTGAGTACGAATGAAATACAAGGTTTGATCTTGATGGTCTCAAAAGCTCAACAATTCTTAAATCATCAGTCGGACAAGTATTTTCATCTAATGACCACTTTGACCTTGACCCCAGTGATCCAAAAATCATTGGGTTCATCTATAACCTGCAGGCAATCATCCTACCAAGTTAGAACCTGGGAGGGCAAAGGGCAGTGATAGCACATCTACTTATTGAGTGTTCTTTATATGGATGATCAAACACGAGTGTTCATATTTTATTGAATTTATTAAACAAGTCGGTCAAAATGATAATTATAAATTGAGGCTTTGTAGGTTATGTGATAAGTAGAGTATAATTAGTCTAAAATTATGCACATTAGACAAAAATTACTGCTCAGTATTCTACATTCTTGTCTAGTCAGAAGCATTTGCATTGTAACAAGAGATGATTGTAAAACATTATGCCCCCCTGTGACCTTGACCCCAAAATGGTTCCTCTGCTACCCAAGATATATGTGTGGACCAAGTTTGAGGACGATAGGTCAAGGCGTTCTTGAGTTATTGATCGGAAACGAAAAGGTTACAGACCGACGGACGTACCGACCGACATGTGCAAACGAACATGCCCTCTCTTCTTCGAAAGGGGGGAATAATAAAGATGTGTTCTGTTTAGACAGAATTCCAGTTTTTCATAATCTGGTTGGAACTCTACTGTGCAGTAGGACTGTACACTCTGTTGATCCAAGCAAGTGGTTGGAACTCTACTGTGCAGTAAGACTGTACACTCTGTTGATCCAAGCAAGTGGTTGGAACTCCACTGTGCAGTAAGACTGTACACTCTGTTGATCCGAGCAAGTGGTTGGAACTCCACTGTGCAGTAAGACAGTACACTCTGTTGATCCAAGCAAGTGGTTGGAACTCCACTGTGCAGTAAGACTGTACACTCTGTTGATCCCAGCAAGTGGTTGGAACTCTAATGTGCAGTAAGACTGTACACTCTGTTGATCCCAGCAAGTGGTTGGAACTCTACTGTGCAGTAAGACAGTACACTCTGTTGATCCCAGCAAGTGGTTGGAACTCTACTGTGCAGTAAGACAGTACACTCTGTTGATCCAAGCAAGTGGTTGGAACTCTACTGTGCAGTAAGACTGTACACTCTGTTGATCCAAGCATGTGGTTGGAACTCTAATGTGCAGTAAGACTGTACACTCTGTTGATCCAAGCAAGTGGTTGGAACTCTACTGTGCAGTAAGACTGTACACTCTGTTGATCCCAGCAAGTGGTTGGAACTCTACTGTGCAGTAAGACTGTACACTCTGTTGATCCCAGCAAGTGGTTGGAACTCTACTGTGCAGTAAGACTGTATACTCTTGTTGATCCCAGCAAGTGGTTGGAACTCTACTGTGCAGTAAGACAGTACACTCTGTTGATCCCAGCAAGTGGTTGGAACTCTAATGTGCAGTAAGACTGTACACTCTGTTGATCCAAGCAAGTGGTTGGAACTCTACTGTGCAGTAAGACTGTATACTCTGTTGATCCAAGCAAGTGGTTGGAACTCCACTGTGCAGTAAGACTGTACACTCTGTTGATCCAAGCAAGTGGTTGGAACTCCACTGTGCAGTAAGACAGTACATTCTGTTGATCCAAGCAAGTGGTTGGAACTCTACTGTGCAGTAAGACTGTACACTCTGTTGATCCGAGCAAGTGGTTGGAACTCTACTGTGCAGTAAGACGTACACTCTGTTGATCCCAGCAAGTGGTTGGAACTCTACTGTGCAGTAAGACTGTATACTCTGTTGATCCCAGCAAGTGGTTGGAACTCTACTGTGCAGTAAGACGTACACTCTGTTGATCCCAGCAAGTGGTTGGAACTCTACTGTGCAGTAAGGCTGTATACTCTGTTGATCCCAGCAAGTGGTTGGAACTCTACTGTGCAGTAAGACAGTACACTCTGTTGATCCCAGCAAGTGGTTGGAACTCCACTGTGCAGTAAGACAGTACACTCTGTTGATCCCAGCAAGTGGTTGGAACTCCACTGTGCAGTAAGACGTACACTCTGTTGATCCCAGCAAGTGGTTGGAACTCCACTGTGCAGTAAGACAGTACACTCTGTTGATCCCAGCAAGTGGTTGGAACTCCACTGCGCAGTAAGATTTATACTGAAGAATGCTTTAATGCATTCATGAGGCTTTAAATAAATAAGGTTTATCTGGACAAATGTTAGAGCTTTAGGGACGACTTTGTACAAGTTAGTAATATTCATTCTGTATTGAAGTGTTCAAATGTTGAGCAAGAATGGTAAAACTGTCAACATGTGTTGCTATACAGGTACCTGGACCTGACGCCTAGAACTTTATAAGCACATTAAAGCAATATATGATGTCATCCATTCTCTAGTCCAGCCACGGACGTTACGTCTCTATACTGTCACAAAAGTAAATAGAAGTTGGACACCGTCGGTCTTGCCACTGCATTTACTCTTATTTTCGTGAACAGATATATGCTTTGCGTGCAATAAAAAACTGAACGACATAAATGTGTAGCTTTTCGTTGATTTATTTGTCTTTTCGACACAACATTTTCATGGATACGACTTGTTTTGTAAAAAAAATAGTGAATCAATCACCTGTTAAATGAGAAGATGGGAGAGTTGCTATGGAGGCGGTGCGCACATAGTTATTATCCTACTAAGATCATTGTCGACATTGCTATTATTTGCTCCTTCTTGAGCCAATACTGAAAGTGATAATTATCACGAATTCGATCAAAAGTTGTTTCAACGTTCAAATCCATCTTGTATTGCTACTTTGACGGGCGAAATTGGCGAGAGCGCGAATGTCAACATACAGTTTGTAAGGTGAATAGTTTACTTGCGCACCGTGGGCGGAGTTACGTTTGATTGACAGATATTTTAGCGACAATGTTTGCATTCATAAACATTTGACCCCTGTCTTCTTGTCGAAGTGATTGTGAGGCACTCAGATGCGCTAGAAATTCGATTTGTGTGTGCTTCTACTCGTGAAAGATTGCTACAGCTTTTCCGCACCCTAAAAAGTCTGTTCGGTCGATAATAAAGACGCCATGAAAGTGCCGTTAAAATCATGCGGTATAATCCCAGGTTTTTACTATAGGCTTGTGCGTGGCTCTGTTACGAACGACGCGTGTAAAAGTCGGAGTACAGAGACACGTATGCGGGGCTATCCATTCCCCTACATTTATAGACCTATCAACGTTTCTATACATATTACAGACTCTTACTGAGAACTGCTTGATCCATATATAGGGGATTGATAAAATCAATAGTTGACTATCTCTGATATTTTAAACTCTCTTATTACAAAATCTCTGAATACAAGTGAACAAGTATAAATGTGTAACTTGCATAGAACAAATTTTCCACCCTCCCAGGTGTCTCAAATATTGATGGAACAATACTAAGTTTGTGACTAAATTCATGTTTATTTCACAGTATAAAATATGTGGACAAACTTTTACTCAGTTTACATATAATTATGAATAAATAAATAACAAGTATTTGCCTCAATAACTTGGACACATTGAAGAACATGAATATAGGTATCATCTGAAGACACACTTGTTTTCTAAGTACTGTTGTATATAAGTTAAACAGTTGAACATCAGTACTAATAAGCTATATTTATTTTTGTTGTCAATAGGTTGTCTTGGTAAGCGCAATAAATTGCTAATTCTAGGCATATCTTGCACTATATAACTATCATCTGTATATGTATGAAAAGGAATCGTTTATAACACAAATGTAATCAAATCTATGATCTCATGATGGCTTTAGCATACAGATATAATAGCATGTAACATCAACTGAGGGCTATGATGGCTTTAGCATACAGATACAATAGCATTTAACATCAACTAAGGGCCATGATGACCCTGAATCGCTCTTATGAGTACCTGAGAAACTATGAAAGCGACATGTAGAAAACTTGGCATTGAGTATATTACAAGGATTTTTAGTCATTTTCCCAGGGATTTGCATTTTGATCCCCGGTGACATTCTGCTTAGGTTGCAAATACATCAGGTAAACATTTTTTGACTGCACATAACAAAGTTTTGAGCTTGACCTACAATTCAATGATACAAACACTCAACATATGTAAAGATTCCGACCATATTGTGACATCAAGAATGTCATTAGTAAAATTGTTGACAAAGGACGATGTACAACGTACAATGATGGACATAGGGTGATCACATACAACGTACAATGATGGACACAGGGTGATCACATACAACATACAATGATGGACACAGGGTGATCACGTACAACATACTATGATGGACACAGGGTGATCACATACAACATACAATGATGGACACAGGGTGACCACATACAATGATGGACACAGGGTGATCACAGTAGCTCTCCATGACCACTTGTGCTCAGGTGAGTAAAAATAAATGAGAAAATTCATGTGTGTCTCTTTTTGCAAATAGAAAATATAGCAACTGACAAGCATTTTCCAGTGAGAAAGTTATTTTCTATCACTGGCCACAAATCTTGCGTAACAAAGGATAGACAGACAAGGTACATCTAAATGTTATCCATTTTCTGAGGTACAAAAATATGTAATGTGAACTTACAGTTGATAGGCATTAAAATGGAAATAAACAAATCCCAGTCCATACAGGAATGGCGCATTCTGAAACAAAAGTGAAAATAACATTTGAGGGCCACAACTGAAGCAGGACACTAATATTTTATACATCATGATACCAAATAAGTACATTTGAATGGTCTAATACCGTAAACGTAAATAAACTACCCAGGGATTTCTGTGAACCGCACGCCACAATAACGTGTTGCTGAATGTGTATTAACTCTGAATCCAAGTAATAAGTCAACAGTATAACATTACATCCTTATATAACTTAACAAATACGATACAGTTAATATTATATCAATAACAACTGTAAGATAGCTGGGCAAATGGCCCCTTCATCAAACTCACAAGATACTGGGTAAAAGCTCCTCTTATCAACGTAGGCATATTTATTGGTTTTGGAATTTTGGGGGAAAGTTAATGAACAGGAATTGCAGTAGATATATTTCTCAATGTAGTTATCTTTATTCCAAGAATAGTATAACTGTATGAGAATGCTACATTGGAATATATCACAACCAGATTTTACCAATTTGATATAAGGTACATTTACTATAAAACCTCATCTCAATAATAAGACCACCTCCAATAATAAAACCACAATTTGAAAGTCCATTTTCACTGTTTTGCTCTTTATTTAACCTCAATATTAAGACCACCTCAATAGGAAGACCAGTTTTCAAGGGTCTTCTTATTGAGGTTTTACTGTATATTGTTACTGTTTGAATGTTACAATTGGCTAAGCTTGTACAAAGACTTAGAACCAAACTTGTATCTGTAGATGATTCATATTTATTTGTAAAATGAGCACAGAGTAGGAAGTAAATATTAATCTTGGTGGACGTGACAAACATCACACAAGTTTTATGAAGATCTCATGTGAACATACCTTCCAATAATCCACTTCTAATTGATAATACTTCTGGTAGGCAGATAAAGCTGTAATACAGAAACATACAAAATATAAAAGATCAATATTCTCTGTTTGTACAAGTGAACCAGACATAGAGTGTCTACATGTTTCACATAAACCAAGGACACCAATGATAGGCCAATGTAAGAACCTAACGGTGGACAGATTGTGGAGATCGAACCTAACTGTGGACATATTGTGGGGATTGAACCTAACTGTGGACAGATTGTGGGGTAGAACCTAACGGTGGACAGATTGTGGGGTTGAACCTAACCGTGGACAGACTGTGGGGTTGAACCTAACCGTGGACAGACTGTGGGGTTGAACCTAACCGTGGACAGACTGTGGGGTTGAACCTAACCGTGGACAGACTGTGGGGTTGAACCTAACCGTGGACAGACTGTGGGGATTGAACCTAACCATGGACAGATTAAGGGGATTGAACCTAATCGTGGACAGATTGTGGGGTTGAACCTAACGGTGGACAGATTGTGGGGTTGAACCTAATGGTGGATAGATTGTGGGGATCGAACCTCACAGTGGACAGATTGTGGGGATTGAACCTAACAGTGGACAGATTGTGGGGATCCAACCTAACGGTGGACAGATTGTGGGGATTGGACCTAACAGTGGACAGATTGTGGGGATTGGCACCATGTGTCCAGTTGGTCATATCTTTATACAAGAGGACCATGAAGGCTTTATATCACACACATATGGATTACAGATCCCTGATGGCTTGTTTAAGATAAGACTTTCTGAGATTTCTCTCCTGTATTTTGAATTATACAGATGTACATGAAACAGCTACAATACAATTTTGCTCCTTTCATAATGTTATATTGTACAGCTTCTGTTGTAATCCATTCAAGCACAAGACTGTGTTACATTGTCCACAGGAGAACATTTATAACTTCATACACAATGCAATTAGACATATTCACACAGTGAGATGGTAAATAAACACACACACCAACATGCCATCAATAACATTTATCAATAAAAGGCCAAACTTGAACAATTGTTACTTTACTGTCTCCCTACCTACACACTCTCCAAAAATATTTTGACCTTGGAAATGTTTTACATCTTTATCCCATACAGCTATATGACTTACATGAAGTGATGATTTTTTAAAACAACTACCAACCTAACTTCACAAAGCAAGCATAGGAGACAGCAAACATAGAGTACATGTGACCTAAATACCTTTCTCATATTGTTCCAGCAGTAAGAGTAGATGTCCAAGTCTACAGAAGATAAAAGGTTCCACTTTGGGATTGTCTGAATGTTCTTCCTTTGATTTCTTCACAGCAACTTTAATTACAGACTCATAGAATTGTACACCCTGTAAAGTTATACAATAAAATAAATGTTTGCAGAGAATTACAATTTATATTTACATATATTTGTACATGTATATATATGAGCGCCGCTGTACGATTTCCAACCTTTTCTATAAGTGACGTCATTTCCAAAAAATGTCACATGTGGCGTCACCATGTACTTACAGTAAGCAATATTTGCCCCATATGGCAATATGAAAACGAAGTGACCATATGAAGTTAATATTGTTTCCTTTTTGCACATAGTGACATCACATGTTGCGTTTTCTGAAAATGACGTCACTAAGAGGTTGTAAATCCTATGGCAGTGCTCATATACTTACATGTATATTTATGTTAGTTTCAAATGTAGTCTCCAAGTAGGACTGTCATTGATAAAAACGATATCGATATATCAACGATTGTTTCTGTCAATTGATATTTGATACACACAAATATCGATATTATGGCGGGGAATATTGGATAGTGCATTCCAAATGTCGACAAAATAATATATTACATGTACTGTGAAGTTAAAAATATGGATTAATCACTCACATGGTATCTTGTTACCACAAACATACAAGATGAACATTTAATTTACATTTTAAATATGTAGGACACACACACAAAATCATACAGAAAAACAGGAATAATTAATATTCTCTTTAAAAGGAATTTAAAAACATAATCAAAATATTGTCAATATTTTTCTTCAATATATCAATATCATTGACAGACAAAAAGTTGTATCAACGACAGACCAATCTCTAAGGGTTAAAGCAGAATTATGTATTTTATGTAATTGATGTTTGTAAAAACTTGTTTACATATTTGGTGAGGACCAGCAATCTCATCAATGGAATTTATTTCACTGAATTTTCCCAATTTTCTGCCAAGTACTCTAGGCATTAACTGTTAAAACATGTATGAAAATTGTTTTGATGTAACAAAACTTTATGTCATTCCATGTTTGTTACCAAATGATAAAATTAAAGTTAGAATATCCTCTTCCATCTGTTAAATCACTGATCTTTCATTTTGCTGACTATGTTTGGTTTAGAAACGTGTCAATTTCAAACTAACAGAATGATGGTCTGTTTGTAAAATGCAATGCAATTAAGGTGGTATGAAACTACCATATAGCCATCTGAGAACAGTTTTATATGTCATTTTAACAAGGTATTTCATGGACCTTACCTACTGATCTAGTGACCCACTGATCTAGTTAGCCAACCAATCCTCCACCATTAGTATAAAATCTTTGGTAAATATCATCCAAATTATGCTTGTAAAGAAAGTTAGGTAAAATCTAGAACAGATCATCCGATGTCATTTCAAGCTCTACCAGTCATTTGACCAAGTTCCCTAGTTTCTGGTCCAATCATATTTCTGTCCACAATAACAGAAATTTACTAGAACAGTTTTAACAGGTTTCAAACTTTGGATTAAGTTTTGACAAGCACAGATTTCCATTACAAGTTCAATAAATATTTTGCACAAAGTAAAGAATGTCACAAGATATGTGCAACCTGATAGAGGAACTTACCTTCTCCAACAGATTCTTGGTGGCAGCTTCCTCAGGTTTGTCAAGTTTAAGAAAACCAAATTTACAACTGAAAGTAATCAAAGAAATCACATTGAAATTAATACCAAATATAATCAGTGATTTCAAAGTAACCTGAATGTAATTATGTATCAGTTACATGTGGTCACTTCTGTCGCACACAATGGGCAGACATTTCATGTACCAAAGGTTAATGTTGGTCAGTGCCTTCAAGTTGGCTTAAATGTGTACACTTTTATACATTTTTATTAATTAATATATCGTGTGTGGTGATGTCAATATAAATAGGGTAACGTGTGTGGTGATGTCAATATAAATAGGGAATCGTGTGTGGTGATGTCAATATAAATAGGGTATCGTGTGTGGTGATGTCAATATAAATAGGGTATCTTGTGTGGTGATGTCAATAGAAATAGGGAATCGTGTGTGGTGATGTCAATATAAATAGGGTATCATGTGTGGTGATGTCAATATAAATAGGGAATTGTGTGTGGTGATGTCAATATAAATAGGGAATCATGTGTGGTGATGTCAACATAAATAGGGAATTGTGTGTGGTGATGTCAATATAAATAGGGTATCGTGTGTGGTGATGTCAATATAAATAGGGTAACGTGTGTGGTGATGTCAATATAAATAGGGAATCGTGTGTGGTGATATTAATATAAATAATGTATTGTGTGACTTTATTTCCAATATATATCTTCTTTTTTATCCAATTGAAACTAATTTTTTTCCATAATTGGGCCAACCTTATTAAAAAATGTGGTGGCACAATTTAATGAGTAGTTTTGAAATTGCATTAGTTTGAATTTCATCTGTTTATGTGAATTGTTTTCGATTATTAGTTGATAAAAATAGTTGGATACAGTCCTAATTACCAAGCTCGCACGTATATATTGTTTCACACAAATTTGGATCATGTTCAGCTTGTGACAAACTTTTCACACATTACTGAGATGAATCCTTTGATTTATCAGTATTTTCACATATTTTCTTATCAATCTCTAACACAATCGGATGATTTGGATGTGTTTGTGAGTGAATTTTAAATGGATATAGGGGAAAATGTATTATTTCAGTAGGCAAATGGTACCCATACAACGCCCAGGCCTTTTTTTCATCATTTTGATAATTGTAAGTCTGTTACCAAAATCAACAGACTTGGGAAAATAGAGTTGTAAATTTTCTCGATCGGTAAAATGATAAGTAGAACTAAGTATTTATAAAGAATTCAAAAAATATTACACAGCCTATATCAAAAGGTACACATTTTTTTTTTACTTTTTGTGAGATGTACGTAGCAGTTTCGCACAATCCCTTAAAATATTTCAATACACAAAAAAGCTACAAATGTAACAAACTCAGCAAAAGACAAAATGTAGCCATTTGGGAATTTAGAAATAGATTTTCATGTCCTGCAATAAAAGTATACAGTTCCAATAGCTGTGTAATTAAAAGATAATGAGTATAATTTATAAACTTCTAAGTAGACCGGACCACGAACATGACTTGCCCGTGCCGGCAGACGAAATGGATTTTTAACTTGTCCAACAGTAATTTTACTTGTCCCATGCTTCGGGCAAGTGGGTTATCGTGAAGACTGGGACTTGAAATGTCCTACTAAATGTGTTTAGATTTGTTTGAAGTTTTCTCCGAGTGGAAATTCACGATACTTACCAAATAAATTGCGCAATAAGGTGTGAGTACATTTATTAATTTCTTGTAACTGTTTCACCGATATCAGTCCGTTTCCAATCCATGGTTTATATGTCTGTGATTCAACTCATTTTGTTGTTTTCATGCATAGAAAACTTGTATTTATAAATTGAACAAAACCAATGGTCGGATGATTCCAATCACAACGTCACGGACACATATACACTGCAGCTCCATTATAAAGCGATGAGGGGTCCAAGAATTCGCAATCGCGTTATATCCGATCGTGTTCAAATATAAAGACATATAGTAACCATAGAGAAGGAATACCAACTTACCCCACCCACCCAATATAGCGTTGTGCATACACCATTTCATAAATTTCGTATTCGTCTTAATAAATAGGTAGATGAAAATATATAAAACTTATTTGTATGCATTATTATTTTAAACTATTTCAAAACAAAACTAAAATATGGTCATTTGTCTTCGAAACCGCGATATTTTGGCGGCGTTTGTGATATTTGTTTACCCGTGAAAATACCCCCCTGTCACACTCGCAAAATACATGTGAAAATTGCTGATTTCAAGTGACAATTTCTTTAATAAGTATATCTAATTATATTTTCGTACCTATCAATATTTATCCGTTATTCACCAGAACAAAAGAATAATCCATTGCGTAAAACTGTTGATTGGACTAATAACGCATGAAAAATGCGATTGCCTACAGTTTTGCACCACGCCTGGTCGTATCTATATTACATTCGTCTCATAAAGCATTTCACGTCAATCAAAATGTGCGTCATTGACAAAATCACCACCCACGACAGTCGACTTCTGAAACAAGAAGACGATGCGGCGCCTTTGACCTCAGTGAGTTGAAAATTTTCGACGTGCGACGCATCAAACATTGGGCTGACTACTTGATCTAACCAGTCGAGTGCGGCTCCTTTGTAGTCTGCGAGAACATTGTTTTTGACTCGCACCACTTCAAACATTCCGTGCTGATTTGTCCGCTTTTGCCTTGACTTAAAAGGTAAACATGTCGATACGCAGCTTCTTTTTGTGACAGATTCAGAAATAGTCGACCGACAATTATCAGTAGGTCTGTGTGAACAACAAGTGCTGTATTAATCGCAAACAGGTCTGCATTGTCATTATTTAGTTTATTGAGGATTAACACTGCTTTGTTCCATGTTTGACATGCCCTACGGTCATTCATTCAATTAAAAGAAATCTCGCCGATCCGGATCGCTAACAGCATGTGATTTCGCGATACTGCAGACAGCAAATCGTAGAAAACAGACGATTTTGAGCAATTTTTCTATCTTTTTTAGGATTTTTCATGAAAATAATCGGAAGCCTTGACGACATCGCGTTATAACCGATCGCGTAGTAACGGAGTTGCAGTGTACCATGGATTGGACACAGGCTGATATCGGTGACACGCTAAGAAGAAATTATTTACCCACAATCTGTAGCGCGCAATTTACCCACAATCCTTAGCACAATCTTGGTAAGTATCGTGGATTTTAATAGAAAATTCATCCACTTAAAGTTAAACGACGCTCTAACAGTCTTACAGCCAAAAATGCATACAAGCAAACATCAAGACAAACACACAATATATAAATACCATCAAGAAATATATAGCTGATGTAAACATTCACGAATACGGTTGTCAAAATGTCAACTTTTAAAAAAGATGGCGGAGGTCGCCACATTTTTACCGCTAATTGTGACACCTCGGTCGTTATATTACAGATCATTTTCTTAGAATTGTATGAGGTGTTCCGATCGTTTGATCTTGGAAGAAAATCTCAACTTTACATATATACCAGCCTGTTTCAAATCCATGGTTTATATGTCTGTGACAACATTTACATGGATTGACGGATTGATTCATTGAATTGACAAGACGTAAGTATATGGTTTGTATGTTTACATTTGACATTAACTATGAATTACTATTAACCGAATGGTTAGGCCGTCCGACATTTGCGTATTTTCTGCATGAGGGTCATATCATCATGTTTATTGCTAAGACTTTTGTCAAAATTGGGCATATTCATCATAGAATATCATTGTGTGTCAAATTTTGTCAATGCCAAAAAAGTAAAATTATAACATTCTTCGAACAAAAAATTAGTAAAATAGATCTTAAACGACCCATTTTGATATATTTCCTTCCCTATAGGGACATTAATCGTTTCGCGAAATACTCTGGTTCCATTGCCAATGTATTGACCGACAGAAAACTTGTAAACGTGCGTTTTTGAAGTGTTGTCTAAATATATAGGACAAACGCGAAAACTGGTTACCATCATTTCACATCAGAAAATTACCTGTCAAATTTAAGTAACTGCTGGTGCTCGTCTGGTGACAAGTCCACATTTTCACTTTGTGATGCCATTTTTACCTTATCCGATTAACAAATTACTTCACTCTTCCGAGATTTTGAGGAAAATTTAAATAGTTTCCCCAGTAATTAATTTCTCAGACAAGGATGTAAAACAACGCTATGGACATCCACATAACGAATATCAGTAGGATCGCTGTCGTCTAGATACTCGAAGGATATTACAATAAGGCTAGGATTTAAAGGTTTATGCAGTGTCTGTACTAATCTATGTCTCATTGAATATAGACATATGTCCCTGTACATCAATGTCTCAGTACATATATCTAGAGCTATATCTCTGTATATCTATATATCTGTATATCTATGTCTCAGTACATATATATAGAGCTATATCTCTGTATATCTATATATCTGTATATCTATATCTGTATATCAATGTCTCAGTACATATATCTAGAGCTATATCTCTGTATATCTATATATCTGTATATCTATGTCTCAGTACATATATCTAGACCTATATATCTGTATATCTATATATCTGTATATCTATATATCTGTATATCTATATATCTGTATATCTATGTCTCAGTACATATATCTAGAGCTATATCTCTGTATATCTATATATCTGTATATCTATGTCTCAGTACATATATCTAGAGCTATATCTCTGTATATCTATGTCTCAGTACATATATCTAGAGCTATATCTCTGTATATCTATGTCTCAGTACATATATCTAGAGCTATATCTCTGTATATCAATGTCTCAGTACATATATCTAGAGCTATATCTCTGTATATCTATGTCTCAGTACATATATCTAGAGCTATATCTCTGTATATCTATATCTCTGTATATCTATATATCTGTATATCTATGTCTCAGTACATATATCTAGAGCTATATCTCTGTATATCTATATATCTGTATATCAATGTCTCAGTACATATATCTAGAGCTATATCTCTGTATATCTATGTCTCAGTACATATATCTAGAGCTATATCTCTGTATATCTATGTCTCAGTACATATATCTAGAGCTATATCTCTGTATATCAATGTCTCAGTACATATATCTAGAGCTATATCTCTGTATATCTATGTCTCAGTACATATATCTAGAGCTATATCTCTGTATATCTATATCTCTGTATATCTATATATCTGTATATCTATGTCTCTGTACATATATCTAGAGCTATATCTCTGTATATCTATATATCTGTATATCTATGTCTCAGTACATATATCTAGAGCTATATCTCTGTATATCTATATATCTGTATATCTATATATATGTATATCAATGTCTCAGTACATATATCTAGAGCTATATCTCTGTATATCTATATATCTGTATATTTATGTCTCAGTACATATATCTAGAGCTATATCTCTGTATATCTATATATCTGTATATCTATGTCTCAGTACATATATCTAGAGCTATATCTCTGTATATCTATATATCTGTATATCTATGTCTCAGTACATATATCTAGAGCTATATCTCTGTAGATATATATGTATATCTATGTCTCAGTACATATATCTAGAGCTATATCTCTGTAGATATATATGTATATCTATGTCTCTGTACATATATCTAGAGCTATATCTCTGTATATCTGTATATCTATATATCTATATCTCAGTACATATATCTAGAGCTATATCTCTGTATATCTATATATCTATATATCTGTATATCTATATCTCTGAATATCTATATATCTGTATATAGATCTATGCCATTTACCAAATACCTAAATAATGGCATTTAGGTGTTTGCATTTACCAATGTATAATTTTTCGTTATTTTTGTAGATCTATATATATTTGCATAGTTTGTTTATGTGAAATCATGGGCAATATGTCTTACATTTCGGAATAAACTTTTCTATTCTATAATAGTGATCAAATTTGCGAATTAATGCCTCTACTAACTCTACTTCACTTATGAGACCATTGAACCAATTGTGAATGTTTTATCTGTTTTTTACTTTAAACTGCACTCTTGTTCAACACTATCATACTTTTCTCCTCTCTACTAGCTCACTGTACAGTCTTCGATCTCCTCTTTTATTGTTTAATTTTGCACAGACACGCACCTGTCATAAATTTAGGGGAGCCCTGATGGATAGATAGAAGTGAAACATATAGGACGACTTCTTTTTTTCCGTTATATATTAATACGCAAGTCGTTAGAGATAAAGTTCGTCGAATAAACTAATTTCGCCTGTCTACAAAAATAAAGGTTGGTACAAATTGTGTAATTCTATAGTGTCGTTTCACTGTTGAAAAATAGATCTCATGTTGTTTTAATAAATTATGTGTCTCATGATATTCATTTATGTGTCAGTAGAGGGTTTTTACTTTCTGTTTCGGAAGCAAGATAAGATATTTCACCATTTCGACCCCAAATATAAATAAGATACATTTCATCCCCACTACATTTCGACCCAACCTTGAGAAACATCTATCCAAAGTCACCGCTAGGTGATATTGAAGCTTGTTTATGATATATACGTGGATTTTGTTTAACAATTAATATGTGTATGAAAATGTCTGTTGTATTGTAGATCTAATTGTTGCTCAATGAAAGTTAAAACATAAATGCAAGGTATGTTTTAATACACACAATTAAAAGTGTCCTAGACAACATATAAGTGAGAACACAGTACTGTCACATAAACACGACACAGTTCTGTCACATTTATATACATGACTCAGCACTGTCACATATTCACGACTCAGCACTGTCACATAATGACATAGACAACTCAGCACTGTCACATATTCATGACTCAGCACTGTCACATATACACAACTCAGCACTGTCACATATACACAACTCAGCACTGTCACATATACACAACTCAGCACTGTCACATATACACAACTCAGCACTGTCACATATACACAACTCAGCACTGTCACATATACACAACTCAGCACTGTCACATATACACAACTCAGCACTGTCACATATATACACGACTCGGCACTGTCACATATACATGACTCAGCACTGTCACATATACATGACTCAGCACTGTCACACATACACAGCAAATTACTGTCACATATACACCACACATTACTGCCACATACACCACATAACACTGTCATGTCTACATGTCACAGCACACTCACATAAACACCACACATTACTGTCACATATTCACCACACATTTCTGTCACATATATACACCACACATTACTGTCACATAAACAACACACATGACTGTCACATATATACACCACACATTACTGTCACATATACACCACACATTACTGTTACATATACACCACACATTACTGTCACATATACACCATCCATTACTGTCACATATATACACCACCCATGACTGTCACATATATACACCATCCATTACTGTCACATATACATCACACATTACTGTCACATATACACCATCCATGACTGTCACATATACACACCATCCATTACTGTCACATATACACCACACATTACTGTCACATATACACCACACATTACTGTCACATATACAACACACAATACTGCCACATATGCAACACACATGACTGTCACATATATACACCACACATTACTTCACTTATACACCACACATTACTGTCACATACATTACACATGACTGTCACATATACACCACACATGACTGTCACATACATTACACATGACTGTCACATATACACCACACATGACTGTCACATATACACCACACATAACTGTCACATATACACCACACATTACTGTCACATATAGTTTATCATATACATCACATATTACTGTCACATATACACCACATATTACTGCCACATATACAACACACATGACTGTCACATATACACACCATCCATTACTGTCACATATACACCACACATTACTGTCACATATACATCACACATGACTGTCACACATACACCACACATGAATGTTGCATATACATCACACATGACTGTAACATACACCACACATGACTGCCACATATGCACCACACATAACTATCACATATACACCACACATGACTGTTGCATATACACCACACATGACTGTAACATATACACCACACATGACTGTCACGTATATACCAAAAATTACTGCCACATATACACCACATAGCACTGCTACATATACATTTAAACTTATTCATTAATTATGATTAATAACAATTATTAAGTGGTAACATTTGTTTTCTAGGGATGATGTACAATTATTTACTACATTAATGTGGTTAATTCACAGAACAATATAATGTACACTTTTCACTGTAACCTATAATAGTTGCTTTCAACCATTTGATAGTTTGAGAAGTGTTTTCTTGATTTTAAAGGTATTGTAAAATGGCTGAGAGTGAGGAGGAAATTGAAGTGCTGGATTTGAGTGAACTGAGAAGGAGTCAGAGTTACATACAACAGATGCTTGGTGATGTTACCAAACAGTCAGCAGCTAAACAAGTGGTAATAGGAGGAGCTGCTGGGTGGTATGTAAATGCTTTGCTTGTTCTGATATCACCAGGCTTACATGAAGAAAAATCATGAAAATCTAGCAGTACAAGTTGCTTATTTTGTCTACATTGTTTTGATGTTAAGGATTTAATGCACATTTAGGACTAACATTTTGCCTTTAATTTACTGAAAAGTTTTTGGGTCTAGAGCTATTGTCACATGGACTAGATGTTATAAACTGAGGTTGGAAACGAAGCAGTCTCAGGATGCAGCCTTGCCATTGGTCAACTTTAACACTGTGTTCAGAGGCAGCCAATCAGTAGCTTGAACTTTAAGCCTGCTCTATAAACTCAGACCTACAAACTCAAATAATGGTTTATATGTGCATAAACATGATTGTATCGATGTTATTTGTGTCTAATATTGCAGTGTTTCCGGATACCTGTCTGGAAAAGTGGGTAAATCAGCAGCTTTGAGTGTTGGAGCTACATTGTTTCTTATAAGGGTAAAATAACCTCATCAATGTGTATTTATCCTCAGGAAAGGTCATTGTGGAAATACATTCAGACACAAAATTATTCCCTGCAAAGTGTTTCAAGATTAAAGGCTGTCCCAAAATTACGTTCACACCTCAATCAGATAAAATACTGTCAATATATAAATGAAAGCAGGTTCAGATTTGCAATTATAGTTATGAATGAATAACCGCATCTGAATAAGGAAATTATTTTGAATTTTGTTACAATATCTCATCTCGATCTCAGTAAAATGTGTCTATCAATTTTAGGACTGCTCTCATATGAACACATTGTCAACTGTCACAAATCAGTGATCCTCTGGAAGCCATTGTCATTGTGATAATTCTGTGTATGGTTGAAAGATTTCCTACAGTGACCTTCACCTTTTATCTTTATGCTTGCTTGTATAACATAACCCTGACATTATTTATCTGGTAACATACTTGTGTCTTTTACAGGTTTTCTGGTTATTTGTTTATAAAAGTTGGAAAATTAGCTGCTTGCAGTTTAGGGACCACTTTACTGTTAATACAGGTATTCCTTACTTGCCATGTTGGACTGATTTACTAAATGTGTCAATGTTTTTTACTACTTGTTATTTTTTAAACTTGTAACTTTGGTAATTAGGCAGTCCATACTTGAGTATTTGGTACCATATTGTTTAACCAGAAAATTGTTGCTACATTTATTTATACTAGACTAGATAAACCATTTTGTAGGTCAGGAAATATTCCCCTACTAACAGAAAAGTATGAAAGGTATTCCTGTAGATAATGGAATGCGACTCTATGTTAGATAATACACCATAACTCAGTAGTAGTGTTAGGCCATAACTCTATGTTAGATAATACACCATAACTCTGTAGTAGTGTTAGGCCATAACTCTATGTTAGATAATACACCATAACTCTGTAGTAGTGTTAGGCCATAACTCTATGTTAGATAATACACCATAACTCAGTAGTAGTGTTAGGCCATAACTCTATGTTAGATAATACAACATAACTCTGTAGTAGTGTTAGGCCATAACTCCATGTTAGATAATACACCATAACTCTGTAGTAGTGTTAGGCCATAACTCTATGTTAGATAATACACCATAACTCTGTAGTAGTGTTAGGCCATAACTCTATGTTAGATAATACACCATAACTCTGTAGTAGTGTTAGGCCATAACTCCATGTTAGATAATACACCATAACTCTGTAGTAGTGTTAGGCCATAACTCTATGTTAGATAATACACCATAACTCTGTAGTAGTGTTAGGCCATAACTCCATGTTAGATAATACACCATAACTCTGTAGTAGTGTTAGGCCATAACTCCATGTTAGATAATACACCATAACTCTGTAGTAGTGTAAGGCCATAACTCTATGTTAGATAATACACCATAACTCTGTAGTAGTGTTAGGCCATAACTCCATGTTAGGTAAAATACCATAATTATTTGGCAGATGAAAGACAATAACTATTAAAGCTGATTGGACATAATTATATGTATTGATGAGTAAGACTTCCTTACCAAGTTATTTGTAAAATGTTGAAACATCATGTACTTGTAAGATCAGGTGTCCCTCATAAATGACTTATTACATAAATATATGATTTCAAGTTGATTCCTTTCTCTGAAATAATAAAAACTATTTTAATATTTAATTTTCTTGTCCATGTATGGTTGTAAGAATGAACTTAAACTGATGTAAAAACAAGCTTGAAACTTTTGTAATTACATACACAGGGACATTTTCATGACAAATCTATGATAGGTCTCTGCATACATGGGACATTTTCATGACAAATCTATTATAGGTCTCTGCATACATGGGACATTTTCATGACAAATCTATGATAGGTCTCTGATTGACTGTCCTTTTGATTTTTGTCTACATAAGAAGAACAAAATCATTTACAGCAGGAACTTCTGATTTTAAAGTTATATTTCATTAGATTAGTCAATAACTGGCACCTTTAAAGACAATAAATGACAAGTTTACATTGAACAAAGGATGTACATTACAGACTAGAGTTTTTATCTAGAAAAACATTTTTCCACACTTGATCCATGTTATTATGCTGTTGTACAAACGTACACCATACCCGTCTCACTGTGGCTTGAAGTCATTCCAGCTTGTGGCACAGATGCTAGTGAACAAGAGTTCGAAATTATAATCAATATTCACCAATCATGACTCGGAGGATACAATTTACCCTGCTGAGTTTGTAAACTTGAGTGTTGGATCTGAGTAAAATCCTTAATGGGTGCTTACTATCTTACTCTCCATTGTATCCATTGTCTTCCAGATTTGAGAGGTAATCTGAGATTTAAGGGTAGGAATTGATTAAAACCATGTTTTGCATTTAGCTTTCAAAATATACACTCAATCCATTGTCACAATTCAATCACCAAACTCAGATACAGCGTAGACAATTTGGACATGTGACTGCCGTGTGGTATCATTGACATGTGACTGCCGTGTGGTATCGTTGATATGATACTGCTGTGTGGTATCTTTGACATGTGACTGCCGTGTTGTATCGTTGACATGTGACTGCCTTGTGGTATCGTTGACTGCAGTGTGGTATCGGCGACATGTGACTGCTGTGTGGTATAGTTGACATGTGACTGCTGTGACAGTGTGGTATAGTTGACATGTGACTGCCGAGTGGTATAGTTGACATGTGACTGCCGAGTGGTATAGTTGACATGTGACTGCCTTGTGGTATCGGCGACATGTGACTGCTGTGTGGTATAGTTGACATGTGACTGCCGAGTGGTATAGTTGACATGTGACTGCCTTGTGGTATCGTTGACTGCAGTGTGGTATCGGCGACATGTGACTGCTGTGTGGTATAGTTGACATGTGACTGCCGAGTGGTATAGTTGACATGTGACTGCCGAGTGGTATAGTTGACATGTGACTGCCTTGTGGTATCGTTGACTGCAGTGTGGTATCGGCGACATGTGACTGCTGTGTGGTATAGTTGACATGTGACTGCTGTGACAGTGTGGTATAGTTGACATGTGACTGCTGTGTGGTATAGTTGACATGTGACTGCTGTGTGGTATAGTTGACATGTGACTGCCGAGTGGTATATGCGACTGCCATGTGGTTTCTTTAATAATTCTGGGCTGTGGTTGTTTTGTTTATTTATAGTTGAACATTTATATTATACAGATTGCTCAGCATCAAGGTTATATACAGATCAACTGGAGTCGTGTGAACAGAGAAATGGATCGTGCAAAACGAAAAGTACAAAAGGAAGCAAGTAGACAGTACCCACAGGTTGCTAACAATGTAAATATTCATTTGTATAATGTGTGTGACTATTAACTGAATCATATAATGTTTAAAATACCTGATTTTAGTTGTTGTTTAACACATAATGATCTATTATTCATATTAAGGTTGATTAAATTCCTAGGCAATCAAGGACAAAAACATTTCTTTACTTTAATATCCCTTATAATCCAGGACATATAATTGTTATGAAACTTGAGATTAGAAATCAGTTTTAGAATGCAGCCTAGCCATTGGTCAGATTTACAAGCTTGGTCATATGTAGTGGAGTATAGTTCAATATTACATTGTTGATAGTTTACTTGCTTGTACATTGTATACATGTTTATATTTTCAGCTTCGAAGATTTGTTCAAGAAAACATGTTCCTGGCTGGAAGTTTTGCTGGAGGCTTTTTTCTAGGTTTAGCTTTTTGATAGAAATTACTTTTTTTGTACAAATAATATTTCTATCTTCCAGCTTCTGTGACCTAGTGCAAATAATATTATTGTTTATATTAATTTCATGGACAGTTGTAGATATGATAAGACAGTAGGAGATGGTGCATTGTATATATATTGTATGGTTAGTTTGATAGCTTAAACTGTTTGTATAGGAAGTTGAACACTAGGACTATCTTTGCTACTATATTATACCTTTACAAGGTGTGTGGACGTCTGATCATGTTTGTATTGGAAGTTGTAAACTAGGACTATCTTTGCTACTATATTATACCTATACAAGATGTGTGTACGTCTGATCATGTTTGTATAGGAAGTTGTAAACTAGGACTATCTTTGCTACTATATTATACCTATACAAGGTGTGTAGACGTCTGATCATGTTTGTATTGGAAGTTGTAAACTAGGACTATCTTTGCTACTATATTATACCTATACAAGATGTGTGTACGTCTGATCATGTTTGTATAGGAAGTTGTAAACTAGGACTATCTTTGCTACTATATTATACCTATACAAGGTGTGTAGACGTCTGATCATGTTTGTATAGGAAGTTGTAAACTAGGACTATCTTTGCTACTATATTATACCTATACAAGGTGTGTGGACGTCTGATCATGTGATGATGATGAATAGAAATGTCATATACAAAGTTTATTTTTATAGATCAACAATTATAATTACTTGAAACAATGTCACATTATGAAAGAAATATGAATTATTAGTTTAATAAGAAACAGAGGATATTCAAAATACATCAAAATGTTGTTTTGTCTGGGTGTAAGGTTACAAAATTGATTGAAGACAAATTTCAACATGCAGACTTGTCATTGATCTGTTCTCAGAAATGACCATATTTTGACATTGTAATGTTATAAGGAATGTTTTCTCTTTACACCATTTGTATTCCTGATATAATCATGGGCACTATTGTCAGGATTAAAACTTCCTATTTTTTGTTGAATGAAAAGTACAATTCCTTCTCTTTGTGTCATGTTCAACATGTTAGCAATATGTAAATATCTTAAACCTCTTCTTTTTCTGCTTGCAACTCTTACCTTTTTATATGTTAAATCATTTAAGTATTATATAAAGTAATGTATTAAATAAACAATTGTTTCTTATAATGAAAGCCGTGGTCCAGTGGTTAGTGCGCTGGACTTGTAACCCGGCGATCCGGGTTCGATTCCCAGTTGCGGCAGGTTATACCCTTTTATGAAAATTTGACAAAAATGTTGATTTTCCTCATGTGGAGACGTTGCCGGCTCCTTGTGGAAGGGTAAGTTAGTACTGGTTAGATTTCAGTCCAGGAAAAACTGGTTAGGTGAACCGGCCGCCGTATATAACTGAAATATCGTTGAGAAACGGCGTATAACCCGATAAAACAAACATCTTATAATGATAAGTGATTATTTGAATCTCACAAAATGTAAAACATGTATAGTTATGGAATAAAGATTGGTTTGTCTTATCAGTAATTGGTTGAAAATGCTGAGGTCATTCATTAATTGATATTTGTTACTATCTTCTTTAAACCCATTGAATGGGAAGATGTTGTATATATCTGTTTCTGTGCAATGATTTAACCTTCACAATAAAGAGTACACTGTACAGTAAGTTAATGTTTTTCTTTGATGAGATGTTTGACGTCCTGTGTCTGATTTTACTCAGATTATTTCAAACATACACTTTACACAATTAACGCACTTTCACATCACTTACTGAAGACAGATGTTTTCAGAATGATTTTATTAGATAAGTAACAGGAAAGGGGGGATAACCCAAGTACAACAATTGAGACAATAACTAGTTCATAATAAAATATAGTGGAAAGTAAATCACTGCAGACATCCACTGCTCCAGATATTAGCTATATTAGACCATCATTAAAAAAGTCTTTGTTTGCCCTTTACCGACCCTAGATTTTAGAGGTGGGTAGGTAAGTGTGGAAATTTTAATATGTTTTAGTCGAAATGTATTGTTCGTGCGTGGTATTTTCGACATGTGGTACATTAGGTGGGCGTGTACAGTAAAATAATTGTAAATGTTAAAAAAGATACAATTTAATGACAGGTGGTTGTAAAACATGGTTAACATAAACTCGGATCAATTCAGAAAAAATTAATGTTGATAAAATGAAAGCAAAATTGACACTTTTATGTGTACTTATTTTTAATACTTTATATAGCCCGTCTATTTTAGTGAGTATGAGCATGAGGCTTCAATAATTGTTGATGAAAATATTATAAGGGCAACTATGACCATTTTTGTGTCATACTTTTTTCTAACTGGGTTCAAAAGTTTTTCTAGCAAGAGGAAGTTATCATAAGGCAAACATAATGAAAAAAAATAGTCATTGTTTTGTAACTAAGAAGAACAAACTGCACACATCGTAGTGTGACATAATAATAAAAAAAATCCGAATTTTGAAATATTTTTTTTGAGTCGGCGGCCAAATCTCGGGTCGGTCGGTAAAGGGCAAACAAACCTAATTTTAATTTAGGCCTTACCTCTGGTCACAAACATTGACATAATACTTAATAATAGCAAAAATAAAACTTTGTTAAACTCTACATTTTATGCAGTATAGGTTAAAACTTCAAATTCATACCAGATGACTCGACATTTAATGAAATCACATAAATATACTGCAGCAAGTCGAACATCTAAATAGAAAAATAAAACAAAATGACTAAAATTGGATGATACTTATTTCAACAAATGGAAATATCTCACTGCAGTCAATGCAATCTGAATTTAGTGACCATATGTTAGCATTGCAACTGGTTAATTTCTAGCCAGAGCTTGGAATGATCCAATCACAGACATGAGTATCGTGGCTGGTCTCCACACTCACAACCCCAGAACTGGTACATAACTGGTAACAGCAATTAATTTATTGCGTCCATATCTATGTATGGTTAACAGTGAAAGAATTGAAACTTGTTAAAGAAAAATCAAGATTATAAAAAACACGAGAAAAACATCTGTTGATTTTCAAATGCATAACATCAATTAAAGAACCATAATTATACTCTGAAATACAAGACAGTGTGTAGTGATAATTAAATGTCAATATATACAAGGAATAAAGTATAGATATGAAACATGTGACCAGTACAACTATCAATCTCTAGTAATACTTCATTACACAGACTCAATGATAACTTGGTTCATTTTAATCAACCACACAAAAACATTAATTGACTTTTCTACCAATTCATCAAATCACTTACTGTACACAGAACATCAATATTTGGTCATTGAACAATACAAGTAATACAGAAAGGCAACAATTATACACAGCAAATATTTACTACCAATAAAACATGAACAATTCAAAAAATGTTAATTTCATAAAATTACCAGAAAATGTTAAAATGTTATAAAAAAACCTTGCATGAACAGCGCAGCATGAATAAGCATAACAACTTGACAAAGATCACAAACAGTGCACTGCAATAAATTTGCTAACTGAAGGTCGCAACATTAAATGAAGAAATCAGAAAAGTACGAAAAATCAAGCGGTAAAGGGCTTTTCCTAAAGATTTTGGGTTTATTTGACATTGGGGACTATATCAAGCCCTGAAGTACAGCTAAAACAAGCCCTGTCATACCAACATGACACCAGTTGTATCTTATGTTGTCATACCAACATTACTTCAGTTGTATCTATGTCGTCCATACCAACATGACACCAGTTGTATCTATGTTGTTCATAGAAGCTATTTACAGGCCAGGATACAAAAGCAACAACTTATAGTATTGGATGCCATCAAACCAATATTAACTCCACAAGAAATAAATGAAGTTTGTCGCTAAATGTGAAACAACATGAATCTACTTCCTATTTCATTCAAATTACTAAAGATAAGAATTATATGTGTCCACTTCCTATTTCATTCAAATTACTAAAGATAAGAATTATATGTGTCCATTTCCTATTTCATTCAAATTACTAAAGATAAGAATTATATGTGTCCACTTCCTATTTCATTCAAATTACTAAAGATAGAATTATATGTGTCCACTTCCTATTTCATTCAAATTACTAAAGATAAGAATTATATGAATCCAATTCCTATTTCATTCAAATTACTAAACATAAGAATTTTATTTATCATAACTCATTTTTACTGTATTTGTAAAATTAAAACAGGTGCAAAATTAAGTAACTGAAATTCAAAGTTAATTCTCAAATCAATAGTACTACACACCCTACACAGACATTACCTTACAACACAGTTGTACAAATATGCTATAGATCAGAGATAAATATCCAATATTCAACATTATCAAACAGTTTTTAGAGTATGTTTAGATCCAACATACAAGTCACAATATATACACAGCTTCGTTCAATCACAGTCACATTACTGTTTAAAGATGATATCTTTGATCAAATGTTGCAGATCACTGTATGCATATGTTTTCACATATCTGAAGTGGAACTCTGAAAAAATAAATAACACAACAATATGTCAGTATACAAACACAGTACAATCAGTATACAAACACAGTACAATCAGTATACAAACACAGTACAATCAGTATACAAACACAGTACAATCAGTATACAAACACAGTACAATCAGTATACAAACACAGTACAATCAGTATACAAACACAGTACTATCAGTATACAAACACAGTACAATCAGTATACAAACACAGTACAATCAGTATACAAACACAGTACAATCAGTATAAAATCAGTATACAAACACAGTACAATCAGTATACAAACAGTATACAAACACAGTACTATCAGTATACAAACACAGTACAATCAGTATACAAACACAGTACAATCAGTATACAAACACAGTACAATCAGTATACAAACACAGTACAATCAGTATACAAACACAGTACAATCAGTATACAAACACAGTACAATCAGTATACAAACACAGTACAATCAGTATACAAACACAGTACAATCAGTATAAAATCAGTATACAAACACAGTACAATCAGTATACAAACAGTATACAAACACAGTACTATCAGTATACAAACAGTATACAAACACAGTACTATCAGTATACAAACAGTATACAAACACAGTACAATCAGTATACAAACACAGTACAATCAGTATACAAACACAGTACAATGTAAGTATTAATAACTGGCACTAATTAACCTTCTCCACTCTGTTCACAATTACTGTTTTAGTCGAATGGGTACATTATAATAATAATAAACATATTGAAAGTCACAGATGATAATTTAAGAATGAACATTCATGAGCGTCTATAAATTATTATCTGATAATATAATTGGGAGTTTGCCTTAGAGACTCATTCATAGATTAGGTCAATAACAAAATGCACACAAATACACAGTATTGTACAATGTAACTCCACCTATCAAATGGTTCGTGTTGGAGTACAATGTAACTCCACCTATCAAATGGTTCGTGTTGGAGTACAATGTAACTCCACCTATCAAATGGTTGGTGTTGGAGTACAATGTAACTCCACCTATCAAATGGTTTGTGTTGGAGTACAATGTAACTCCACCTATCAAATGGTTGGTGTTGGAGTACAATGTAACTCCACCTATCAAATGGTTGGTGTTGGAGTACAATGTAACTCCACCTATCAAATGGTTCGTGTTGGAGTACAATGTAACTCCACCTATCAAATGGTTCGTGTTGGAGTACAATGTAACTCCACCTATCAAATGGTTGGTGTTGGAGTACAATGTAACTCCACCTATCAAATGGTTCGTGTTGGAGTACAATGTAACTCCACCTATCAAATGGTTGGTGTTGGAGTACAATGTAACTCCACCTATCAAATGGTTGGTGTTGGAGTACAATGTAACTCCACCTATCAAATGGTTGGTGTTGGAGTACAATGTAACTCCACCTATCAAATGGTTGGTGTTGGAGTACAATGTAACTCCACCTATCAAATGGTTGGTGTTGGAGTACAATGTAACTCCACCTATCAAATGGTTCGTGTTGGAGTACAATGTAACTCCACCTATCAAATGGTTCGTGTTGGAGTACAATGTAACTCCACCTATCAAATGGTTGGTGTTGGAGTACAATGTAACTCCACCTATCAAATGGTTCGTGTTGGAGTACAATGTAACTCCACCTATCAAATGGTTGGTGTTGGAGTACAATGTAACTCCACCTATCAAATGGTTGGTGTTGGAGTACAATGTAACTCCACCTATCCATTGGTTGGTGTTGGAGTACAATGTAACTCCACCTATCAAATGGTTGGTGTTGGAGTACAATGTAACTCCACCTATCAAACGGTCGGTGTTGGAGTACAATGTAACTCCACCTATCAAACGGTTGGTGTTGGAGTACAATGTAACTCCACCTATCAAACGGTTGGTGTTGGAGTACAATGTAACTCCACCTATCAAATGGTTCGTGTTGGAGTACAATGTAACTCCACCTATCAAATGGTTTGTGTTGGAGTACAATGTAACTCCACCTATCAAATGGTTTGTGTTGGAGTACAATGTAACTCCACCTATCAAATGGTTCGTGTTGGAGTACAATGTAACTCCACCTATCAAATGGTTGGTGTTGGAGTACAATGTAACTCCACCTATCAAATGGTTCGTGTTGGAGTACAATGTAACTCCACCTATCAAATGGTTCGTGTTGGAGTACAATGTAACTCCACCTATCAAATGGTTGGTGTTGGAGTACAATGTAACTCCACCTATCAAATGGTTCATGTTGGAGTACAATGTAACTCCACCTATCAAATGGTTGGTGTTGGAGTACAATGTAACTCCACCTATCAAATGGTTGGTGTTGGAGTACAATGTAACTCCACCTATCAAATGGTTCATGTTGGAGTACAATGTAACTCCACCTATCAAATGGTTGGTGTTGGAGTACAATGTAACTCCACCTATCAAATGGTTCATGTTGGAGTACAATGTAACTCCACCTATCAAATGGTTCGTGTTGGAGTACAATGTAACTCCACCTATCAAATGGTTGGTGTTGGAGTACAATGTAACTCCACCTATCAAATGGTTCGTGTTGGAGTACAATGTAACTCCACCTATCAAATGGTTCGTGTTGGAGTACAATGTAACTCCACCTATCAAATGGTTGGTGTTGGAGTACAATGTAACTCCACCTATCAAATGGTTCATGTTGGAGTACAATGTAACTCCACCTATCAAATGGTTCATGTTGGAGTACAATGTAACTCCACCTATTAAATGGTTTGTGTTGTAGTACAATGTAACTCCACCTATCAAATGGTTGGTGTTGGAGTACAATGTAACTCCACCTATCAAATGGTTCGTGTTGGAGTACAATGTAACTCCACCTATTAAATGGTTTGTGTTGGAGTACAATGACATCACTGACACGGAAATCAATCAATATGCAAACTATTTCAACATTTCTATTTTAACAGCATATTTACATAAGCCTAGAGTTATGGTTCTTAGACCATTTGAGGAAATAGAATCTGACAATGCTGGACTAAATGATTACAACCTAATTAAGTAAAACATGCAGCTTATATCAAGTATAGAATGGAATGATGACAATGCAAACATTACGGGAAAATTAGGATTTCAGTCACATAATAAATATTTGATCATACCAATCAATGGAACAGATTCCTTCTTCTCCAGTTTGTACGACTTATAGTCAGAGCATTCTGCCATGATTGATGGACCAGCAAAACTGAGATCCTCAAGTTCTGGGGTGACAACACGATACTGTTTCCTTACAACGTCCACCTTAGGCATGTAATATCCTGACTGAAATATACAATATCTACATTACCTCTCTACATAACTTCCTCAATGTAAGTACAGTGTTACCCTTCCAACTCAAAATCCCTGAAAATCAGAAACCCCTCCAATATCAATTTTCTTTGGTTCAGAAGGTGTTTGGTTTGGAGGGGTTCCACTGTATTGGGCGATATGTATAAAAACGCACAATGTAGGATTTCTAAATTTTTATTGACCGACTTTGTAGGATACAAGAAATAAACTTGACACAATATTGCATGTGTATGCAACATGTTAGCTTAATTTCATGACAATCAACACATATTTTCATAAAAAATGAGTTACATAAGTATTAAAATGGAATTTAATGAAGCAATATTGGTAAAAAATTGTATAGGGGTTCCACCGTATTGGGTGATATATATATATACATCCATGAAGAATGTAAATATTCGTGATCATAAGGATCTTACTTTAACCACATATGGAGAAAATTGAAGTGTTGCCACTTCACAATGAAGTAGAAACGACATTTATAAGAACACAAGTAGATCTTACTTCACGATTTAACTGGGGATAGTTTGATATCAAGTATACAAATCATTTTACATATATAATGTTATACACAAAATTAAAATCAATTTTATCAGTATATAAAAGAGAAAAATTCTCTTTGTTAAAGGATTTAGTAAAAATTTATAAATTCCATTAATGTCTCTGATTTAACAGATCATCTACCTAGACTTAACACGATATCGTATAAAACAAGTACATACACAATGACAACAGATCATCTACCTAGACTTAACACGATATCGTATAAAACAAGTACATACACAATGACATCAGATCATCTACCTAGACTTAACACGATATCATATTAAACAAGTACATATACAATGACATCAGATTATCTACCTAGACTTAACACGATATCATATTAAACAAGTACATATACAATGACATCAGATCATCTACCTAGACTTAACACGATATCATATTAAACAAGTACATACACAATGACATCAGATCATCTACCTAGACTTAACACGATATCATATTAAACAAATACATACACAATGACAACAGATCATCTACCTTGACTTAACATGATATCATATTAAACAAGTACATACACAATGACATCAGATCATCTACCTAGACTTAACACGATATCGTATTAAACAATTACATACACAATGACATCAGATCATCTACCTAGACTTAACACAATATAATGTTAAACAAGTACATACACAATGACACAAGTTATGATTAAGAATGGACTACCAACATGGTCATGGAGTAATGGTAGTAGGTTAAAGTGATCAGTGCATTTCTATATGAAATGACAGTGTAAAAGAAGATTTGCAGAACGTTTCCATAAACAGAACACCCCATTAAATGATTGGCATGAATCAATCAAGCAAAGAAAACAAACAGTTGATACAGCATTATGACTGACAAGTTCTTAGAAAAACTTGGGTACTTACAGCATAATGACTGACAAGTTCTGAGAATTACTTTGGTACATACAGTGCAACGGCTGACAAGTTCTTAGAAAAATGTGGGTACTTACAGCATAACGGCTGACAAGTTCTGAGAAGGACTTTGGTACATACAGTGCAACGGCTAACAAGTTCTGAGAATTACTTCGGTACATACAGTGCAACGGCTGACAAGTTCTGAGAATAACTTCGGTACATACAGTGCAACGGCTGACAAGTTCTTAGAATTACTTTGGTACATACAGTGCAATGACTGACAAGTTCTGAGAATTACTTTGGTACATACAGTGCAACGGCTGACAAGTTCTGAGAATTACTTTGGTACAAAAAGTGCAACGGCTGACAAGTTCTGAGAAGGACTTTGTTACTTACATCATAACGACTGATAAGTTCTGAGAAGGACTTTGGTGGGCTCATTGCATGTCTGTCTAGATCCATAATGAAACATTCACCATCTTCAATATCGACAATGGATGTATAATTCTGTAACAGGGAAAAATGTAAACATAAATCAAACAAGCAAATTTGTTGAATTGATTTCCCTCGCTGAATTACGCAAATTACAGGAAATACAAATCAAATAGTTATAAAATATCCCTCGAAATTACAAAATATTGTGAAAGCCGTAAATTCGAGAACATATAATAATAAAAGTTTCATCGGCACAAGTTTGTCATGCCCCCCCACGTATGTCCCCCGCTATGGGCTTTTCAAGCATTATTGATCAGAAACCAACTTTTTAACTCCTCCAGAAATTGGTGGATTGTAACCGTAATCAAACATGACCCGTATTTTATTATCCTATGCTTATGTGACCAATATGAATTAAACCAATAGTTATTTCGCACAGACCCACAGGGGCAACACTTTATGCCCCTTCATCATTCAAAGAATGGTGGAGGGAATAAAATTGATAATGATATGATGAAATACAGACTGATACTGCATCAGGCACAGATATGGTTTCAAATATTGGCTTATACCAATATATAAGTTCAGCCCAAGTAAATATGCATTTTATTATCTAACTTTAACTATCGGACTTTGAGCCATCGACGGGTTATGCTTTTTGGGGTTAAGATAGTGAGTTGAAAGAGAATTACATTATATTAAGATATACTTGTGATAAAAAATGCTTAAGTGTCATGAAAGCTGCCAAGTTTTATCTTGACAGTTGCAAGTATATGAGGCTGTTGCTTTCTTTCGCAGTGCCATTCTACATCAGTTTTAACTTACCATGCGGAAGTCGTGCAGAATGATTGAGCGTCGACATTCATCAAACTTTGGCACATCAATTCTCTCAACCTCGTCTTCAACAAGAATATCAACATCTTCTTCCATTGTGTAATACATTCCAGAGCCTAATATATAGTAAACATTACAATACAATATTGCAATTTGTATACTGTAAACATTACTTATAACTAAACTATCTCTACAAACAACCTTTTTGCTACAAACTTAAAAATACTAAATATGTGCTAACATTAACTACATTTTCATTGTCTATGTTTCACTAGAGAAGTGTACCATTTCTGGAATGTAAATGTATGATCAAAATGAATATTTGATGATATTCAGAACATTATGATGTACAAGCTGCCTAAATAACACACCAGTGAGCTGACACGGAATGGTGGTAGCAGATTTACATGTTTCATTGAATATGCAGCTCTGTACAGGCAGTTTATGCTGTAATTCATGAAAAGCCAATACTTCTGACAATTTTAAATTTATCACTAACTAATACATGTACATACCTGCAACCTATGAACCAGTCTCACAAACTAATACATGTACATACCTGGAACCTGTGAACCAGTCTCACAAACTGATACATGTACATACCTGCAACCTGTGAACCAGTCTCACAAACTGATACATGTACATACCTGGAACCTGTGAACCAGTCTCACAAACTGATACATGTACATACCTGCAACCTGTGAACCAGTCTCACAAACTGATACATGTACATACCTGCAACCTGTGAACCAGTCTCACAAACTGATACAGGTACATACCTGGAACCTGTGAACCAGTCTCACAAACTGATACAGGTACATACCTGGAACCTGTGAACCAGTCTCACAAACTAATACATGTACATACCTGCAACCTGTGAACCAGTCTCACAAACTGATACATGTACATACCTGCAACCTGTGAACCAGTCTCACAAACTAATACATGTACATACCTGCAACCTGTGAACCAGTCTCACAAACTGATACATGTACATACCTGCAACCTGTGAACCAGTCTCACAAACTGATACATGTACATACCTGCAACCTGTGAACCAGTCTCACAAACTGATACAGGTACATACCTGGAACCTGTGAACCAGTCTCACAAACTGATACAGGTACATACCTGCAACCTGTGAACCAGTCTCACAAACTAATACATGTACATACCTGCAACCTGTGAACCAGTCTCACAAACTGATACATGTACATACCTGCAACCTGTGAACCAGTCTCACAAACTAATACATGTACATACCTGCAACCTGTGAACCAGTCTCACAAACTGATACATGTACATACCTGCAACCTGTGAACCAGTCTCACAAACTGATACAGGTACATACCTGGAACCTGTGAACCAGTCTCACAAACTGATACAGGTACATACCTGGAACCTGTGAACCAGTCTCACAAACTGATACATGTACATACCTGCAACCTGTGAACCAGTCTGTGGTTGATCATCCTGATACTGTACTGCAATCCTTGATACCTTGTGCTACAATAGATACATCAATAATTGAATCCACTCCATGCTTCTATTGCTCATCTGGTGAAATATTCCTCTAGATTTCCTTATGTTAAACTCAAAATGATCAACAGAGGCAAATGCTAAATATACATAAATCATCTGAGCCATTTGTCATTTTTTCCTAATATGGTAAATCTATAAATAGAATGTGACACAAACTTTAACTACACAATAAGGAACATGCTATAATGCATCTCAAGAGTTTGTGTGAACTGAATTGTTGGATATTATACGCCTTTCTCACAGCATTGTGAAGTATCTAACCCTTTATCCACCCTAACACTTTAAAGTTATGTTTGTTGCATACTTTACGCCCGTAGTACGATAAAATGAATGTGATTTTTATATTATAATGACATCTAGTACTTCACGTGATAAACAGCAGTTCTAATATAACACAGTACAGTAAGAACACACATTCAGACAATTATTTACCCTGTGTTGCATATATTTATAGATGTAAACTCCACCAATGATTCCAGCACTAAGTACAAGCAATGCCATAATGAGGAGAAACACGTTGACAAGTCTCTTAGATCTCGTGCTCGGTACGTATGAGATGTGGAGAGTACGTCCAGCAGACTCGGTGCTCACTGGTGCCTGAAATCAGAAACAATGTGTACACATTCAACACCCAGCTAATGATTTAGTAATAATATAAATTTACACTCTTTGTGATGTTTTGATTGGGCAAATGAGAAAAGTCTCATGAACTGTTTGCATTCGTTCCAACAAGTTTTCTAAGGTTGTCAGACCTAATGTCCGACAAGTCTTGGAAGTCATTCGCCATGACTGATATAGATGAGATGAAAATAAAGATTAAAATATAAAATATTTATCCATTAAAACATTGGGTTAGGGTTTATTCTTATAATTTATTTCGAGTAAATCATCTTTTACACCCGATCCTCTAACAATACAGAGGGGTCGAGTTGACTTAAGCAAAATTACGGGTCGAGGAGTCAAATTGACAAGGGTCGAGTTGACTTAGGGATCATGACAGATAAGGGGATCTTTTGACCTGTACATCAGTCAATATTGACAGACCTTTTCCTTCGCAACATTTCAATGTTTATTTCTTTATTGTTAATAGAAATCCTAACATAGATGTGTACAAATTGGATGTATCCTTCAGTTTTCCATTCAAACCCAGTATCATCGGATACTAGTAAGTTCGGTAAATGACAAGTTCGGTAAATTAATTTTAACGTTCATTTCGTTTGGAGGTTTCGGTAAATTGATTTTAACGTTCATTTCTTTCGGAGGTTTCGGTAAAAAAAAGATTTTTTGTTAAATGTTTGAATGTTTCGGTAAATTAATATAATAGTGTTGTTAACACATTTGCAATTAATAGGTACGAGTTGACTTGAATAGGTATGAGTTGATCAAAGAAAGGGTACGAGTTGACTTGGATAGGTACGAGTTGACCAAAGAAAGGGTACGAGTTGACTTGGATAGGTACGAGTTGACCAAAGAAAGGGTACGAGTTGACTTGGATAGGTACGAGATGACCAAAGAAAGGGTACGAGTTGACTTGGATAGGTACGAGTTGACCAAAGTAAGGGTACGAGTTGACTTGTGTAGGTACGAGTTGACCAAAGAAAGGGTACGAGTTGACTTGGATAGGTACTAGTTGATCAAAGAGAGGGTACGAGTTGACTTGTGTAGGTAATTGACTTAATTACAGTGTTTGGTCACACTATCCTATTATTAAGCCTATGTCATTGTTCAATGTTAACAAAAAATCTTTTTACCGAAACCTCCGAAAATAACTAACGTTAAAATCAATTTACCGAAACTTCCAAACAAAATGAATTTTAAAATCAATTTACCGAACTTGTCATTTACCGAAACCTCCGTAAATCGTATCATCAACTTTCGTTGTTTTCCTGTCTTAAACTTAGCATAGCACAGTTTGACCATAGGATACTGTATTATCTAATCTATTAGCGATGTGGAGTAAGACAGCTACGTAAGATTCCCGGGGCTGTGTCGGCCTTGGCTACCATAACCGAAGAGGCTTGGGGGGAGAAAGGCGAAAAAGCAGCTGGGAAAGTCTTTTCTTTTTCTTCCTTTTATCTGTCAAGCTATTTTCCAATCTTACTACTATTTCTCTTTCTTCTCCACCCATCGCGTAATAGTCAAGTGTGACTGAGCCGATGTAACCTATAGATGTAGACAGCTGCCCGGTTAGCTCAGTCTGTAGAGCACCATTCTAGTATTCAGGGGGTCATGGGTTCGAGCCCCATATACCCATCACACTTTCTCTTTGATTCAGTTTTATTCACTTCCATAAATTGAGGCACCGGTGCTTGACACTCATGGGTGGTTGAGCCTAAAATTCCGGAAGGGAGAAAGAGTGTAGAGGAGTTAGACATCTGCCCAGTTAACTCAGTTGGACTAGTGTCTACGTGTTGAGAGTTCAATCCCCTTATGATAGTCGCACTTTTTCCCCTTTAGCAATCTCAGCATATATATATGGTAAAAGCATCTATATATTATATCGGTCACCAGACGCCTAATCAAGCACTATAGAGCAGGCTACATGTCCGGTACCAACCCGTCCGATTACCGGACGTCTAGACACTGCCTTCCAGAAAACTAGGTCAACGACAATATTTCGTAAATTCACTCACCAGCGGCACGACAGTCTCATCAGCTTTCTTTTTATCGATTATCTTTCCATCTTTAGTTACTTTGATGATGGTCATCCTGACTGGTTTATATGTTCGTCTTAAGACGCGTAAATAGAACGCAAAATTATGTAAACTCTTTTGTTTTGCTTTTCTCTTTCCTTCCTATTTCTTCCTGCCAGAGGATATGACGTCATTAGTTGATTGGGACGTGTTTAAAATCAAGTGTCCGGATACAAACTCCAGTAACAGTGGTCTCCCCTAAAAGTTAAACCTTTCATATCTCACCCAAAACTTTTTCTATTTGTGACCAATCCCAAAAACTATCTTTATGAAATCTGTTTTAATTGTGTCAAGTCAAATCAAAATTTATTTATTGCTCGATACAAACAGAAACATACACATCATATAACTATGTATGGCAATATCATTTATAACATAACATACTATGTGTATAGGTGATAACACCCATGTATTATTTTCGATATTTCCGATTTTTCACAATTGAAATAACACTTCATGTGCTTGCGACATCACACCAAAACAAATGTGATGTAGACATGCTCAAATGATGTTGACATTGTTAAATATTTATTTTTTACGAAGTTTGACATTTTATTTCCTAGAAAATTAACGTCTTGTTAATTTGAATAGGATAAGTGATATAATCATTTGAATTTGTATCTTGTGGCTGAAAATTAAGAAGAAAGTTGTCGGATCTACTTTTTGACGAGTCAGCTTTTGTTTACCAAAGACCAAATTACACGTCATACCTTGCTTGCATATAAGGGGGCAAGTATAATGTTTGGCAAAAATCAGCCATTTCTGCCGTTATGTCATAGATAGAATCTAACATTTGTGTTCGTTTTTTATTGAATTTATTTAACTCATCTTCTAAAACTAATAAAAGCTCAACAAAGCTTCGTTGTTTTTAGAAGATTCGTTTAATAAATTCAATAAATAATGACCAATCATGTAAGATCCTCATAATATAAATTCATGTTCTTTCCCTCATATTTAGCCTGTAGTCACCGGCTTTCTTAGCTTGTCCTGTGGTGCATTATGTCCATTTAATTCCACCCCTTGTCGTCTTCTTAAATTTTTCATGGTTGTTTAAAATTATTAGTCAGCCAAACAATTCATTACTTCCTCATTCCCAAGTTTGCTCTTACATCACCTCAACTCCTTCTTTTGTAGGTTGATGTTCCCCAGAGTTTGTGTGGGGAGGCATTGTTTGGTGTATATGTGGCATTCCCTGTAACAATTTAATTGTTATATTGAAACTTTTATTTTATTGAATATTCGAATGCTGAATCAGTAATCTGGTTTACGTTCATAACGTCCCCAAGTTGAAACGTCCCCAGACGAAAACTTCCCCATTTTTGGTTTAACATCCCCAGTCCAAATTTCAATTCGACGAAACGTCCCCACTTAAGTTCAAAACGTCCCCGAATCTGAACAAAACGTCCCTATTTTGTATAAAGAGTAATAAAGTTCTGTTCTGTTCTGTATCAAAATGCCCACACTTTTACTTTCATAATACGCATAAGATACATTTTATTTATGGGAAGAACTCAGACATGAACTCAGAAGGGATTATTATTTGGTTTCAACATTCTAAATGGAACTATGATTCTTAGTACTAGTTGACATTTCTCTTGCATTTATTATTTTAATTAATATGTATTTTTTTTTCAAATTTCCTTAAATGAATTAATGTTTGTGTGAAAATTCACAATAAATTATGTTTAAATGTGTGCAAACTCTGTCTAAAGATTTACAATTATTTTGAAGGAAAAAACATCATTATTGAAAAGCGGTCATTACTCAAGTTTGGCATAAGTGTGCTAATCAAAATTACAAGAATAATGATTTTAATGCGAATACCCGTAATAAGTCGGCAATTTGACCGATTGAACCGAATATAGTTTGTTTCAGTGTTTGTTTGTGTACAATGTATTTAACTGGGTTTATGTATCATGTATGTTTTACACTGATGTGTGTTTTACACTGATGTATGTTTTACACTGATGTGTGTTTATTATTAAAATTCAATAAAACTAATAAACCAAGTACACAGTATTTGCTTATCGTATTTATCACCGAAGTGGTGTTCACTCATAAAAGTGGAGACGTTTTAGACAAAAGTGGGGACGTTTTGATCAATATTTGGGACGGTTTGTCAAATAATGTATAGCACTGGGGACGTTTTGGACAAAAGGGGGACGTTTTAACCAAAAATGGGGACTTTTTGGTCTGGGGCCGTTTGAACTTGGGGACGTTTTAACATGCTTACAGTAATCAAATATTCGTATGAACAAGTCTTAGAATGTTTGAATATTCATTAACATCCCTATATCCAATCAAAATAGCCAACTGTTCAGCTTGCATATTTAGATGTGTTAATTATGTATAAATGTGCAGTTCTATTTATTAAGTGAAATATTGCCATATTGTTAAACTTTACTCCATATCATAAGTTCAGAAGCGCACAGGAAATGATGTGATATTGTTGTTCTTCTTCCGATAATGTACTGGACCCACTACATGTAGGGAGCTATATACCATATATACCGGTACTGGACCCACTACATGTAGGGAACTATATACCATATATACCGGTACAGGACCCACTACATGTAGGGAGCTATATACCATATATACTGGTACTGGACCCACTACATGTAGGGAGCTATATACCATATATACCGGTACTGGACCCACTACATGTAGGGAGCTATATACCATATATACCGGTACTGGACCCACTACATGTAGGGAGCTATATACCATATATACCGGTACTGGACCCACTACATGTAAGGAGCTATATACCATATATACCGGTACTGGACCCACTACATGTAGGGAGCTATATACCATATATACCGTTACTGGACCCACTACATGTAGGGAGCTATATACCATATATACCGGTACTGGACCCACTACATGTAGGGAGCTATATACCATATATACCGGTATAGAGGTCCGTGACTACATGTAGGAGCACAGGAAATGATGTGATATTGTTGTTCTTCTTCTGATAATGTACTGGACCCACTACATGTAGGGAGCTATATACCATATATACCGGTATAGAGGTCCGTGACTACATGTAGGGAGCTATATACCATATATACCGGTACTGGACCCACTACATGTAGGGAGCTATACCATATATACCGGTACTGGACCCACTACATGTAGGGAGCTATATACCATATATACCGGTATAGAGGTCCGTGACTACATGTAGGGAGCTATATACCATATATACCGGTACTGGACCCACTACATGTAGGGAGCTATATACCATATATACCGGTACTGGACCCACTACATGTAAGGAGCTATATACCATATATACCGGTACTGGACCCACTACATGTAGGGAACTATATACCATATATACCGGTACTGGACCCACTACATGTAGGGAGCTATATACCATATATACCGGTACTGGACCCACTACATGTAGGGAGCTATATACCATATATACCGGTATATAGGTCTGTGACTACATGTAGGGAGCTATATACCATATATACCGGTATATAGGTCTGTGACTACATGTAGGGAGCTATATACCATATATACCGGTATATAGGTCTGTGACTACATGTAGGGAGCTATATACCATATATACCGGTACTGGACCCACTACATGTAGGGAGCTATATACCATATATACCGGTATATAGGTCTGTGACTACATGTAGGGAGCTATATACCATATATACCGGTACTGGACCCACTACATGTAGGGAGCTATATACCATATATACCGGTACTGGACCCACTACATGTAGGGAGCTATATACCATATATACCGGTACTGGACCCACTACATGTAGGGAGCTATATACCATATATACTACATGTAGGGAGCTATATACCATAATTATATACCGGTACTGGACCCACTACATGTAGGGAGCTATATACCATATATACTACATGTAGGGAGCTATATACCATATATACCGGTATATAGGTCTGTGACTACATGTAGGGAGCACAGGAAATGATGTGATATTGTTGTTCTTCTTCTGATAATGTACTGGACCCACTACATGTAGGGAACCCTGTTCTACTTTTGGTGACTGTAAAAGCTAAACCAATAATAGCATCTTTGAAATATCATTTGAACATGTTTAAGCAGGTACATCATGAAATGATTCAACAACACAACTACATGCTCAAACAATCAATATTTACTCTTTAATTTCAACATGACAAATTTCATGCCAACTCTTGAATATAAACTTGTTCAAAATAAAATTTCATCATCACAATAAATGTATTATATCAAGCCATAAGTTATCTACAAACTGTTAAAATATAACAATTATATATTCCAGCAAACATAACAATATAATTTAGGTTACCTGAACCGTCTATTGCACATAAAAATACAAACAATTAAAGTGCATCACTCATAAAAGAGATGTGATGGGAAGCCTTATATATACAGGATATTTCTTCACCTAAGACATCAAAATTTGAGATTATAAGTAGGAGTCTGGAGACTAGTCTAAAAACTCAAGCCTCTGATTGGTTCGTTCTGAAGACATTGGTAAAATTGACCAATAGTAAGGCTACATTCTGAGACTGGTTTCAAAACTCAGCATCACAACCTCCAGCGAAAAAAACACAAAATATTTTGACTAACATAAACACTTGATGCAGTTTCATTACATGCTCAACAAAATTAAATTACAAAGTACTACACAGATTAAATATGTAACCTCTGGTGATGTAGAAGTTGCAATCTCAAGGAATATAAAACAAAGCACAACCATACATGCAAAAAGAACATAAATAATTAAAATTACTTTTGACTTTACTTATACAGTGTAATCTCAGAAAACTGAACAGCTTTCAAGCCGCACATGTTATTCGTTTTTCACTGTTGTCTCACAACATTTCTATTGTTCAAAGTACAAAAATAAAGTCAATATCTTAGCTGACTTGAACATTTCACTGATTGGTTGAAAACAATCCTTTTTTTAACATCACCCTGTATCCTGTTTAAACAACACAATATTACATTTGAAGTTTCCTTTCACCAACACTCATGTTGATATAGTATAGAATAAGTGATTACATGTACACCATCAACTATACATGATTTGTCTCTTTAATGCCTTTGAGTTCTGAGTGAAGTATACAGATCATTTACTCTATCAAAGTTGATCGTAGAACCACCACCTTGACTGATAACTGAAGGTAAAGATTCTGTGAATGATGTAGCACTGTTACCATAGGCTGGAATGTTCTGAACTCGTTCATCTCGTGGACTGAAACATATATACTCAAGTCAAAACACAACGATCATTAACCACGTTCATCTCGTGGACTGAAACATATATACTCAAGTCAAAACACAACGATCATTAACCACGTTCACCTCGTGGACTGAAACATATATACTCAAGTCAAAACACAACGATCATTAACCACGTTCACCTCGTGGACTGAAACATATATACTCAAGTCAAAACACAACGATCATTAACCACATTCATCTCGTGGACTGAAACATATATACTCAAGTCAAAACACAATGATCATTAACCACATTCATCTCGTGGTCTGAAACATATATACTCAAGTCAAAACACAACGATCATTAACCACGTTCACCTCGTGGTCTGAAACATATATACTCAAGTCAAAACACAACGATCATTAACCACATTCATCTCGTGGACTGAAACATATATACTCAAGTCAAAACACAATGATCATTAACCACGTTCACCTCGTGGTCTGAAACATATATACTCAAGTCAAAACACAACGATCATTAACCACGTTCACCTCGTGGTCTGAAACATATATACTCAAGTCAAAACACAATGATCATTAACCACGTTCACCTCGTGGTCTGAAACATATATACTCAAGTCAAAACACAACGATCATTAACCACGTTCACCTCGTGGTCTGAAACATATATACTGAAGTCAAAACACAATGATCATTAACCACGTTCACCTCGTGGTCTGAAACATATATACTCAAGTCAAAACACAACGATCATTAACCACGTTCACCTCGTGGTCTGAAACATATATACTCAAGTCAAAACACAATGATCATTAACCACGTTCACCTCGTGGTCTGAAACATATATACTCAAGTCAAAACACAATGATCATTAACCACGTTCACCTCGTGGTCTGAAACATATATACTCAAGTCAAAACACAATGATCATTAACCACGTTCACCTCGTGGTCTGAAACATATATACTCAAGTCAAAACACAATGATCATTAACCACGTTCACCTCGTGGACTGAAACATATATACTCAAGTCAAAACACAACGATCATTAACCACGTTCACCTCGTGGACTGAAACATATATACTCAAGTCAAAACACAACGATCATTAACCACGTTCACCTTGTGGACTGAAACATATATACTCAAGTCAAAACACAACGATCATTAACCACGTTCACCGCGTGGACTGAAACATACATGTATATACTCAAGTCAAAACACAATGATCATTAACCTAACAGTAATGAATAGAATTAGTTATAAACATGATTATAAATAGATTTTTGACCAGTCAATACAAAACTTGGGGGTGCAAGAGTTCTTAAAACGTAATATACATCAATATAAATCAAACATTAATTTTTATTTCCTTTTCAGCAAGCGAAGTGCAATGCTGAGCTATGTCACCTTATCCCTGTTTACAATTTTTAATGGTCAAATGAAACACTTATAATGTATCATTTTGTTAGTTTACATTACACTGTCACCCCCACTGTTTGGTGGGAATCACTTTATTGTTGGGGAACTATAGGCAATCATTTTAATGGTTCACCGAGCCACCACACTGATATTAGGGGAACTGTAGCCCAACATTTTAATGGTTTACCGAGCCAACACACTGATATTAGGTGAACTGTAGCCGAACATTTTAATGGTTTACCAAGCCACCACACTGATATTAGGGGAACTATAGCCGAACATTTTAATGGTTTACCGAGCCAACACACTGATATTAGGTGAACTGTAGCCGAACATTTTAATGGTTCACCGAGCCACCACACTGATATTAGGTGAACTGTAGCCGAACATTTTAATGGTTTACCGAGCCAACACACTGATATTAGGTGAACTGTAGCCGAACATTTTAATGGTTTACCAAGCCACCACACTGATATTAGGTGAACTATAGCCAAACATTTTAATGGTTTACCAAGCCACCACAATGATATCAACATGTGTTTTTGTTTTTTTAACCAAGTCTATATTCTTTACAATTAATAAATAGATAAACACTTTTGATCAACATCTGTCAGCAGTTCAATGTTTCAATCACACTCTTCATACACTTTCTGTTTATGTGTATGTGGTACAATAAGGGAAACAACACAGAACTACTAAGTCCTTTATACACTGTATAGTAGCAGTGTTAGTTAGATAAACCAACTTTACATCATTCCATACATACCAGTACATGTACGTAACTTGGTCAGCATTTCTGCCCTTGTTAATTCTTAGATCAAATGCACTATCTTTAAACAACTTATTCACATAATTATCTGTCAAATTAATAGTTACAATAAAGTCATGTTTTGAGGAACATGAAAAATCGGTCAATGGCGCTACCAGGATTCGAACCCAGGTCTACGGATTGCCGGTCCGTTATGCTAACCACTACACCACGCGACCTAATGTCATTTTCCAGTAAATTTAACATATATAAAGTTCATTAAGGTTAACTGCACTTTGGACAACTTCATTTCAATTGTCCAAAAATATTTATACCAAAACAGCAATAATAGATGTTTTATAGCAAAGTTGCAATTATAATCAGACTGTATTTTGATATAACAGAGTTACTACATATTGAGATTACCTGGCAGGTTGTCCATCCCGAGCCATTCTCACCATTTTTATCATAGATTTATTTTTTGTAACTTCTTCTGGTAGTTCTCCATTCAATGTAAGCAAAGATAGATCCACTCCCTTCACTGCCTGAAAGTCAGACCACCACAATCTTTACAATATTCATTTCTATTTTATGTATAGACGCATTGACTGTATCAAATATTGATAGTATCAAATAAACAACTTACAAATGACATTGGGTAAAAGGTACATGTATAAACTTTATAATCATGTTGTATGATACACATATCACAGTTGTATAATATGCATATCACAATCATATGGTAAACATATCAGTCACATTCTGATCACAGTTGTATAATATGCATATCACAATCATATGGTAAACATATCAGTCACATTCTGATCACAGTTGTATAATATGCATATCACAATCATATGGTAAACATATCAGTCACATTCTGATCACAGTTGTATAATATGCATATCACAATCATATGGTAAACATATCAGTCACATTCTGATCACAGTTGTATAATATGCATATCACAATCATATGGTAAACATATCAGTCACATTCTGATCACAGTATGCAAGTATTGTGTAGAATAATATTGAAAACTGGAATCTTGTACGAAGTACAATAAAAGAACTGTCAGACTACATAATATAAAATCAAAAGATAAAAATTCCCACAAAAACCACTACAAGCAGTTAAGTATATATTGCCTACGACCTAGGGTGGCCCATAAGGCTTGTAAGCTGATTTCCAATGGTGTTTTTCATATTACTTTATGCCTTATATATACATGTAGAGTGGCGCATAAGTTATATGTATGTCTCAGTAACACATGTGTCTTTCAATACATGTATAATGTTCAACTGGCCAAGATTTTATAATATCAAGACCACAACATTTGCCATTGGATTTATTTGTTTTGCTTTCACATGAGAACAGAAGACAATATATCTTCAGACAGGTGAGACCCTGTACAGAAAATAACTAATATATGTTTTGTTTCAGTGATTAGCAATGGTTTCCTTCGCCAATTTGAAACTACGATGCTGACATATGTTTCTCTGACAAATGTTTCTCTATCAGTGTCAAAGACTCAAATTACACAAAATACTTAGAGAACCAACTCATTTTACAAGATTTTCATTTAAGTTCACAAACCAGGAGTTTTTCCAGAATTTTTTTCCTTTTCAGTTTACAAGCAAGATGGACTGGAGTAAAACCGGCATCATTCTGCATGTTGATCACAGCTCCGTCAGCTTCTACTAAACTTGTTGCTATAGAAACATAGTCTCCACCTTCTATAGTCCTATGTAGTGGTGTGTTACCATCAAACAAGTTTACAGCACACACATGGCTTACTATACTATCTACAATACATCATTATACATTCTTGTTACTTTACATATTCCTTGTCTCAGAATGTAGGTTGCATAAATGTACACATTACTATCTATATTATATAATTATAATGTATTATGTTGGAAAAAATATCAGTCTTGTAAAAATATTTACTCTTTACTGCTGGATTTCCCCCAAAATACACATCTTCCCCAAACTGGTTATTTGACCTTTGACAACCTTGCAGCTATAAACAGAAATAAAGCTGAAAGCTGCATTTACACATTGCTTCTGAACAAAGTGACCATTAAAGCCAAGTAGAATATTACCCTCAAATAATTCAACAAGAGAGACAGTGAGCATAGCGTAATGGTTATCATTATGCCAAATGTGTCAGGTGTACTAAGTTTGCTACAGTAACTTTGTCTGCTAGGTAAGCACACTGGGTAGAGCAGTCACCTGAAGGCTGCAGGTTTGAATCCCGGTCAGACGTACATGCTCTATAATAACTTGACTGCTAGGTAAGCACACTTGGTAGAGCAGTCACCTGAAGGCTGCAGGTTTGAATCCCGGTCAGATGTACATGCTCTTTAATAACTTGACTGCTAGGTAAGCACACTTGGTAGAGCAGTCACCTGAAGGCTGCAGGTTTGAATCCCCGTCAGACGTATGTGCTCTATAATAACTTGACTGCAAATCATTTTCATTCAAAGTCATTCATTCAAAGCTTCAGGCAATTACTTACTAGCACTTACCATGAAAAATATAAAGCCCTTTAGGTCTCTCGATATCAGTAAGATATGATGTCATCTTGTTCGTTCCACTCTCAGCATAGTGAGGACCAGGAAGAGAGTTTAAACAATCACTGAAAAAATAAAAATGTGAGTCATAGTTGCCTAGTTCAAAGTGCTCACTTAAGTAACTGAGAACAACAAAACTACTTAAATGTTGATTATGGATAGATATAATACACTGCATAAAGGTGTTACAGATATAATACACTGCATAAAGGTGTTACAGATATAACACACTGCATAAAGGTGTTACAGATATAACACACTGCATAAAGGTGTTACAGATATAACACACTGCATAAAGGTGTTACAGATATAACACACTGCATAAAGGTGTTACAGATATAACACACGGATAAAAACTTCTTAATCCAAAAACAAGTTTACATGACTTTATAAAGGTGTTACATACAAGATGTCACTTTATACTTGATGTTGAATTAATAGCAAGAAACAATCTCACATAATCCAAAGTTTGGGAAGAGTAAATTGAATATGAACTCACCTTGGGTTCAGGGATCTAGCCATATCACAACCGGCAAGACTTGGCATACTATCATATTCTCCTGATCTCTCTAATGACCTCATCAGCTCATCTGTAACCATAGTAATGAAACAAATGACATTGAAATATTTGTCTCCTCATAGACACATCAATACCTGTCAACCCAGTTAGCTTCCCTTGTTAGGGCTCCGGTCTGGGTTTCATTATTGAGTGAGGCAGATCATGTCCTTCCACAACATTTGGCACATCAATACCTGTCAACCCAGTTGGCTACCCTTGTTAGGGCTCCGGTCTGGGTTTCATTATTGAGTGAGGCAGATCATGTCCTTCCACAACATTTGGCACATCAATACCTGTCAACCCAGTTAGCTTCCCTTGTTAGGGCTCCGGTCTGGGTTTCATTACTGAGTGAGGCAGATCATGTCCTTCCACAACATTTGGCTGCAGTCATTGTCCTCCTCCTCTGATTCATGTGGAGAAGTTGTCAGCTGTTTGGTGAAGGAAAAGTTAGTACTGGTTGATGATTGATTCCAGGAATACTGGTTAGATCAAGTGACTGCCATATATAACAGAGAAATGTTGAATACTGGTGTTAAACTTAATAAAACAAACTCTCTGAGAAACATTAGCATCTCACAGTCACTTAGATACACATATTTACATTCAGACAAATGCATGTGCAATATAAAACCTACCATGATGTATAGACTGTGTATATGATCTCCCTGGTGGTATATGTGTTATATAAACCTACCATGATGTATAGACTGTGTATATGATCTCCCTGGTGGTATATGTGTTATATAAACCTACCATGATGTAAAAACTGTGTATATGATCTCCATGGTGGTATATGTGTTATATAAACCTACCATAATGTATAGACTGTGTATATGATCTCCATGGTGGTGGTATATGTGTTATATAAACCTACCATGATGTATAGACTGTGTATATGATCTCCATGGTGGTATATGTGTTATATAAACCTACCATGATGTATAGACTGTGTATATGATCTCCATGGTGGTATATGTGTTATATAAACCTACCATGATGTATAGACTGTGTATATGATCTCCCTGGTGGTATATGTGTTATATAAACCTACCATGATGTATATACTGTGTATATGATCTCCATGGTGGTATATGTGTTATATAAACCTACCATGATGTATATACTGTGTATATGATCTCCATGGTGGTATATGTGTTATATAAACCTACCATGATGTATAGACGGTGTATATGATCTCCATGGTGGTAAATCTGTTACGCCAGAATCAGCATCAGAATTATCTGAGCTGAAATATATGTAACAAACTGTCATAATGATTACAATGTAACAAAATGAACATTATGACATATTCAAATATGGAAACAAATCAATGACAATGACACATTTGAGCATGTTTCTGAACCAGGAGGTCTGATGGTCGAATGCTTGACCCATGATCTGAAGACTGGGTGTTCCAATCTCACTTTGTATGAGACAGAGCCGAGAAGTACATAGTAAGTTAAGGTCCAAGTATGGTTAGTTACCCAGGGAGCAGTCATTGTGAGTGATTGATATAAGTTTCAAGCTTATTTCACAGCTAAAGTAAACAAGAGATACAGTTTGCTTGCTGAACTCAGATCATGCTTTCCCAAACTCTATAACAAACAGTGACACTGATGATAAAATAAACAATTCTTACTCCTCCTCAGCAATCTGGTTTGCATACACTGCTGATTGAAGCAGAAATTTGACAGTTTCTGGCAAACCTTTCATACAGGCCAACATTAGAGGTGTGTCACCGAGTCTATCTCTCAAATTGTGATCAAAACGAGGCTGAAAAAAAAAAAAAACAGCTTGTAAATACAAAAACATTAGATCCTAACAATGTTTTGTTAAAATTTGATGTGAAAGAACGAAACCAGGAAAATTCTGGAATAAGTTGAACACAAAACCAGGAAAGTTCTGGAATCAGTTGAACACAAAACCAGGAAAATTCTGGAATCAGTTGAACACAAAACCAGGAAAGTTCTGGAATCAGTTGAACACAAAACCAGGAAAGTTCTGGAATCAGTTTAACACAAAACCAGGAAAGTTCTGGAATCAGTTGAACACAAAACCAGGAAAGTTCTGGAATCAGTTGAACACAAAATCAGAAAAGTTCTGGAATCTGTTTAACACAAAACCAGGAAAGTTCTGGAATCAGTCGAATGCAAAACCAGGAAAGTTCTGGAATCTGTTTAACACAAAACCAGGAAAGTTCTGGAATCAGTTGAACACAAAACCAGGAAAGTTCTGGAATCAGTTGAACACAAAACCAGGAAAGTTCTGGAATCAGTTGAACACAAAATCAGAAAAGTTCTGGAATCTGTTTAACACAAAACCAGGAAAGTTCTGGAATCAGTTGAATACAAAACCAGGAAAGTTCTGGAATCAGTTGAATACAAAACCAGGAAAGTTCCGGAATCAGTTGAATACAAAACCAGGAAAGTTCCGGAATCAGTTGAATACAAAACCAGGAAAGTTCTGGAATCTGTTTAACACAAAACCAGGAAAGTTCTGGAATCTGTTTAACACAAAACCAGGAAAGTTCTGGAATCAGTTGAACACAAAACCAGGAAAGTTCTGGAATCAGTTGAACACAAAACCAGGAAAGTTCTGGAATAAGTTGAACACAAAACCAGGAAAGTTCTGGAATCAGTTGAACACAAAACCAGGAAAGTTCTGGAATCAGTTGAACACAAAATCAGGAAAGTTCTGGAATCAGTTGAACACAAAATCAGAAAAGTTCTGGAATCTGTTTAACACAAAACCAGGAAAGTTCCGGAATCAGTTGAATACAAAACCAGGAAAGTTCTGGAATCTGTTTAACACAAAACCAGGAAAGTTCTGGAATAAGTTGAACACAAAACCAGGAAAGTTCCGGAATAAGTTGAACACAAAACAAGGAAAATTCTGGAATCAGTTGAATACAAAACCAGGAAAATTCTGGAATCAGTCGAACACAAAACCAGGAAAGTTCTGGAATCAGTTGAACACAAAACCAGGAAAATTCTGGAATCAGTCGAAACCAAACCAGGAAAATTCTGGAATCAGTCGAAACCAAACCAGGAAAATTCTGGAATCAGTCGAAACCAAACCAGGAAAATTCTGGAATCCGTCGAAACCAAACCAGGAAAATTCTGGAATCAGTCGAAACCAAACCAGGAAAATTCTGGAATCAGTCGAAACCAAACCAGGAAAATTCTGGAATCAGTCGAAACCAAACCAGGAAAATTCTGGAATCAGTCGAAACCAAACCAGGAAAATTCTGGAATCAGTCGAAACCAAACCAGGAAAATTCTGGAATCAGTCGAAACCAAACCAGGAAAATTCTGGAATCAGTCGAACACAAAACCAGGAAAGTTCTGGAATCAGTCGAACACAAAACCAGGAAAGTTCTGGAATCTGTCTAAAACATACAGTATGTAAAGTTCATTGACTTACCAACCAAACTTCTGACAATGTTTGTAAAGCTTTCTTGGACTTGTCTGTGACAAGTTTGGTTATAACAATAGTGTGCTCATTTCTGTGTGCTTCAATCAAGCTTCTTGCTCCTTCATATTCAGCTGTTGTAAACAACGTTCCCTGAAGATTAAGCAATGCTGTTGTTGCACGGTTGTCCAGCAAGCGCTTCACAATTTTGTTAAATCCTGTCATGAAAAACAATATCCTAAGGTGAAACACAGAAAATATTGATTCAGACAATTATTATAAGTAGCTAGGACATGTAACATACCCTACAACAAACAAGAAATAAGTGCAAAGGACGAATACGCTGTACTTCTAATGTCTTACCTTGACAAGCATTTTGAGTGAAAGGAAGATAAAAAAATGAATAAAATGATAGTAAGAGTAATGGTTTACCTTTTTCACAAGCAATCTGCACTGCTGTTTTCTTATCATTGTTCACTGAGTTGACATCCAATTTGTTTCTATGTTTCCGTGTTTTTGTTTTACAGAACTGAAGCAAGTATTCCACAGTTTGTTGTTGACCATTTACCACCGCAACATGCAACACGGTATTCCCAGTTCTAGGATCTCGCTTAGTTAAATCTGCTCCTTTCTACAATAGCAATTGACATTTCTATAATACAAACATTGGAGGTACTGACCCGAGTACTGTGTCTATATCCTTGGAGGTACTGACCTGAGTACTGTGTCTATATCCTTGGAAGTACTGACCTGAGTACTGTGTCTATATCCTTGGAGGTACTGACCTGAGTACTGTGTCTATATCCTTGGAGGTACTGACCTGAGTACTGTGTCTATATCCTTGGAGGTACTGACCTGAGTACTGTGTCTATATCCTTGGAGGTACTGACCTGAGTACTGTGTCTATATCCTTGGAGGTACTGACCCTAGTACTGTGTCTATATCCTTGGAAGTACTGACCTGAGTACTGTGTCTATATCCTGGAGGTACTGACCTGAGTACTGTGTCTATATCCTTGGAGGTACTGACCTGAGTACTGTGTCTATGATCTTGGCGGTACAGACCTGAGTACTGTGTCTATATTCTTGGAGGTACAGACCTGAGTAATGTTTCTATGACCTTGGAGGTACTGACCCGAGTACTGTGTCTATATCCTTGGAGGTACTGACCCAAGTACTGTGTCTATGACCTTGGCGGTACAGACCTGAGTACTGTGTCTATATCCTTGGAGGTACTGCACCAAGTACTGTGTCTATGACCTTGGCAGTACAGACCTGAGTACTGAGTCTATATCCTTGGAGGTACTGACCCGAGTACTGTGTCTATATCCTTTGAGGTACTGACCAGAGTACTGTGTCTAAAACCTTGGAGGTACTGACCCAAGTACTGTTTCTATGACCTTGGAGGTACTGACCCGAGTACTGTTTCTATGACATTGGAGGTACTGACCCAAGTACTGTTTCTATGACCTTGGAGGCTCTGACCTAAGTACTGTTTCTATGACCTTGGAGGTACTGACCCTAGTACTGTTTCTCTGACCTTGGAGGTACTGACCCTAGTAGTGTTTCTATGACCTTGGAGGTACTGACCCAAGTACTGTTTCTATGACCTTGGTGGTACTGACCTGAGAACTGTTTCTATGACCTTGGAGGTACTAACCCAAGTACTGTTTCTATGAACTTGGAGGTACTGACCCTAGTACTGTTTCTATGAACTTGGAGGTACTGACCCTAGTACTGTTTCTATGACCTTGGAGGTACTGACCTGAGAACTGTTTCTATGACCTTGGAGGTACTAACCCAAGTACTGTTTCTATGAACTTGGAGGTACTGACCCTAGTACTGTTTCTATGACCTTGGAGGTACTGACCTCAGAACTGTTTCTTTGACCTTGGATGTACTGACCTGAGTACTGTGTCTATGACCTTGGAGGTACTAACCCAAGTACTGTTTCTTTGACCTTGGAGGCTCTGACCTAAGTACTGTTTCTATGACCTTGGAGGTACTGACCTGAGAACTGTTTCTATGACCTTGGAGGTACTAACCCAAGTACTGTTTCTATGAACTTGGAGGTACTGACCCTAGTACTGTTTCTATGACCTTGGAGGTACTGACCTCAGAACTGTTTCTTTGACCTTGGATGTACTGACCTGAGTACTGTGTCTATGACCTTGGAGGTACTAACCCAAGTACTGTTTCTTTGACCTTGGATGTACCAGGGGCGGATCCAGGATTTTTCTCCAGGGGGGGTCCAACTTTTGCCCACAAAATTACAGAAATATAATCCCTTTCCACATTCAAGCAGATGTTAGCCGTTTGTATCTGTTTTAACAAACGTTACCGGTTCTAACCACGAGGAGGTCTCCACTAATATAGATCCGTATTTTTTTGTGTGTTTTTTGTTTTTGTTTTTTTAGTATTTTTAAGAACAAATTGCGGAAAAAAATCAAGCTAACAAGAATGATGTGCTGTTTTTACTCGAAAGCCAAACTGCACTGCAAATTCTTGATACATCAAATAACTACGTCACTATTGCCTTAAATGACGTCACAAATATGAATATTTGCGTGTCAGCTATAAATATTTACGCAGCGTAGCAACAACCTGACATACAGCCTAGCACAGTCGCTTACACATTCATTACACAGGTGATTGATGCAATATTGAATTCAGAAAGATACACAATAACAATAAAAGTGAAGCTATGGAACATAATGTTTGATAAATTTATTATTCATTGATTAATGCTATAGAAAGCTGTCGATTTATCACGCTTGTTTATCATTTTTTTATTTTTTCCAGGGGGGGTCTGAGCCATTCCAGGGGGGGTCGGACCCCCCCCGGACCCCCCCGCTGGATCCGCCCCTGTGTACTGACCTGAGTACTGTGTCTATGACCTTGGAGGTACTGACCCAAGTACTGTGTCAATGACCTTGGAGGTACTGACTGGACTCATACATGTATGCTACACACCTTTGCATCATACAATTTCGCAGTATTTTTTGTCTTAAAAACGTTTTGTAGGCTATAGCAGGAAAAACTTCCTGGGTGGAGGTAAGATTGACAACCAAGTACAATTACCTTTTCTGGAATAGCCCTTCGGTTTAGGACCAACAATACTGACAGAGAAAAACCTATATATCAACATTAAGCTTACAGGTCCGTACGAAATTGTAATAAACAATTAACAAGAAATCAAATATGTGTCAATCTTTAGTTGTAAAGTTGAAGCATGTATTTTAACAATCTACATAAATATGTACCTCCGTCAGCAGCTTCACAACTTCAACATGACCGTATTCTACAGCAATAAAGAGGGCTGGTAAACTATTCAAATCACTCTGAAAATAAAACACTATGATGTAGTTGTAGTTGACATGAACACATATGCTGTCTACCTCCCAGACCAGGTATAGTAAACACTTGCATACACTGTGTTATTCCATACAGTACAATGGTTGGTGTAACTGAACATGTCTACTTATGTAACACGAGGGTTTGTCTCATACAACAAAGGTATAGATCAGCTGAAACTTTACCAAACATTTAACAAAGCAAATTCTTAATTTACCTTCCTATTAACATCATCTCCATCTTCCAACAAACAGAACAATTTTCCAGCATTGCCCTCCATAGAACATATTCTTAGTTGAGGTGAAACTATCTTATCCTGTCTCCTACAAGTAATAATTGTACAACATAAATCTTTCTACAATACTTCTATACATATAGGCCTAACTAACATTGTACATATTTCATAATCAGACAAACACTCTCCTTTATCAACAGAAGGAATATGAATCTAACACTGGGTCAGACAAACACCTTATCACTGGGTCAGACAAACACCTTATCACTAGGTCAGACGAACACTTTATCACTGGGTCAGACAAACACTCTGCTTTATCAACAGTACAAATATGAATCTAACACCTTATCACAGGGTCAGAAAAACACTCTGCTTTATCAACAGAACAAATATGAATCTAACACCTTATCACGGGGTCAGACAAATACCTTATCACGGGGTCAGAAAAACACCTTATCACTGGGTCAGACAAACACCTTATCACGGGGTCAGACAAACACCTTATCACGGGGTCAGACAAACACCTTATCACGGGGTCAGACAAACACCTTATCACTGGGTCAGACAAACACCTTATCACGGGGTCAGACAAACACCTTATCACGGGGTCAGACAAACACCTTATCACTGGGTCAGACAAACACCTTATCACGTGGTCAGACAAACACCTTATCACTGTGTTAGACAAACACCTTATCACTGGGTATGACAAACACCTTATCACGGGGTCAGACAAACACCTTATCACTGGGTCAGACAAACACCTTATCACGGGGTCAGACAAACACCTTATCACATGGTCAGACAAACACCTTATCACTGGGTTAGACAAACACCTTATCACTGGGTCAGACAAACATTCTGCTTTATCAACAGAGGAAATATGAATCCATCACCTGGCCACTGGGTCAGACAAAAACTCTGCTTTATCAACAGAGGAAATATGAATACATTTATCAATACAAGTTGAAAACCTACATAATCACAATATACAAATGTATATACAGTAGACCTTTGTTTATTCAACAACCTTTTATACGAATACTTGCTATTATCTGAAATTAATACAGGTCCCGATGTATCTTCTCAGGCATGTTGAATTGAAATGGTTGATTCGAAACCATGCATTATTCGGAAATAAAATTTCTGACCCGGTGATATCGAATGAACAAGATTCAACTGTCCATGTACATTTTGTATATTTAATTTTGCAGCTTATTTAAGAAGTATCATCATACATACACATTGAAGGCATCAGTCAGTTTATCATGTATGGAAGATTTTCTGCACAGGTTTAAAGCCTTGTGTAGTCCCTGTAAACACAATAAGAACACATATCTCACATACATCATGGAATGACAGTGTATTGCTTGGATATATTACCACACAATCTCAACTCTTACATGAAGTACTAAGGGAGATAACTATCACTGCATCAGAGACTGATCTACATATGTTTGCAGAAGACAATGTTACTTCTACCCCTGCATGTAACTCAGTAAGAATATGTCGCACACAAAACATATATAAACATTTATGTTTAAGTTTCTCTCACTCAGTTGTGAAAATTTGGAGGTTTATGAAATCTTAATGTATAAAGTTCACATGGCCACCAGCAGACAACAATAAAGCAGAAAATAACAGAAAACAGTGAATTTATTGAACTAGTTATCCTTGCTCTAATTTAGAGATCTTTTATCACTTGCAAATAAAGAGTAATTTCGACACCCATGAAAATAACTGTTAACAGTTTGTGAGTGTACAGACCCTAAAATACATTGTACTACAATATAAAAAGTAAACTTGGAAAGTGAAAGTTTTACAGGGTTTTGCTTGGAGATTCTCACAAAATTAAAAACAAGTTTGATGAACTTACACTGAAAGCTTCAGGGAAATTTTCTCTAAATGCATCAACAACTCCTTCATGATTATTTAAGACAGCCTGATGTATAGCGAGATAATCCCTCATGTCAGGTATAGCTGTACCAGCACCATATCTGAACATATACAAAGTGGTGTCATATCATGTCAGGTATCTGAACATATACAAAGTGGTGTCATATCATGTCAGGTATCTGAACATATACAAAGTGGTGTCATATCATGTCAGGTATCTGAACATATACAAAGTGGTATCATATCATGTCAGGTATCTGAACATATACAAAGTGGTGTCATATCATGTCAGGTATCTAAACATATACAAAGTGGTGTCATATCATGTCAGGTATCTAAACATATACAAAGTGGTGTCATATCATGTCAGGTATCTAAACATATACAAAGTGGTGTCATATCATGTCAGGTATCTAAACATTAACATAGTGGTGTCATATCATGTCAGGTATCTAAACATTAACATAGTGGTGTCATATCATGCCAGGTGGTATATAACAGATATGTGGAGTCCAGTCATGGTATATAACAGATATGTGGAGTCCAGTCATGGTATATAACAGATATGTGGTGTCCAGTCATGGTATATAACAGATATGTAGAGTCTAGTCATGGTATATAACAGATATGTGGTGTCCAGTCATGGTATATAACAGATATGTGGAGTCCAGTCATGGTATATAACAGATATGTGGTGTCCAGTCATGGTATATACCAGATATGTGGTGTCCAGTCATGGTATATAACAGATATGTGGAGTCCAGTCATGGTATATAACAGATATGTAGAGCCCAGTCATGGTATATAACAGATATGTGGTGTCCAGTCATGGTATATAACAGATATGTAGAGCCCAGTCATGGTATATAACAGATATGTGGAGTCCAGTCATGGTATATACCAGATATGTGGTGTCCAGTCATGGTATATAACAGATATGTGGTGTACAGGCATGGTATATAACAGATATGTGGTGTCCAGTCATGGTATATAACAGATATGTGGAGTCTAGTCATGGTATATAACAGATATGTGGAGTCCAGTCATGGTATATAACAGATATGTGGAGTCTAGTCATGGTATATAACAGATATGCGGAGTCTAGTCATGGTATATAACAGATATGTGGAGTCCAGTCATGGTATATAACAGATATGCGGAGTCCAGTCATGGTATATAACAGATATGTGGAGTCCAGTCATGGTATATAACAGATATGTGGTGTCCAGTCATGGTATACAACAGGGGGGCGTTTTATCAACGGTCGCAACGCAAATCGCAGCTGATAATCGCAAAATAGCAGACAAAAATCGCAAATCGCGTTTCATTAAACATCGCAAAGTTGCGAGCGCACCTGTTAGCCTGTATAAAATCGCAAATATTAGCGACTGGGTTCTTGCACTCGCAAACCACTGATTTCATCGCAAAAATGACCGACATACATGTAATCATAAAAATGATAAGTGTTAAAAGTAAACAGTAAGCGAATAACTCGCATGCAATTTTTTGCAAAGGGAGAGCATTCACAAATAACATTTGTTTACAAAATTGTAGTGACCTTGGATTTCGGTCTTAGTCACAGAACGGTTCATGTGGGTTTTATCTATGCAAAAACCGCGGGAGATGACGTAGTTTGGCGGGGAGTTGAGAGGCCATCTTGTGAGAAGCAGCCGTCAACACGGCGTTTTTCATCTCTGTAATGTCAGAGGAGTGGTTGAAAGCTCTACAAGTGTAAAATTCGAGCTTCTCGACATGTCTGTTTGACATAATGCGAAAACAGGTGCGCTTTGTGACGTCATTTTACAGACTGCGTGCCTTTTGTTTCTTAGTGGCGAAAAGGAACTTTGCGATCGACTTTAATTGATGGAAAGTATACTTGCGATGGTGTCGATGAAACGCAAATAGTGGTAATCGCAAATGAACTCGCAAATGAAAGCGATCTGCGATTTTATGACATCGCATCGCTAATATTTGATGAAACGCACCCCAGATATGTGGTGTCCAGTCATGGTATATAACAGATATATTTTAGTGTTTATTGTTTAACATTTATGGATGATCTCAACAAATGAATTAGATAGGTTAGAAAGTAATAACAATAAGACTTATACAAGGACTGAGCGTAATAAAATTCCGTAGAAACAAGGAATTACATCCAAGTATTTTAATTACCATGCATTCAATAATTAATTCTGCCCTTTGACAAGTAAGCAAGCAACCCAGCTGCGTGTCCATTGGTTAGTGAGTAAATCAATCAAACTACATACCTAAACAATACACGACAGCAATGGTCATGACCATTCTTAGCTGCCATTGACAATGCTGTTAGACCAGTCTACAATGACATTAATTATTGCTAATGTTGAGAGACAAGTCAATATTTGAGCATTTATATCATTTTTATATCTTACTCTAGTAAAGGAACTACAACATTCAAATACTTCCTACTGCATTGAGATTTAAGCCAGGAACTCAAACAATGATGAGCTGAAGCTTGATGAAAATAACTGGAACCATCATCACTAGAAGTTTGATCAATTTAAGTAGTACATGTACTAACTTTCTACGCTCATTTTTTATTAATATTTTACCTAAACAAACATGAAAACTATAATTCATTCAGTTGAAACATCAATTGTTGAAACATCAATATAAATGCATTATCAAAGAATACATTCACAATTGTTTTCCTCTGAATTTGTTGAAACATCAATATAAATGCATTATCAAAGAATACACTCACAATTGTATTCCTCTGAATTTGTTGAAACATCAATATAAATGCATTATCAAAGAATACATTCACAGTTGTTTTCCTCTGAATTTGTTGAAAAGAAGTTTGTAATATCTTTAATGAAAAAACTTCTTCAATTTTTCTTTTAACAAGCACCAGACTTAAGTTTTGAACATGTAACATGATAAAACAAGAGTTTTGAAACGGTAATACAGTGCAAGATATTTTATAATATTTTAGGTTGAGTTTGGCCAGATACATGGATATTGTACAATTTTACCTGACTATGTTGAGCATTGATGGTATCATTGGAAACAGCGAGCAAGGTAGTTAAGTTGTGAATCCTGCAAATAAGAGTATGTATGTAGATTTTATTCATACAGTCATCATTATGTTCGTCATATATGATTGTTTTCTTCAACTATGTTATGGTTGTTATATTGTCTCTGACAGATCAATAACTGTGGTTGGGCCAAAATGGTAGAATGCTCTTCAGAAATTACTTTCAGAAAGGAACTGAAAACATATTTGTTTAAAATGTTATACAATTGAAGAGCTTGCCTGTTTCCGTGTTTGTATATTATAGGATTTTCTAAATACCCATGGACTGTGAAAAGCGCAATAGAATACTGTGTAATAGTCTTAGCGCTATACAAATGTATTTGTATTGTATTGTAAACACAAAGCATTCAAAAAATGAAAGAAGGAAATATGAGGTGCATTAAAAATACATTGAGAAAATATTATGTGACTACTTGAAAACTCAAATACAGGTCACCATACATGGTACAGTGTGTAGCTGTTATATTGAGAAGCTAGCATGATTGGAGAATATGGTACAATATATACCTGTTATATTGAGAAGCTAGCATGATTGGAGAATATGGTACAATATATACCTGTTATATTGAGTAGCTAGCATGATTGGAGTATATGGTACAATGTATACCTGTTATATTGAGAAGCTAGCATGATTGGAGAATATGGTACAATATATACCTGTTATATTGAGAAGCTAACATGATTGGAGAATATGGTACAATATATACCTGTTATATTGAGTAGCTAGCATGATTGGAGTATATGGTACAATGTAAAGCTGTTATATTGAGAAGCTAGCATGATTGGAGTATATGGTACAATGTATACCTGTTATATTGAGAAGCTAGCATGATTGGAGTATATGGTACAATGTATACCTGTTATATTGAGTAGCTAGCATGATTGGAGTATATGGTACAATGTATACCTGTTATATTGAGAAGCTAGCATGATTGGAGAATATGGTACAATATATACCTGTTATATTGAGTAGCTAGCATGATTGGAGTATATGGTACAATGTATACCTGTTATATTGAGAAGCTAGCATGATTGGAGAATATGGTACAATATATACCTGTTATATTGAGAAGCTAGCATGATTGGAGAATATGGTACAATGTATACCTGTTATATTGAGTAGCTAGCATGATTGGAGAATATGGTACAATGTATACCTGTTATATTGAGTAGCTAGCATGATTGGAGTATATGGTACAATGTATACCTGTTATATTGAGAAGCTAGCATGATTGGAGAATATGGTACAATATATACCTGTTATATTGAGTAGCTAGCATGATTGGAGTATATGGTACAATATATACCTGTTATATTGAGAAGCTAGCATGATTGGAGAATATGGTACAATATATACCTGTTATATTGAGTAGCTAGCATGATTGGAGTATATGGTACAATGTATACTTGTTATATTGAGAAGCTAGCATGATTGGAGTATATGGTACAATGTATACATGTTATATTGAGTAGCTAGCATGATTGGAGTATATGGTACAATGTATACCTGTTATATTGAGAAGCTAGCATGATTGGAGTATATGGTACAATATATACCTGTTATATTGAGTAGCTAGCATGATTGGAGTATATGGTACAATGTATACCTGTTATATTGAGTAGCTAGCATGATTGGAGTATATGGTACAATATATACCTGTTATATTGAGTAGCTAGCATGATTGGAGTATATGGTACAATGTATACCTGTTATATTGAGTAGCTAGCATGATTGGAGCATATGGTACAATGTATACCTGTTATATTGAGAAGCTAGCATGATTGGAGCATATGGTACAATATATACCTGTTATATTGAGAAGCTAGCATGATTGGAGTATATGGTACAATGTATACATGTTATATTGAGTAGCTAGCATGATTGGAGTATATGGTACAATGTATACCTGTTATATTGAGAAGCTAGCATGATTGGAGCATATGGTACAATGTATACCTGTTATATTGAGTAGCTAGCATGATTGGAGTATATGGTACAATGTATACCTGTTATATTGAGTAGCTAGCATGATTGGAGTATATGGTACAATGTATACCTGTTATATTGAGTAGCTAGCATGATTGGAGCATATGGTACAATGTATACCTGTTATATTGAAGCTAGCATGATTGGAGTATATGGTACAATGTATACCTGTTATATTGAGAAGCTAGCATGATTGGAGTATATGGTACAATGTATACCTGTTATATTGAGAAGCTAGCATGATTGGAGTATATGGTACAATGTATACCTGTTATATTGAGAAGCTAGCATGATTGGAGAATATGGTACAATATATACCTGTTATATTGAGAAGCTAGCATGATTGGAGTATATGGTACAATGTATACCTGTTATATTGAGTAGCTAGCATGATTGGAGCATATGGTACAATGTATACCTGTTATATTGAGTAGCTAGCATGATTGGAGTATATGGTACAATATAAAGCTGTTATATTGAGAAGCTAGCATGATTGGAGTATATGGTACAATATATACCTGTTATATTGAGAAGCTAGCATGATTGGAGCATATGGTACAATGTATACCTGTTATATTGAGTAGCTAGCATGATTGGAGTATATGGTACAATGTATACCTGTTATATTGAGAAGCTAGCATGATTGGAGTATATGGTACAATGTATACCTGTTATATTGAGAAGCTAGCATGATTGGAGAATATGGTACAATGTATACCTGTTATATTGAGTAGCTAGCATGATTGGAGCATATGGTACAATATATACCTGTTATATTGAGTAGCTAGCATGATTGGAGCATATGGTACAATATATACCTGTTATATTGAGAAGCTAGCATGATTGGAGCATATGGTACAATATATACCTGTTATATTGAGAAGCTAGCATGATTGGAGCATATGGTACAATATATACCTGTTATATTGAGTAGCTAGCATGATTGGAGCATATGGTACAATGTATACCTGTTATATTGAGTAGCTAGCATGATTGGAGTATATGGTACAATATATACCTGTTATATTGAGAAGCTAGCATGATTGGAGTATATGGTACAATGTATACCTGTTATATTGAGAAGCTAGCATGATTGGAGTATATGGTACAATATATACCTGTTATATTGAGTAGCTAGCATGATTGGAGCATATGGTACAATATATACCTGTTATATTGAGTAGCTAGCATGATTGGAGTATATGGTACAATATATACCTGTTATATTGAGAAGCTAGCATGATTGGAGCATATGGTACAATATATACCTGTTATATTGAGAAGCTAGCATGATTGGAGCATATGGTACAATGTATACCTGTTATATTGAGAAGCTAGCATGATTGGAGCATATGCTACAATGTATACCTGTTATATTGAGTAGCTAGCATGATTGGAGCATATGGTACAATGTATACCTGTTATATTGAGAAGCTAGCATGATTGGAGAATATGGTACAATGTATACCTGTTATATTGAGTAGCTAGCATGATTGGAGCATATGGTACAATGTATACCTGTTATATTGAGAAGCTAGCATGATTGGAGCATATGGTACAATATATACCTGTTATATTGAGAAGCTAGCATGATTGGAGCATATGGTACAATGTATACCTGTTATATTGAGAAGCTAGCATGATTGGAGTATATGGTACAATATATACCTGTTATATTGAGTAGCTAGCATGATTGGAGCATATGGTACAATGTATACCTGTTATATTGAGAAGCTAGCATGATTGGAGCATATGCTACAATGTATACCTGTTATATTGAGTAGCTAGCATGATTGGAGCATATGGTACAATGTATACCTGTTATATTGAGAAGCTAGCATGATTGGAGAATATGGTACAATGTATACCTGTTATATTGAGTAGCTAGCATGATTGGAGCATATGGTACAATGTATACCTGTTATATTGAGAAGCTAGCATGATTGGAGCATATGGTACAATATATACCTGTTATATTGAGAAGCTAGCATGATTGGAGCATATGGTACAATGTATACCTGTTATATAGAGAAGCTAGCATGATTGGAGTATATGGTACAATATATACCTGTTATATTGAGTAGCTAGCATGATTGGAGTATATGGTACAATGTATACCTGTTATATTGAGAAGCTAGCATGATTGGAGTATATGGTACAATATATACCTGTTATATTGAGTAGCTAGCATGATTGGAGAATATGGTACAATGTATACCTGTTATATTGAGAAGCTAGCATGATTGGAGTATATGGTACAATATATACCTGTTATATTGAGTAGCTAGCATGATTGGAGCATATGGTACAATGTATACCTGTTATATTGAGAAGCTAGCATGATTGGAGAATATGGTACAATGTATACCTGTTATATTGAGAAGCTAGCATGATTGGAGTATATGGTACAATGTATACCTGTTATATTGAGTAGCTAGCATGATTGGAGCATATGGTACAATGTATACCTGTTATATTGAGAAGCTAGCATGATTGGAGCATATGGTACAATGTATACCTGTTATATTGAGAAGCTAGCATGATTGGAGCATATGGTACAATATATACCTGTTATATTGAGTAGCTAGCATGATTGGAGTATATGGTACAATATATACCTGTTATATTGAGTAGCTAGCATGATTGGAGTATATGGTACAATGTATACCTGTTATATTGAGAAGCTAGCATGATTGGAGCATATGGTACAATGTATACCTGTTATATTGAGAAGCTAGCATGATTGGAGAATATGGTACAATGTATACCTGTTATATTGAGAAGCTAGCATGATTGGAGTGTAATCATCTTTATCAACCACAGATAAATCAGTTTTTCGTACATCAGTAGGAACAACTGTATCCTGTAAATATATATCAATTTAACATTAGAAAGTACAATACCAACATGTTGATTTCAGCAGGAATTTGACATAGAACAAACTCCAACCTACCAGAATATGAACTTGATTTCCAACACATCAACAATGACAGCAGTATGTTAACATGTTAATAATGATAGCTTTTGTGTTTAAGCATTCTAGAGATGAGGACGCCATACTTGTTCTGAAGCAGCAATTATGTGTTAGAATGTGGGTCAATTGTAGAGAAAACATCATGGTGCTAAGTGTATACAGTAGAGAAGAAGTTAATTGAAGCAGATCTGGATCCATCAGATAACTAGAATCATTCTACATACAGAGTCTTACCTCGAGAATGTTTTCTCTAAGATTTTCCATTCTGCGTTCTCTCTGTGATGCAATAGCTTCACAACAATCACCGCCAAGACTTGCTTCTATGAAAACATCATCTGGTCTACACATATCTTCATCTTCCAAATTAAAATCTCCTCCTCTTTTGATCAAACAACTGGTAAAAATATTGATATATAAAGCCTATGAAAACATTGTATATACAAGTTTAGCACTTTCCAAGGTAACATTGTATTTGGAGACCAGTCACAGAGTAGAGCTTTGATGTAGAACCAAATCAGGAAAATATCAGCCTGCATATATATAAAATTCAAAACCTGCTCAGTTTACTTGGTTCTGATAAAAATTGGATCTGCAGCATTATAACTTTGTTGTACAGGTTGTTGACAGGGTATATAGGGGAAGAAACCTGTCTTTGATTCATATATATAACCTAAGGTGTTAGACGAAGGTTATATGAATCACAGGCAAGTTATATTCCACCATATACCCTACCAACAGCCTGTATGACTGATACTATTCATGGTCACTGTGGCTCAATGTACTTCATACAATAATATACAGTATTTCTCCTAATTAACGCTCCCGCCCTAATTGTCGTGCCCCCACCCCTGGGAGAGGGGAGTGTCTATTTATAGTGGAATAGATTAAGAGTGTGAAGAATAAAATCAACACTTGCCTGAACCGAGTCACCATCTACATCTCTTAATCCTTGATTTTTTACAGATTAAGTAACCCCCAAACAAAACGCTGAAGTCATTTTTCACCTATAACCATGCATAACTCGTGTATATAAGGGCCCAAATTGATATCAATAACACGTTCATGTATGTCACGATTATACACACGCTTGCCAAAAACAATCGGAGGCGGTGCTTGTCGCTTGTCACCTAAACCACTTTTAGTGAATCAGATCACGTACCCGACACATGTGATATGTGAAGCGTGTAATAAAAACAATCCAGAGAACTAAATTAGTCAAACACAAATAACAATTCTAATCACGAGAGTGTACAAAACTATGAAGGGTACTGAAACAATAATTTGTAACGTTAGTTGCACCTGTAGTCGTCGGTCATTTATTTCTCACAAAAAATAGTTGTTTGTCATTTTGTTTATCTTTTTAAGTCAATGCAAAAGCGGACAAATCAGCACAAAATGTTTGAAGTGCTGCGAGTCAAATTTATTTCTTGCAGACTTCAAAGACGCTGCATCTCTACTTGTTAAATCGACAGTTGTCGTCGCATTGTTTGATAAATTTCTAAATTTCTACTCGCAGATTTCAAAGGCGCTGCGTTGTCTTTTAATTTCCGAGGTCGACCAACGTGGGTGGTGATTTTGTCAATGATGCACATGTGATATCTTTTAATTGGCCTGAAATGCTTTTAATAAATACGACTGGGCGTGGTACAAAAACTGTAGACCATCGCATTTTTCACATGTGATTGACACAATCAACAGTTTTACGCGATGGATTATTCTTTTGTTCTGGCAAATTACGATGGATTATTCTTTTGTTCTGGCAAATTACGATGGATTATTCTTTTGTTCTGGCAAATTACGATGGTATATTCTTTTGTTCTGGCAAATTACGGATAAACAATGATAGGTATAAAAATATAACTAGACATAATTATTATATTAGTTGTCACTTGTAATCTGTAATTTTCACACGCATTTTGCCAGTATGCGAGTGTTAATTTTTGAGCCTTGACAATAACGTTGTTTTTTAGTTTAAAATAAAACTATGTAAGTAAACTGTGTATTAAATGAACATGCCATGACTTTTCTGCTTAGAAGCTCGAGTCTACGAGAGAACGGCATACATAAAGTCATAGTCTGCTGAAAATAAAATTGAACCGGATCACAATGAGGTTGCAATTTGACTTACTTATTCTAAAAAGATCGTCATTTTAATGTAAGTTTTGGTGACAGTAGGCAATTGTGACATGTTTTACTGAAATACTATGTTTACGGCCTATTGGAGAAAATATTCAGAGAATATTACCGTTTTTTGGGCTTAAATAGATTAGGAGAAATAGGGTATATAAATATATCCATGGTAATCTATATACAGAATCTATTTTAAACTTTTGTTTGGAACCAAGGTTGTACTTTTTCATACAGATAGGAATGAAGTACAGATATAAATATTTACTTGACAACGTTGATATAGTGGTTGTAGACAGCATAATGAAGTACAGATATAAATATTTACTTGACAACGTTGATATAGTGGTGGTAGACAGCATAATGCAGTGCAGATATAAATATTTACTTGACAACGTTGATATAGTGGTTGTAGACAGCATAATGCAGTACAGATATAAATATTTACTTGACAACGTTGATATAGTGGTTGTAGACAGCATAATGAAGTACAGATATAAATATTTACTTGACAACGTTGATATAGTGGTTGTAGACAGCATAATGAAGTACAGATATAAATATTTACTTGACAACGTTGATATAGTGGTGGTAGACAGCATAATGCAGTGCAGATATAAATATTTACTTGACAACGTTGATATAGTGGTTGTAGACAGCATAATGCAGTACAGATATAAATATTTACTTGACAACGTTGATATAGTGGTTGTAGACAGCATAATGCAGTACAGATATAAATATTTACTTGACAACGTTGATATAGTGGTTGTAGACAGCATAATGCAGTACAGATATAAATATTTACTTGACAACCTTGATATAGTGGTTGTAGACAGCATAATGCAGTGCAGATATAAATATTTACTTGACAACATTGATATAGTGGTTGTAGACAGCATAATGCAGTACAGATATAAATATTTACTTGACAACGTTGATATAGTGGTTGTAGACAGCATAATGCAGTACAGATATAAATATTTACTTGACAACGTTGATATAGTGGTTGTAGACAGCATAATGCAGTACAGATATAAATATTTACTTGACAACGTTGATATAGTGGTTGTAGACAGCATAATGAAGTACAGATATAAATATTTACTTGACAACGTTGATATAGTGGTTGTAGACAGCATAATGCAGTGCAGATATAAATATTTACTTGACAACGTTGATATAGTGGTTGTAGACAGCATAATGAAGTACAGATATAAATATTTACTTGACAACGTTGATATAGTGGTTGTAGACAGCATAATGCAGTACAGATATAAATATTTACTTGACAACGTTGATATAGTGGTTGTAGACAGCATAATGCAGTACAGATATAAATATTTACTTGACAACGTTGATATAGTGGTTGTAGACAGCATAATGCAGTACAGATATAAATATTTACTTGACAACGTTGATATAGTGGTTGTAGACAGCATAATGCAGTGCAGATATAAATATTTACTTGACAACGTTGATATAGTGGTTGTAGACAGCATAATGAAGTACAGATATAAATATTTACTTGACAACGTTGATATAGTGGTTGTAGACAGCATAATGAAGTACAGATATAAATATTTACTTGACAACGTTGATATAGTGGTTGTAGACAGCATAATGCAGTACAGATATAAATATTTACTTGACAACGTTGATATAGTGGTTGTAGACAGCATAATGCAGTACAGATATAAATATTTACTTGACAACGTTGATATAGTGGTTGTAGACAGCATAATGCAGTACAGATATAAATATTTACTTGACAACGTTGATATAGTGGTTGTAGACAGCATAATGCAGTGCAGTTTTCTTTGTTTTCTCATTTTGTTTGTTTGGATCAGCACCAAAAATACACATCAGTGTCTGAAAACATACATATAGTGTATATAATGTCAATCTTGATTTGCAGTAAGCGAAAACTCAAATTCCCGCCCGATGGTATCTATTAAACGACTTTTCTCTAACGCGACCTGTGACCGCATTCAACCAGTCCCGACAGGAATAAAATAGTTAAATAATCCATTTTATGCCGACTCGCCCTCTTTTTTCTTTACTTTAAAGATTGTCGTGCCGACAAACTTCTTTATACTCAACAAGAGAATGAACAGGTCAGACAAAAACACATGGTAAAATTGAACACTGGGTTCCAATGTGTAAACTCTCACTGTGTTTCATATGTAATCCTGTTTAATAGACCCCGTAAAATCATTATCTTATAAAAACCGTTTATTACTGTCAGCCTGTATTAATACACACATGGATTATAGTTTGAGTATTATTCCAGTTATTAGCTGTTAATACTTTGTCATTACTGAATTCATGACGTCACGCCATGTGCAGATTCTTGTTACTGTGTGATGTGACGTCACGCCATGTGCAGATTCTTGTTACTGTGTGATGTGATGTCATGCCATGTGCAGATTCTTGTTACTGTGTGATGTGACGTCACGCCATGTGCAGATTCTTGTTACTGTGTGATGTGATGTCACGCCATGTGCAGATTCTTGTTACTGTGTGATGTGATGTCACGCCATGTGCAGATTCTTGTTACTGTGTGATGTGATGTCACGCCATGTGCAGATTCTTGTTACTGTGTGATGTGACGTCACGCCATGTGCAGATTCTTGTTACTGTGTGATGTGATGTCACGCCATGTGCAGATTCTTGTTACTGTGTGATGTGATGTCACGCCATGTACAGATTCTTGTTACTGTGTGATGTGATGTCACGCCATGTGCAGATTCTTGTTACTGTGTGATGAGTACATGACGTCACGCCATGTGCAGATTCTTGTTACTGTGTGATGAGTACATGACGTCACGCCATGTGCAGATTCTTGTTACTGTGTGATGTGATGTCACGCCATGTGCAGATTCTTGTTACTGTGTGATGAGTACATGACGTCACGCCATGTGCAGATTCTTGTTACTGTGTGATGAGTACATGATGTCACGCCATGTGCAGATTCTTGTTACTGTGTGATGAGTACATGACGTCACGCCATGCGCAGATTCTTGTTACTGTGTGATGAGTACATGACGTCACGCCATGTGCAGATTCTTGTTACTGTGTGATGAGTACATGACGTCATGCCATGTGCAGATTCTTGTTACTGTGTGATGTGATGTCACGCCATGTGCAGATTCTTGTTACTGTGTGATGTGATGTCACGCCATGTGCAGATTCTTGTTACTGTGTGATGAGTACATGATGTCTCGCCATGTGCAGATTCTTGTTACTGTGTGATGTGATGTCACGCCATGTGCAGATTCTTGTTACTGTGTGATGAGTACATGACGTCACGCCATGTGCAGATTCTTGTTACTGTGTGATGAGTACATGACGTCACGCCATGTGCAGATTCTTGTTACTGTGTGATGAGTACATGACGTCACGCCATGTGCAGATTCTTGTTACTGTGTGATGAGTACATGACGTCACGCCATGTGCAGATTCTTGTTACTGTGTGATGAGAACATGACGTCACGCCATGTGCAGATTCTTGTTACTGTGTGATGAGTACATGACGTCACGCCATGTGCAGATTCTTGTTACTGTGTGATGAGTACATGACGTCACGCCATGTGCAGATTCTTGTTACTGTGTGATGAGTACATGACGTCACGCCATGTGCAGATTCTTGTTACTGTGTGATGAGTACATGACGTCACGCCATGTGCAGATTCTTGTTACTGTGTGATGAGTACATGACGTCACGCCATGTGCAGATTCTTGTTACTGTGTGATGAATACATGATGTCACGCCATGTGCAGATTCTTGTTACTGTGTGATGAGTACATGATGTCACGCCATGTGCAGATTCTTGTTACTGTGTGATGTGATGTCACGCCATGTGCAGATTCTTGTTACTGTGTGATGAGTACATGACGTCACGCCATGTGCAGATTCTTGTTACTGTGTGATGAGTACATGACGTCACGCCATGTGCAGATTCTTGTTACTGTGTGATGTGACGTCACGCCATGTGCAGATTCTTGTTACTGTGTGATGAGTACATGACGTCACGCCATGTGCAGATTCTTGTCACTGTGTGATGAGTACAGTGTACTAATTATAGACTGAAAACTATTATGTACCGTGTAAATGTGTGTGTCTGTGTTTTGCATTTTACTTAGCGTGTGTGATAAGAAACTTATTGAATTTTAAGCACGAGGCATCTACACCTATTCAAAGTACAGGAACCTTGTCACATTGGATAACTTACGGGGAATTTCAGAATTAGGCATTTGTACATACTTAATGTTCTATTGCCTAGTGAGATGACAGAATAGTTTAATTTACAAGCTTTGTTTCACAACATAGATTCATTTAAATGGAAAGAGGATGGTATTTATATGTTTTGATTGTTCAGTTGGACATTTATTTGTTCTTAACTTAATTAAATTTGTTGATATCTATTAAGAGACCACTTTATTAAGCGACCATTTTTTGGCTGTCCCTTGGGTGGTCTCTTAATACAAGATTGACTGTATACACATGGAAGTGAACAAATCTTTACTGCTTATAGACATTACATACTTTCCTTCCTTAAACCATTAGCCAGTATCATCTAACCATATCTGCATATACAACAGAAACCATTGATGAATAGAAAAAACACTAAATACATGTACATTGACAAGGATTGTCCTTAGTACATAAAAGAGTCTTCAAGATATACCAGTCATTTGTCACAAATCTCCAACAAGCATTATTTTACCTCACATAATGTTTCATTGCCTTCCTGAGCTGCAATCATTAATGTAGTCATTCCCTCATCATTGTACAAGTCTATGTCCGCTTTTTGTAATCCAACAATTGACATAAGGAACGGTAAGTGACCCAAACCTACAATAATATAAGCAAACGGTAAGTGACCCAAACCTACAATAATATAAACAATGAGTTTTTACTAAACGAAAAATACAAAAAAAGTTGTAACTAATCAAAACCTTCCATATAAAGTTGTAACTAATCAAAACCTTCCATATAAAGCCTGTAACTAATCAAAACCTTCCATATAAAGCCTGTAACTAATCAAAACCTTCCATATAAAGCCTGTAACTAATCAAAACCTTCCATATAAAGCCAAATTGGTAATGAGCCAAAACTTCATTTTATACTCAAACTTTAAATATGAACCCAAAGTTGTAAGTTGCCAAAACCTATAGTATTCAAAAGATTTATAGTTGATAACCATGTAATATAACCCTGCATATCAAAGGTCGGACTTGTACAACCAACGCAGACAGGATACACATTGTACAGTAACTTATTGTGTTGAAATAGAATTGTATGGAATATTTAACAAGAAAAGAAAAAAGAGCACGTACCAGCACGAGCAGCAACATGAACCAGAAACTGTCCATCCTTTTGTAATTTATTTACATTTAAATCAAATGTCTGAAATACAGAAAGAAATCCAAGTCTTGTGTATGTTACCAACTGGGCCAGCCATTTAAAGTTTGAGAAGAGACTAGTCTCAAAACTCCAAATTTGACTGTATGTTTCTTTATGAGTCTTTAAATTGACCAATGGCAAGGCTGCCATCTGAGACAGGTCATATTCAAACAATATTTTGACAGAATAACATGACAACAATGAATATACATTCAACATACAAACAAACATCCTTCAACTATTCCTGTGTAATCAGACGTTTCGCTGAAAATATTTTGTAAAACATTTTACGTGATACTGTACAAAATCATGCATTACCAATTAAGCGGTCATTGATACAATCAAAATCGACACATCAATGATCATGCATTACCAATTAAGCCGTCATTGATACAATCAATATCGACACATCAATGATCATGCATTACCAATTAAGCTGTCATTGATACAATCAATATCCACACATCAATGATCATTTTCCTGACGAGTGACATTCGATACACATTTACAAATATCGATATTATGGTGGGAAAATAAGGGAGAATGGGTACAGTCTAAATGTACCAATTTAGCATAATGTCTCTTTGTAGTCAGCTGCTTGTTAAACAGTGCTCTAGTGGATAGTGTATTCCAAATGTCGGTAATATAATATAGTACTGTGAAGTTAAGAATATGAATTGATTACTTAAATGGTATTGTAAAAATACATGTTGAACATTTAAACATTTAGGGCATACTTACACAAACACACAGAAGTATAGGAGTTAACATACTTACACAAACACACAGATGTATAGGAGTTAACATACTTACACAAACACACAGAAGTATAGGAGTTAACATACTTACACAAACACACAGAAGTATAGGAGTTAACATACTTACACAAACACACAGAAGTATAGGAGTTAACATACTTACACAAACACACAGAAGTATAGGAGTTAACATACTTACACAAACACACAGAAGTATAGGAGTTAACATACTTACACAAACACACAGAAGTATAGGAGTTAACATACTTACACAAACACACAGAAGTATAGGAGTTAACATACTTACACAAACACACAGAAGTATAGGAGTTAACATACTTACACAAACACACAGAAGTATAGGAGTTAACATACTTACACAAACACACAGAAGTATAGGAGTTAACATACTTACACAAACACACAGAAGTATAGGAGTTAACATACTTACACAAACACACAGAAGTATAGGAGTTAACATACTTACACAAACACACAGAAGTATAGGAGTTAACATACTTACACAAACACACAGAAGTATAGGAGTTAACATACTTACACAAACACACAGAAGTATAGGAGTTAACATACTTACACAAACACACAGAAGTATAGGAGTTAACATACTTACACAAACACACAGAAGTATAGGAGTTAACATACTTACACAAACACACAGAAGTATAGGAGTTAACATACTTACACAAACACACAGAAGTATAGGAGTTAACATACTTACACAAACACACAGAAGTATAGGAGTTAACATACTTACACAAACACACAGAAGTATAGGAGTTAACATACTTACACAAACACACAGAAGTATAGGAGTTAACATACTTACACAAACACACAGAAGTATAGGAGTTAACATACTTACACAAACACACAGAAGTATAGGAGTTAATAGTCTATTAAAGGAATTTAAAAAATAATCGGTACATTAATATATCCTCAATATTTGTCATATTTGCCAAAATGTGTATCAATGATAGCCCTAATAACCAATGTTGTGAAAATATGTGGCATTTCCATACGGCTGAGTACCAAAGCACTCTTTCCTGATATGGACAAATTCTACTAAAATGGCTCAGTAAGTCAATGCTTCATAAATAATGTTAAACCATACAATTATCACTTAATAAGAATCTATAAATAACACATCACACATTCTCAAAATAGTTACCTGCAGTTTTTTCTGAAATTCATACAGACATTTAGGATATTTTGCAAGTTTAAATAAAATATCCACATCATGCTGTGTTGGTTTCAGTTGAGACATATTTCTGTGTTTGTTGGTCAAAAATGATGCCTGAAGTTTGGCTGGCATATTTTGTATCTGTTTACGGATTCTCGGACATCCACACACATCAAATGCTGTTTTCCCTGAAGCACAAACATTACAATATTCATTTTAATTTACAAGACTGGAACAGACGTGAAAGCTGAGATGCCAGAACTAAGTCCCTTATACCCAACCCTCCCCAGTACAGAACTAACTATTGCCACACACCCCACCCTCCCCAGTACAGAACTTACTATTGCCACACACCCCACCCTCCCCAGTACAGAACTTACTATTGCCACATACCCCACCCTCCCCAGTACAGAACTTACTATTGCCACACACCCCACCCTCCCCAGTACAGAACTTACTATTGCCACATACCCCACCCTCCCCAGTACAGAACTTACTATTGCCACACACCCCACCCTCCCCAGTACAGAACTTACTATTGCCACAAGCCCCACCCTCCCCAGTACAGAACTTACTATTGCCACACACCCCACCCTCCCCAGTACAGAACTTACTATTGCCACACACCCCACCCTCCCCAGTACAGAACTTACTATTGCCATACACTCATCCTCCCCAGTACAGAACTTACTATTGCCACACACCTCACCCTCCCCAGTACAGAACTTACTATTGCCACATACCCCACCCTCCCCAGTACAGAACTTACTATTGCCACATACCCCACCCTCCCCAGTACAGAACTTACTATTGCCACATACCCCACCCTCCCCAGTACAGAATTTACTATTGCCACATACCCCACCCTCCCCAGTACAGAACTTACTATTGCCACATACCCCACCCTCCCCAGTACAGAACTTACTATTGCCACACACCCCACCCTCCCCAGTACAGAACTTACTATTGCCACACACCCCACCCTCCCCAGTACAGAACTTACTATTGCCACACACCTCACCCTCCCCAGTACAGAACTTACTATTGCCACATACCCCACCCTCCCCAGTACAGAACTTACTATTGCCACATACCCCACCCTCCCCAGTACAGAACTTACTATTGCCACATACCCCACCCTCCCCAGTACAGAACTTACTATTGCCACAAACCCCACCCTCCCCAGTACAGAACTTACTATTGCCACAAACCCCACCCTCCCCAGTACAGAACTTACTATTGCCACACACCCCACCCTCCCCAGTACAGAACTTACTATTGCCACACACCCCACCCTCCCCAGTACAGAACTTACTATTGCCACACACCCCACCCTCCCCAGTACAGAACTAACTATTGCCACACACCCCACCCTCCCCAGTACAGAACTTACTATTGCCACACACCCCACCCTCCCCAGTACAGAACTTACTATTGCCACACACATATTTTAACTAAATAATCAGACCACGGACAAACACCAATTTTCTCCAGAACTACGGGTGATCATGTTCATGATGTTTCACTGTCAGTAAATATAAATTAATATTCTGTTAATAAAGACCCAGCGTAATATTACCAGATTTATCTTTGATGTTCGTCAATACACCATACTGTGTACATATCTGTACAGCATCCAGGTTTTGTAGAACACACGCCAGATGTAAGAGACTACCATCGGCCTCATTGTAATAATCCTTGCCTGTAATACACAACTAATAATGTCATGTAAATAATATAATACTAAAACTAAATATGGTGAACAATCTCCGAATGCAGCCTTGTAATTGGTCAATTTAGGATTGTGCTAAGAATCAATCAGATGCTTGCATTTTGAAACTGGTCTCTGACATTAGATTTATAACTTCACACACAGATATTTCTTCCATCGACCAATCAAACCTTTCTGGTAATATAATTGTAACAACAAACTAAATGTACTACGCACAACTTTAGAATGCAAGTCAAATATCTGAATTAACTTACCGATGAATTTCAAATCAATGAGAACTTGCAAAATCCAGACAGGAGCGCCACACATAACAAGTTGTATCAATTCCCATAATGCATCTCTCAATCCAGTTCCTTCTACACATACACTATCAGCTAAAGTCACCTCCATTTTACTTTTTGTTGGCCAAAGTTTTTTAAAATCGACTAAAGCTTCTCCATGTATATATCCTGAGAATGACATCTCTGACCGCCAGAACATGTTACATATAGTAGCTTGATTGTCATTGGCTTGCCATACTTCAGTGCTTTTTCGTTGAGGTATAAATTTCTTTTCTATCTGAATACTTTTACCAAATGACTTCTCATCATCGAAAGTGTGTGAGTGATAGAGGCCATTACACTGACAATGTTCAGGAATTTTCATTTCTGACACTTGTGATAATCTGTCTAGTGAAACTCTACTTCCTAAATTGGATTTAGAACCAGACCGTTTTGTCTTAATACTATTTAGGGAAATTCTACTTCCTACATTTGATTTAGAACCAGACTGTTTTGTCTTAATACTATTTAGGGAAATTCTACTTCCTACATTTGATTTAGAACCAGACTGTTTTGTCTTAATACTATTTAGGGAAATTCTACTTCCTACATTTGATTTAGAACCAGACGGTTTTGTCTTAATACTTTCTGTCGAAGCTCTACTACATACACTAGATCTAGAACCAGACTGTTTTGTCGTGCTACTAACTGACAGTTTTCTTGTTGACCAGTCTGAGCTCTCATTCTCGTATCTCTGGTATCGTAACTCTGGGTTACCGATGTTGTGACCAAATTTCACTGATGACAAAAACCAAGAATCTGTACTTTCTAAGTCAGGAGGTTTCCTTGCTTGCGTAACATTATCATGAACACCAGGATATACTGAGTATTTTCCTTCAGTCGAAGATGGCACAACAGCAACAGATTGTGTAAAATCACTTGAGTTTGGCTTTGATGACGTTTGTTCATTCTGAAGAGCCATATCAAAAGATCGGGTGAAATCAACGTCTCTTCTTGATCTGTTCAGCAGAAACCCCTCCTGATCATCCTGTTTAGAAAACATATTGACAAGCCAAGTGTTTGGATAGTAACCCATCATTTTACTTATTGATAACTTGTGCGAGTTAAAAAAGTCAATCTTTATTTGTTTATTGTCCCAATCTCAGAATAAAGCCTTGCTATAGGTCAATTCTAAGGTATAGCTTATAAACAACCAATCAGACTCTGAATTTTGAGACTGGTCTCCCATGATAAAATAGCTGAGGTAAGGGAAGGTAGGAACAAAGGTTGGTGGTGAAAGACTTGTCTCCATTATATTAGACTGTGAGTGAGGTTGGTTAGTGTGGAGGTAGGTCGGCTATATCTTCTATATAGTGGAGTCTGGGTAAAATGGAAGCTTCTGTGGGCAGGAACATCTGTGTTGATAGAAGCATGGTTTAAATCTGAAAGAAACAGAAATTAAAACATCATAATACAAAGGTTTGTGTATCAGAACTACCAACGTGTCCCCACTTTGTGACAGTGTCAAGTAGTCCAGATACACTCAGATTATTGGGATAAGGAATGGTATGATTATTGGGATAAGGAATGGTAAGATTATGGGGATAAGGAATGGTAAGATTATTGGGATACATAATGGTAAGTTTATTGGGATAAGGAATGGTAAGATTATTGGGATAAGGAATGGTATGATTATTGGGATACGGAATGGTATGATTATGGGGATAAGGAATGGTATGATTATTGGGATACATAATGGTAAGTTTATTGGGATAAGGAATGGTAAGATTATTGGGATAAGGAATGGTATGATTATTGGGATACGGAATGGTATGATTATGGGGATAAGGAATGGTATGATTATTGGGATACATAATGGTAAGATTATTGGGATAAGGAATGGTAAGATTATTGGGATACATAATGGTAAGATTATTGGGATAAGGAATGGTAAGATTATTGGGATAAGGAATGGTAAGATTATTGGGATACACAATGGTATGATTATTGGGATACACAATGGTATGATTATTGGGATAAGGAATGGTAAGATTATTGGGATAAGGAATGGTAAGATTATTGGGATAAGGAATGGTATGATTATTGGGATACAGAATGGTATGATTATTGGGATACATAATGGTAAGATAATGGGGATACATAATGGTATGATTATTGGGATAAGGAATAGTTATGTCATGAAATATGTTAAACTTACTCCAATTCAACACAAAGTTAATACAGAAGATAGGAAAATCCGACATGAACGAGGTAAAATATATTTGGTATTTAAATAACACTGTGTATCATTTGTGTATCAAGGAAGTAATTCTGATAGGTTATTATTATCCCCAATCATAGTCTTTGGTGACATTATTTATCAAAACAATGATATTTTTTTATCAATTTGTAATCTAAAATAATGACAATAACATTGGGAACAACACATTACAATGATACAACCAGGTATATAATGTGGTTATGACAAAATAATAGTGATATCATCTTTTATTTGCTATCTAGGACATTTTTTTTTTGATAGTATTTAAGCTTAAAATGTTTTAACCCCTATATTACTAACACTGTAATTAACACTGTTGCCAAGTGGTCCGAGCATCAAGTCATCAATACCATTCACTTTAAATGTCAAGGTTCTGACTTTGAATCTCACCTGTCAATTTTAGGGTACAGTAAAACCTCACTAAAGACCACCTCAAAATTAAGAACACCATTTTCAAGACCCTTTTTACTGTTTTGTTTCTTATTTAACCTCAATATTAAGACCACCTCAATAAGAAGACCAGCTTTCAAGGGACCCAAGGGTGGTCTTATTATTGAGGTTTTACTGTATATTTGATTAAAAATTGAAGTATATATTGTAATATTTGTTTTATTTTGAGATATTTATTTTCTTCAATATGAAGTATCTAGTACACTTATTAACCAAACTTAGAAAAACAGAACTATGTCCACACCTTAATACAGGGATAATTTAAGCAAGCAATTTTTGCGATTGCTCGCACAAAAATCGTCTAAATCTCATTGAAAAAACATAAATGCGATAGAATATGCGCTGGCTCGCATTTTGCGTATTTTGTGCCTTTTCGCTAATTTAACGTCTTTTTGCTCAATTGTTTACAAACGTTTTACACACTGTATTTTATAAACGTCTATATTATCTGAAGTGATGCACAGTAATGAGATGAGAAAACGTCGTCTGCCATACGCATTGTAACATAATCAGTTTAATAAATTACGTAGCATCAGTTGATATCAATACACAAGTGTTTCATTCTAGTCAATATGAATAAAATTACTTATCAATCAATGTTTTATTATTGCGTCTCCCATTTCTCATTAAAAATCTAGCTGAAATTGAAATTCTCTCACCAATTTTGGACAAATGGGAGCAATTCTCTCATTGAAAATCAGACTTAGAATTAACCCTGTGATACAATAAATGTGTACATTTATGAAAGATCTTTTGTCAACGATGACATAATTTATGTCTGGTCAGTCTATTCTAGCACTCAATTACAATTAAATATTCATGCACAAAACGATTGTAGAAAAATGACTACCGGCACTTCTACCGGCACTTCTACCGGCACTTCTACCGGCACTTCTAAGCTCATCTTCATTAATTCCAACAACTGCACATCCAAAAAACTGTCATTTTATGATAATGAATAGATTAATGTTAATACTGGCAACATTACATTGTGAACAATATCAGCTATTATTTACTTAAGCTAATATGTCATATGGTATCACATGGTGTTAACAGAGATAACATAATGTACAATTAGTTTATACATTGTATATCTATGGACAGACACACAACTATTGTACCTGTGTCAGTACCAATATTGAGATAGATTAGTTAAGCACCAAACAAACAATATATAAACATTACAAATTGATCGATTATCACAATTGTTTCACAAAGTGTAATGATAATTATCTTCATTTGAACATTGAAACAAACATTTTTATATTGTACAGACTTCTTGCATACAAATAAACAACATAGAAAGTTCATCAATATATATATGAAGATAATGAATAGAACGTTTTGTTTATAGAGTATGTAATAGGTAGCAGTCCTCATGGTTTGAATGGTAAGTTAGAGAGTTTGGACATCGATCTCAATAGGTAAGTACTGAGCAGTTGTAAAACTGACCAATTGACCAATGACAATGATGCAAAAGGCTCTACTAAGCAGTTGATAAACTGACCAATGACAAGGCATCAACAGGTTAAACTGAGCAGTTGTAAAACTGACCAACTGACCAATGACTAAGCTTCAACAGGTTGTACTGAGCAGTCGTAAAACCGACCAACTAACCAATGACAAAGCTGCAACATGTAGTACTGAGCAGTTGTATAACTGAAAGACTGACCAATGACAAGGCTTCAACATGTTGTACTGAGCAGTCATAAAACTGGCCAACTGACCAAGACAAGGCCACAGCAGGTTGTACTGAGCAGTCGTAAAACTGGCCAACTGACCAATGACAAGGCTTCAACAGGTTGTACTGAGCAGTCATAAAACTGGCCAACTGACCAATGAAAAGGCTGCAGCAGGTTGTACTGAGCAGTAGTAAAACTGGCCAACTGACCAATGACAAGGCTTCAACAGGTTGTACTGAGCAGTCATAAAACTGACCAACTGACCAATGACAAGGCTTCAACAGGTTGTACTGAGCTGTCATAAAACTGACCAACTGACCAATGAAAAGGCTTCAACAGGTTGTACTGAGCAGTCGTAAAACTGAATGACTGACCAATGACAAGGCTGCAGCAGGTTGTACTGAGCAGTCATAAAACTGGCCAACTGACCAATGACAAGGCTTCAACAGGTTGTACTGAGCAGTCATAAAACTGACCAACTGACCAATGACAAGGCTTCAACACGTTGTACTGAGGAGTTGTAAAACTGGCCAACTGACCAATGACAAGGCTGCAGCAGGTTGTACTGAGCAGTCATAAAACTGACCAATGACAAGGCTTCAACAGGTTGTACTGAGTAGTCATAAAACTGGCCAACTGACCAATGACAAGGCTGCAACAGGTTGTACTGAGGAGTTGTAAAACTGACCAACTGACCAATGACAAGGCTTCAACAGGTTGTACTGGTCAGTAGTAAAACTGACCAACTGACCAATGACAAGGCTTCAACAGGTTGTACTGAGCAGTAGTAAAACTGGCCAACTGACCAATGACAAGGCTGCAACAGGTTGTACTGAGTAGTCATAAAACTGATCAACTGACCAATGACAAGGCTGCAGCAGGTTGTACTGAGCAGTCATAAAACTGATCAACTGACCAATGACAAGGCTGCAGCAGGTTGTACTGAGCAGTCATAAAACTGATCAACTGACCAATGACAAGGCTGCAGCAGGTTGTACTGAGTAGTCATAAAACTGATCAACTGACCAATGACAAGGCTGCACTGAGCAGTTGTAAAACTGGCCAATAACAAAATTCACAGTGTGTCTGCTGTGCAAGTATAGAATAGAATACTGTGTAAAAGTTTTGCAGCTGTGCAAGTATGGAATAGAATACTGTGTCAAAGTTTTGCAGCTGTGCAAGTATGGAATAGAATACTGTGTCAAAGTTTTGCAGCTGTGCAAGTATAGAATAGAATACTGTGTCAAAGTTTTGCAGCTGTGCAAGTATGGAATAGAATACTGTGTCAAAGTTTTGCAAACACCTGAATTCTAAGCTTTGTGTTTGTAACTGTAATTTTTTCAGTTATATATTTCAGAACACACAATGAATGATAGTATAATGTAATAAGTCCACACATGTCAAACTGTTCATTCAAATAGTTTCATATGATTAAATATATGCATGGTCTTAACTTATTTAAATAAGTCAGTGATCTTGAATATCTTCCTGATGGATATCAGCATACTGACACATGAATTAACTATATGACCATATATGAACATAATGGACACATAATGAGGATATATGGTAAACGACTGTGTAGTTGATGTAATCCAGCATTTTGGGTTAGGTTTAGTTTTCCTTCAATGACAGATAATACTAAATTAATTCTGCCAGCAGAATGTAAAATTCACCAATTCTGGCAAGTGTATGCTTTTCTCTGACATTTCAAGCTAAACACAAACCAAACTTCTGTTTACTATATATCAAACACAAACAAAACTTCTGTTTACTATATATCTAACACAAACCAAACTTCTGTTTACTATATATCTAACACAAACCAAACTTCTGTTTACTATATATCTAACACAAACCAAACTTCTGTTTACTATATATCAAACACAAACAAAACTTCTGTTTACTATATATCTAACACAAACCAAACTTCTGTTTACTATATATCTAACACAAACCAAACTTCTGTTTACTATATATCTAACACAAACCAAACTTCTGTTTACTATATATCTAACACAAACCAAACTTCTGTTTACTATATATCTAACACAAACCAAACTTCTGTTTACTATATATCTAACACAAACCAAACTTCTGTTTACTATATATCTAACATCAATATTTATTATTTAAAGTACAAGGGGTGAAAACTTCAAAAGAATTTTGAAGAAGAAATATCCGACTATCTGTTACAAATATGTAGAGATATTCCAAATCATTAAACATTTAAAACAGTGTTTAAATTTCTGACTGAATACTGATTACCCCATGTCTGCTGATTACAGCATCAAATATACTGGTCAAAAGTACAAGGGGGGTTGGGTTAGGGTAGTAAAACCCTAACCCCCTTACCCCATGTCTGCTGATTACAGCATCAAATATACTGGTCAAAAGTACAAAACTGCCAGTACTAGTTCATAGAGAGACTAATGATTACAGCATCAAATATACTGGTCAAAAGTACAAAACTGCCAGTACTAGTTCATAGAGAGACTAATGATTACAGCATCAAATATACTGGTCAAAAGTACAAAACTGCCAGTACTAGTTCATAGATAGACTAATGATTACAGCATCAAATATACTGGTCAAAGTACAAAACTGCCAGTACTAGTTCATAGATAGACTAATGATTACAGCATCAAATATACTGGTCAAAGTACAAAACTGCCAGTACTAGTTCATAGAGAGACTAATGATTACAGCATCAAATATACTGGTCAAAAGTACAAAACTGCCAGTACTAGTTCATAGAGAGACTAATGATTACAGCATCAAATATATACTGGTCAAAGTACAAAACTGCCAGTACTAGTTCATAGATAGACTAATGATTACAGCATCAAATATACTGGTCAAAGTACAAAACTGCCAGTACTAGTTCATAGAGAGACTAATGATTACAGCATCAAATATACTGGTCAAAAGTACAAAAGTGCCAGTACTAGTTCATAGAGAGACTAATGATTACAGCATCAAATATACTGGTCAAAGTACAAAACTGCCAGTACTAGTTCATAGAGAGACTAATGATTACAGCATCAAATATACTGGTCAAAAGTACAAAACTGCCAGTACTAGTTCATAGAGTGACTAATGATTACAGCATCAAATATACTGGTCAAAAGTACAAAACTGCCAGTACTAGTTCATAGAGTGACTAATGATTACAGCATCAAATATATACTGGTCAAAAGTACAAAAGTGCCAGTACTAGTTCATAGAGAGACTAATGATTACAGCATCAAATATACTGGTCAAAGTACAAAACTGCCAGTACTAGTTCATAGAGAGACTAATGATTACAGCATCAAATATACTGGTCAAAAGTACAAAAGTGCCAGTACTAGTTCATAGAGAGACTAATGATTACAGCATAAAATATACTGGTCAAAGTACAAAACTGCCAGTACTAGTTCATAGAGAGACTAATGATTACAGCATCAAATATACTGGTCAAAAGTACAAAAGTGCCAGTACTAGTTCATAGAGAGACTAATGATTACAGCATCAAATATACTGGTCAAAGTACAAAACTGCCAGTACTAGTTCATAGAGAGACTAATGATTACAGCATCAAATATACTGGTCAAAAGTACAAAACTGCCAGTACTAGTTCATAGAGTGACTAATGATTACAGCATCAAATGTACTGGTCAAAAGTACAAAACTGCCAGTACTAGTTCATAGAGAGACTAATGATTACAGCATCAAATATATACTGGTCAAAAGTACAAAAGTGCCAGTACTAGTTCATAGAGAGACTAATGATTACAGCATCAAATATACTGGTCAAAGTACAAAACTGCCAGTACTAGTTCATAGAGAGACTAATGATTACAGCATCAAATATACTGGTCAAAAGTACAAAAGTGCCAGTACTAGTTCATAGAGAGACTAATGATTACAGCATCAAATATACTGGTCAAAGTACAAAACTGCCAGTACTAGTTCATAGAGAGACTAATGATTACAGCATCAAATATACTGGTCAAAAGTACAAAACTGCCAGTACTAGTTCATAGAGAGACTAATGATTACAGCATCAAATATACTGGTCAAAAGTACAAAACTGCCAGTACTAGTTCATAGAGAGACTAATGATTACAGCATCAAATATACTGGTCAAAAGTACAAAACTGCCAGTACTAGTTCATAGAGAGACTAATGATTACAGCATCAAATATACTGGTCAAAGTACAAAACTGCCAGTACTAGTTCATAGAGACTAAAAAACTACTAGATACATTTTCTGTTGATTTTGATTGAAGTAAGCTTCAACATATTTAAGTCAAATGAACTACAGAATTTAGAAAACAGTTGAACCAAACTAAAATCAAAATAATGCTTAGAATCATAAAATTATTAGATCACTTTGTCATAATGTAGTGAAGAAGATTAATGCATTTAAGTGCGCAGCTTATCATTCCTAAAAGCTGTTTTAATGTTAGGTTTTTTTATTAAGTAACATATCACTTAATCAGTTGATTGCTACAAATGAAATTAAGGACACAGGGAACTGCTAAACCAAAATGAATTTCAAAATAAGATACAGACCACGGAGGAATTAAGTTACAGACCGCGGAAAATTGGGAGGAAACGTCTTGGGAGGAAACGACTTGGGGGTGAAACTTCTGACAACCCGGCACATTAAAAAGTGGCATAGTACATTTAACTGTTTTGTCAATCATTAATTCATCCCAAAGGGGGTCGGTACAGTAAAAAATCGACTACCATAATATACTATGGGTCGGCACATTAAAAAATCGACTTCCATCATATACTAGGGGTCGGCACATTAAAAAATCGACTTCCATCATATACTAGGGGTCGGCACATTAAAAAATCGACTTCCATCATATACTAGGGGTCGGCACATTAAAAAATCGACTTCCATCATATACTAGGGGTCGGCACATTAAAAAATCGACTTCCATCATATACTAGGGGTCGGCACATTAAAAAATCGACTTCCATCATATACTAGGGGTCGGCACATTAAAAAGTGGCATAGTACATTTAACTGTTTTGTCAATCATTAATTCATCCCAAAGGGGGTCGGCACATTAAAAAATCCACTACCATCATATACTATGAATCCCTTAGATTCATCCCATCTTACAATGAATCAGTCTGTTATAACGGATACTGGTAAGTTCGGTAAATAGCATGTTCGGTAAATTGATATTAACGTTCGTGTCTTTCAGCTCTAGGTTTCGGTAAAAAGATTGTTTGTTTACATTGAACTATATAGGCTTAATAATAGGATAGTATGGCAAAGTGTTACCAAACAAGGAAATTAAGTCAATTACCATGTGAAACATCTGAATATTTTCTAATTGACATATTGATTTAATTGGAACTTCGTACTCATTGAATTGTAACCACAACATTCGGTAACTGGTCAACTCGAATCTTAGTCAACTTGTACCCTTTCTTTGGTCAACTCGTACCTATCCAAGTCAACTCATACCGAATTTGGTCAACTCGTACCTCTCATTTTGTATCACTTTTTTATTACTTTAAGCTGTAAACTAATGCATATGTCCTAGTGTTTTCTATCTGTAATTCAGCAAATTTATACAAATACATGATAGTTTGTTTGTTTTGTTTTACTTCTAGCATTAACTATTAATTACTAATGAGTTAATAACACTATTGTATTATTTTACCGAATTATCCGCAACAATCATACTACAAAATCAATTTACTGAAATATACTAGCCATTTACCAAAACCTCCGTAAATCATAATAAATCGTTATACAACACAATATCAGATTTCGTTAATTAGTGATTTATAAATTATATACTCACGTCGATTTGTGACAGTCACGTTAAGGACCTCTCAGTTTTTCGTTGTAGCATAATTTTCAGAGATGACAATTGATTTTGATTCAGTAATATTGGTAAAAACTTTCACTTATCAGGAAGAATAGGTTCATGTAGATCGTAGGAATTATTCGTCGTGACAATTGATCGTGAAGGCGTCAGACACATAAAATGGAACATTCAAAACATTATGGACATTTAGCTGACAACATTCATAAAAAGGAAAGACGCTGACGGATTACAGCTTTGGCTGGAGTAAAATTGTTAGAAAACGTTGTCATGCATTTAAAAAGGTCCTCATTGATTAGACTTTAAAGACGGTTCTATGATACAGGTCACATGACTGTCACGTGATCTAATATAGGTCATCATGGCGGAAGTATGGGCAGTACTGTATTCATTTGCAAAATTGAAGTTTTAGAGGTGTTTACAGATGAGTTCAACAAATGTCACCATGGCAAATGTAGATAAATCAGTGTTGCGATCTCTGTACGATTTACCGACATATCAGGTAGAAATATAAGTGATTATATATGAGTTGCTCCTGTAGTTTGTTTGTGACAGTTGCCCCCATCAGACACTGAGACAGTAAATTTGGTGGCTGAATCAATATATGAGAATTATTCAATGTACCAGATTTAGACATTGATAAAGTTCAGTTTATATCGTTGACTAGCCATATCATTTCTTCTGCTTATAGTTATTTGATGAAGTATGTTTTACTGTGTGAATACTGTGAGTATGATGGTGTCAGACTGATGATGACTCCCAGGAGAATGTAGCAATGTTCATACACAGGTTATGTCCCCCACCCCCTACAGTACTCATGTAATACAAGAAGATGTAGCAATGTTCATACACAGGTTATGTCCCCGCCCCCTACAGTACTCATGTAATACAAGAAGATGTAGCAATGTTCATACACAGGTTATGTCCCCCGCCCCCTACAGTACTCATGTAATACAAGAAGATGTAGCAATGTTCATACACAGGTTATGTCCCCCGCCCCCTACAGTACTCATGTAATACTAGAAGATGTAGCAATGTTCATACACAGGTTATGTCCCCCACCCCCTACAGTACTCATGTAATACTAGAAGATGTAGCAATGTTCATACACAGGTTATGTCCCCCACCCCCTACAGTACTCATGTAATACAAGAAGATGTAGCAATGTTCATACACAGGTTATGTCCCCCACCCCCTACAGTACTCATGTAATACTAGAAGATGTAGCAATGTTCATACACAGGTTATGTCCCCCGCCCACTTCAGTACTCGTGTAATACAAGAAGATGTAGCAATGTTCATACACAGGGTATGTCCCCCGCCCACTACAGTACTCATGTAATACTAGAAGTCTAACTCTTTTACAGCTGACTAATCTCCGGGGCTGAAATCTCACTTCAAATTAAATGATGAAATATATGATGAAATGCACCAATTCCAGGCATTCATCAATTTCATGAGTAAATTATCTTTTCAAACAACACTTCGTACTTTATGTGTGCCTGTCAAGGGTTGGTGAAGTTCTCCTCAGATATGCATCAAAATGCACATTTCAGAAACCTTGTCCAATAGCTCCCAACACTTGAAGATGGAAAAAACGCATGTATGATTTAGCCTGATTTTTTACATATTTTTGCTAGACAGACGATAAAGGGTTCTTTAAATTTGTCATTAAAATAGCAACAGAATCAGACTGTCCAATGTTGTACTGCTTTTACCACTGAATGTATTAAAACAGGTAAAAGTTAAAGTTCAGAAATGTCAGATGAAATAAATTGAGTTCATTGCGTTTTATACTTCCATTATCCATGTTTTCAATGATGTACAGTGAATGTTAACTGGTTGGTGAACTGTCTGAGTCTGAGTTATCTATGGTAAAAGTTGGTGTGTATTAACCAATCATTTTGTAGCTCTCTTTCATGGCTCCGAGTTATCCAGTCAGAATTAGCAAAGCAATATTTTCACGTGTTGCATAGCTCTGATGGTCTAGAGATGAAATAACTTTCCATCTTACACAGAAACATTCAGATATTCTATAATTTCAGGCCTTATTTTTTTTTTCTTTACTGGCTAATTACATTTTATTTTCCTGTAGAGTGCCTCAATATTTCATGTGATGTCATATGCCATGTGCTCGTCTGCCATCAAGTTGTTCTTGAATAAAATCTTCAACCTCGTACATAAATGTGTGGAATTTAATTAATTTCTTTGAGGCTTCTAATTTCTGATACTTTTAAAGTCTGCATACTTAAACTTGTTACTAATAATACTACTGTTTCAATATGAAAAATAACAGTATCACAGCACAGTTTTGTTACAATAATTTGTTTTTACTATGATGATTGTTGTTGGTATAATTTCAGAGACGTTTGCGACATGTTCGAAATATTAGTGTAAAGAATTTACAGTGTAAAAGTTTTAAAGGAAAGGATGTCACTCGTCTTCATGTGTTCTTCACTTTGCATACCGATAGGAACTTGAAAGGTAAAATATTTATTGCTTTAACTCAAATCTTGCTGTGTTTGCTCTACAATGTTACAAGTGAAATACATCATTCCTTGACCATTTGTTGTAAATTGACCTAGCTGGAAGATAGTCCCTTGAAAATATCTTCTAGAACTGTTACTTGTTATTAATGATAATTATCATCATCTATAGGAATGCCAACAGAGTGGGCAGGCTTTCCTTGAATACTGCTCTAGTGGAAACATCATCCAGGTGTATTCTTGGTATTAATGATAATTATCATCATCTATAGGAATGCCAACAGAGTGGGCAAGCTTTCCTTGAATACTGCTCTAGTGGAAACATCACACAGGTGTATTCTTGTTATTAATGATAATTATCATCATCTATAGGAATGCCAACAGAGTGGGCAAGCTTTCCTTGAATACTGCTCTAGTGGAAACATCATCCAGGTGTATTCTTGGTATTAATGTTAATTATCATCATCTATAGGAATGCCAACAGAGTGGGCAAGCTTTCCTTGAATACTGCTCTAATGGAAACATCATCCAGGTGTATTCTTGGTATTAATGTTAATTATCATCATCTATAGGAATGCCAACAGAGTGGGCAAGCTTTCCTTGAATACTGCTCTAGTGGAAACATCATCCAGGTGTATTCTTGGTATTAATGATAATTATCATCATCTATAGGAATGCCAACAGAGTGGGCAGGCTTTCCTTGAACACTGCTCTAGTGGAAACATCACCCAGGTGTATTCTTGGTATTAATGATAATTATCATCATCTATAGGAATGCCAACAGAGTGGGCAAGCTTTCCTTGAATACTGCTCTAATGGAAACATCACCCAGGTGTATTCTTGGTATTAATGTTAATTATCATCATCTATAGGAATGCCAACAGAGTGGGCAAGCTTTCCTTGAATACTGCTCTAATGGAAACATCATCCAGGTGTATTCTTGGTATTAATGTTAATTATCATCATCTATAGGAATGCCAACAGAGTGGGCAGGCTTTCCTTGAACACTGCTCTAGTGGAAACATCATCCAGGTGTATTCTTGGTATCAATGATAATTATCATCATCTATAGGAATGCCAACAGAGTGGGCAGGCTTTCCTTGAATACTGCTCTAGTGGAAACATCATCCAGCTGTATTCTTGGTATCAATGATAATTATCATCATCTATAGGAATGCCAACAGAGTGGGCAAGCTTTCCTTGAATACTGCTCTAGTGGAAACATCATCCAGGTGTATTCTTGGTATTAATGATAATTATCATCATCTATAGGAATGCCAACAGAGTGGGCAGGCTTTCCTTGAACACTGCTCTAGTGGAAACATCACCCAGGTGTATTCTTGGTATTAATGATAATTATCATCATCTATAGGAATGCCAACAGAGTGGGCAGGCTTTCCTTGAATACTGCTCTAGTGGAAACATCATCCAGGTGTATTCTTGGTATTAATGATAATTATCATCATCTATAGGAATGCCAACAGAGTGGGCAGGCTTTCCTTGAACACTGCTCTAGTGGAAACATCACCCAGGTGTATTCTTGGTATCAATGATAATTATCATCATCTATAGGAATGCCAACAGAGTGGGCAAGCTTTCCTTGAATACTGCTCTAGTGGAAACATCATCCAGGTGTATTCTTGGTATCAATGATAATTATCATCATCTATAGGAATGCCAACAGAGTGGGCAGGCTTTCCTTGAATACTGCTCTAGTGGAAACATCACCCAGGTGTATTCTTGGTATTAATGTTAATTATCATCATCTATAGGAATGCCAACATAGTGGGCAGGCTTTCCTTGAATACTGCTCTAGTGGAAACATCACCCAGGTGTATTCTTGGTATCAATGATAATTATCATCATCTATAGGAATGCCAACAGAGTGGGCAAGCTTTCCTTGAATACTGCTCTAGTGGAAACATCACCCAGGTGTATTCTTGGTATTAATGATAATTATCATCATTTATAGGAATGCCAACAGAGTGGGCAAGCTTTCCTTGAATACTGCTCTAGTGGAAACATCATCCAGGTGTATTCTTGGTATCAATGATAATTATCATCATCTATAGGAATGCCAACAGAGTGGGCAGGCTTTCCTTGAATACTGCTCTAGTGGAAACATCACCCAGGTGTATTCTTGATATCAATGATAATTATCATCATCTATAGGAATGCCAACAGAGTGGGCAGGCTTTCCTTGAACACTGCTCTAGTGGAAACATCATTCAGGTGTATTCTTGGTATCAATGATAATTATCATCATCTATAGGAATGCCAACAGAGTGGGCAGGCTTTCCTTGAACACTGCTCTAGTGGAAACATCATCCAGGTGTATTCTTGGTATTAATGTTAATTATCATCATCTATAGGAATGCCAACAGAGTGGGCAGGCTTTCCTTGAATACTGCTCTAGTGGAAACATCATCCAGGTGTATTCTTGGTATCAATGATAATTATCATCATCTATAGGAATGCCAACGGAGTGGGCAGGCTTTCCTTGAACACTGCTCTAGTGGAAACATCATCCAGGTGTATTCTTGGTATTAATGTTAATTATCATCATCTATAGGAATGCCAACAGAGTGGGCAAGCTTTCCTTGAATACTGCTCTAGTGGAAACATCATCCAGGTGTATTCTTGGTATCAATGATAATTATCATCATCTATAGGAATGCCAACAGAGTGGGCAAGCTTTCCTTGAACACTGCTCTAGTGGAAACATCATCCAGGTGTATTCTTGGTATTAATGTTAATTATCATCATCTATAGGAATGCCAACAGAGTGGGCAAGCTTTCCTTGAACACTGCTCTAGTGGAAACATCATCCAGGTGTATTCTTGGTGCTAATGTTAATTATCATCATCTATAGGAATGCCAACAGAGTGGGCAGGCTTTCCTTGAATACTGCTCTAGTGGAAACATCACCCAGGTGTATTCTTGGTATCAATGATAATTATCATCATCTATAGGAATGCCAACAGAGTGGGCAGGCTTTCCTTGAACACTGCTCTAGTGGAAACATCACCCAGGTATATTCTTGGTATTAATGATAATTATCATCATCTATAGGAATGACAACAGAGTGGGCAAGCTTTCCTTGAATACTGCTCTAGTGGAAACATCATCCAGGTGTATTCTTGGTACTAATGTTAATTATCATCATCTATAGGAATGCCAACAGAGTGGGCAAGCTTTCCTTGAATACTGCTCTAGTGGAAACATCATCCAGGTGTATTCTTGGTATCAATGATAATTATCATCATCTATAGGAATGCCAACAGAGTGGGCAAGCTTTCCTTGAATACTGCTCTAGTGGAAACATCATCCAGGTGTATTCTTGGTATTAATGTTAATTATCATCATTTATAGGAATGCCAACAGAGTGGGCAGGCTTTCCTTGAATACTGCTCTAGTGGAAACATCACCCAGGTGTATTCTTGGTATCAATGTTAATTATCATCATCTATAGGAATGCCAACAGAGTGGGCAGGCTTTCCTTGAACACTGCTCTAGTGGAAACATCATCCAGGTGTATTCTTGGTATTAATGATAATTATCATCATCTATAGGAATGCCAACAGAGTGGGCAAGCTTTCCTTGAACACTGCTCTAGTGGAAACATCACCCAGGTGTATTCTTGGTATTAATGATAATTATCATCATCTATAGGAATGCCAACAGAGTGGGCAAGCTTTCCTTGAATACTGCTCTAGTGGAAACATCACCCAGGTGTATTCTTGGTATTAATGATAATTATCATCATCTATAGGAATGCCAACAGAGTGGGCAGGCTTTCCTTGAACACTGCTCTAGTGGAAACATCATCCAGGTATATTCTTGGTATTAATGATAATTATCATCATCTATAGGAATGACAACAGAGTGGGCAAGCTTTCCTTGAATACTGCTCTAGTGGAAACATCATCCAGGTGTATTCTTGGTACTAATGTTAATTATCATCATCTATAGGAATGCCAACAGAGTGGGCAAGCTTTCCTTGAATACTGCTCTAGTGGAAACATCATCCAGGTGTATTCTTGGTATCAATGATAATTATCATCATCTATAGGAATGCCAACAGAGTGGGCAAGCTTTCCTTGAATACTGCTCTAGTGGAAACATCATCCAGGTGTATTCTTGGTATTAATGTTAATTATCATCATTTATAGGAATGCCAACAGAGTGGGCAGGCTTTCCTTGAATACTGCTCTAGTGGAAACATCACCCAGGTGTATTCTTGGTATCAATGTTAATTATCATCATCTATAGGAATGCCAACAGAGTGGGCAGGCTTTCCTTGAACACTGCTCTAGTGGAAACATCATCCAGGTGTATTCTTGGTATTAATGATAATTATCATCATCTATAGGAATGCCAACAGAGTGGGCAAGCTTTTCTTGAATACTGCTCTAGTGGAAACATCACCCAGGTGTATTCTTGGTATTAATGATAATTATCATCATCTATAGGAATGCCAACAGAGTGGGCAAGCTTTCCTTGAATACTGCTCTAGTGGAAACATCACCCAGGTGTATTCTTGGTATCAATGATAATTATCATCATCTATAGGAATGCCAACAGAGTGGGCAGGCTTTCCTTGAACACTGCTCTAGTGGAAACATCACCCAGGTATATTCTTGGTATTAATGATAATTATCATCATCTATAGGAATGACAACAGAGTGGGCAAGCTTTCCTTGAACACTGCTCTAGTGGAAACATCATCCAGGTATATTCTTGGTATTAATGATAATTATCATCATCTATAGGAATGCCAACAGTCTGTTGAGTAGACAATATTCACTATTTGTTTTTTACTCTGTTTTAGAATTCTACAGAAGTGAAATTATTTCTGGATCCTTGGTAAGTAAAGCATTATGACTACAGTTGTAAACTTTCTATACTAGTATGTTCTTGCTATATATAGCAATTTGTATTGCAAGAAATGACTGCATTTTGTTTTTAAAATGATGAATATGCTTAATATGACAGTATATATTGTTCATTATTTAAACTTCAGTAAAATATTTCAGAATATTCCCAATTCAGATCAAAGATTGTTGAGAAAGATTACTTCTGCTGTAACTTCATCATGCATATTTGCCATTTATTGTACAAGGATTATGTTGTGTTATTGTCAGTGTTTGCCATTTATTGTACAAGGATTATGCTGTGTTATTGTCAGTGTTTGCCATTTATTGTACAAGGGTTATGCTGTGTTATTGTCAGTGTTTGCCATTTATTGTACAAGGGTTATGCTGTGTTATTGTCAGTGTTTGCCATTTATTGTACAAGGGTTATGCTGTGTTATTGTCAGTGTTTGCCATTTATTGTACAAGGATTATGCTGTGTTATTGTCAGTGTTTGCCATTTATTGTACAAGGATTATGCTGTGTTATTGTCAGTGTTTGCCATTTATTGTACAAGGATTATGCTGTGTTATTGTCAGTGTTTGCCATTTATTGTACAAGGATTATGCTGTGTTATTGTCAGTGTTTGCCATTTATTGTACAAGGATTATGCTGTGTTATTATCAGTGTTTGCCATTTATTTTACAAGGATAATGCTGTGTTATTGTCAGTGTTTGCCATTTATTGTACAAGGATTATGCTGTGTTATTATCAGTGTTTGCCATTTATTGTACAAGGATTATGCTGTATTATTGTCAGTGTTTGCCATTTATTGTACAAGGATTATGCTGTGTTATTGTCAGTGTTTGTCATTTATTGTACAAGGATTATGCTGTGTTATTGTCAGTGTTTGCCATTTATTGTACAAGGATTATGCTGTATTATTGTCAGTGTTTGCCATTTATTGTACAAGGGTTATGCTGTGTTATTGTCAGTGTTTGCCATTTATTGTACAAGGGTTATGCTGTGTTATTGTCAGTGTTTGCCATTTATTGTACAAGGATTATGCTGTATTATTGTCAGTGTTTGCCATTTATTGTACAAGGATTATGCTGTATTATTGTCAGTGTTTGCCATTTATTGTACAAGGATTATGCTGTATTATTGTCAGTGTTTGCCATTTATTGTACAAGGATTATGCTGTATTATTATCAGTGTTTGCCATTAATTGTACAAGGATTATGCTGTGTTATTGTCAGTGTTTGCCATTTATTTTACAAGGATTATGCTGTATTATTGTCAGTGTTTGCCATTTATTGTACAAGGATTATGCTGTATTATTGTCAGTGTTTGCCATTTATTGTACAAGGATTATGCTGTATTATTGTCAGTGTTTGCCATTTATTGTACAAGGATTATGCTGTATTATTATCAGTGTTTGCCATTTATTGTACAAGGATTATGCTGTGTTATTGTCAGTGTTTGCCATTTATTGTACAAGGATTATGCTGTGTTATTGTCAGTGTTTGCCATTTATTGTACAAGGATTATGCTGTGTTATTGTCAGTGTTTGCCATTTATTGTACAAGGATTATGCTGTGTTATTGTCAGTGTTTGCCATTTATTGTACAAGGATTATGCTGTGTTATTGTCAGTGTTTGCCATTTATTGTACAAGGATTATGCTGTATTATTGTCGGTGTTTGCCATTTATTGTACAAGGATTATGCTGTGTTATTATCAGTGTTTGCCATTTATTGTACAAGGATTATGCTGTGTTATTGTCAGTGTTTGCCATTTATTGTACAAGGATTATGCTGTATTATTGTCAGTGTTTGCCATTTATTGTACAAGGGTTATGCTGTATTATTGTCAGTGTTTGCCATTTATTGTACAAGGACTATGCTGTATTATTGTCAGTGTTTGCCATTTATTGTACAAGGATTATGCTGTATTATTATCAGTGTTTGCCATTTATTGTACAAGGGTTATGCTGTGTTATTGTCAGTGTTTGCCATTTATTGTACAAGGATTATGCTGTGTTATTGTCAGTGTTTGCCATTTATTGTACAAGGATTATGCTGTGTTATTATCAGTGTTTGCCATTTATTGTACAAGGGTTATGCTGTGTTATTGTCAGTGTTTGCCATTTATTGTACAAGGATTATGCTGTGTTATTATCAGTGTTTGCCATTTATTGTACAAGGATTATGCTGTGTTATTGTCAGTGTTTGCCATTTATTGTACAAGGATTATGCTGTGTTATTGTCAGTGTTTGCCATTTATTGTACAAGGATTATGCTGTGTTATTGTCAGTGTTTGGTTGTTTGATTATGAACATTATTCTATAGAAGTAATGTATTACTATTACAGAATCCAGCATGGCAAAGTTTTGATGTTAGCAGGTTTGAAGATAGTATTGATATTCAGAGAAAAGGTATCCTTGTGTACTCACTGAAATTAAGATTATAATGGATGCAGTCTGTCAACCCTTGCTAATTAAACTACACAAGAACATTATTGTTACATGCAGATTAATATCATGTTCAGTTTTCAGTGTGCGAGGCATTTAGGTAAGACATTTTTACTGGTTCTCATGGCAGAAACCCTGGCTTATATTGAACTTGTATTCCTTGACTTAGTGTGTTAAGATTTTTACCTGCTTGTTTGGGTGAAAGATGGACGATCACTGGAGGCCACACCATATGTTCTGGTTGATTGGCATATACACTTATCTGGACTGGTGTACTTCTCGGAAAAGGTAAGTTAGCAAAACCACTTCAAATATATGAGGTAATCATTAAATATTTATGTTAAACAGACAAATTTCTTATTAGAGCAGCATAATACAAACCTGTTTAAACATTTACAGTTGTTAGATTATACACATTTTAATATTGGTAGCCTGAAATAGCAATAGAACTTACTGTAGTTATCAGGCCATGAGATTTAACTCTTAGTATATTGCATTTGGCCATATTGTCCATATAATGTTTTCAAACTATATCTGTTGTCCCCACACATTTATATAACATCACAATGAAGTGTTATGAGTATAATGTAGTATATATGTAACTTTTTAGCTTCAGAGAGACAAGTGTATGTCTATATCTAACATGGTGATGGTTGGAATGTTTGACAAGTATTTTGTTGCTCCTGAGGTGAGCTGTGTTTTGTTATTTCTGTTTTACCAGACTGTTTTGTTTGGGGACCAAATTTGGGTTCCATTCCCCTCTTGGAAAGATATAGATTTCCCCATTTTATGTCCAATTTCCCTCTTGGAAAGATATAGATTTTCCCATTTTATGTCCAATTTCCCTCTTGGAAAGATATAGATTTCCCCATTTTATGTCCAATTTCCCTCTTGGAAAGATATAGATTTTCCCATTTTATGTCCAATTTCCCTCTTGGAAAGATATAGATTTTCCCATTTTATGTCCAATTTCCCTCTTGGAAAGATATAGATTTCCCCATTTTATGTCCAATTTCCCTCTTGGAAAAATATAGATTTTCCCATTTTATGTCCAATTTCCCTCTTGGAAAGATATAGATTTCCCCATTTTATGTCCAATTTCCGTCTTGGAAAGATATAGATTTTCCCATTTTATGTCCAATTTCCCTCTTGGAAAGATATAGATTTTCCCATTTTATGTCCAATTTCCCTCTTGGAAAGATATAGATTTTCCCATTTTATGTCCAATTTCCCTCTTGGAAAGATATAGATTTCCCCATTTTATGTCCAATTTCCCTCTTGGAAAAATATAGATTTTCCCATTTTATGTCCAATTTCCCTCTTGGAAAGATATAGATTTCCCCATTTTATGTCCAATTTCCGTCTTGGAAAGATATAGATTTTCCCATTTTATGTCCAATTTCCCTCTTGGAAAGATATAGATTTCCCCATTTTATGTCCAGTTTCCCTCTTGGAAAGATATAGATTTTCCCATTTTATGTCCAATTTCCCTCTTGGAAAGATATAGATTTCCCCATTTTATGTCCAATTTCCCTCTTGGAAAGATATAGATTTCCCCATTTTATGTCCAATTTCCCTCTTACAGCATTGCAGATATATTCATTCAGAAATATTGATCAGTAGTATCACATGTCTCATGAGACTGATTTGATACTTTCTTGTTTGAATCACTGAAAGGTGAGGAATGCATGGTTTGGAAACTGTAGTAAGGAATTATTTTGTCTCTTAAAGAGACTTGCCATCATTCTCGTAGGAGTGGAACATGAGCCGGTTTGATCATTTAGTCATCATTCTCGTAGGAGTGGAACACTAGCCGGTTTGATCATTTAGTCAGTATTTTATATAATTTATTCTGGCCACTGTCGGAGTATACGTGGGTCTTGGATTATGAATCTGTGATTGGATACTTTTTCTAAACTTGGTTGGTTCTAAGTGCAGTGTTATAATCTTAGACCATGGCTATCCTTTATACCAGCTTACTAACTTCAATGTGGTTGTGTTTTATTGCAAATGTAAAAAATGTATTTGTATAATTGTATTTTGTATACAGACACGTATAGATGGAGAATTAGATACTGTGTTAGTGGACTCCAGTACAACTTTACGAGGTTCATACAATATTAACTCTCTGTATAGGTAAGATTAGTTCATGCATATTGTCTGTTGTATTGTTCTCTATGCAGATCATTTAACATGTTTGCTATTGTGTACAAGATGTACTTGTTTTGCTCAGGTTGGAATTAGCCTTCCCTTGTTGCTGTACAGAGGATGGAACTACATTTTATATGCAGACCATAAAACCATTATCACAATGGAAGAAAAGATGTTTTAGTATTTATCCCGTGTTAATATTGTGTCTACTTAGTATTTGCATAGTTGTGTGATGAAATAAACAATTAACACTCTGTGTTTTATAATTGTTGCTGAACTATTGCAAAAGCTTTATATTGTAAATTTCTTGGTATTTTCTCAATTATCGCATATTTGGAAATTACTCCTATAATGGCTTAACATTTTATACAGACCCTTGTTTCCACTGACACAGTGCTGACTGTATTGTGAATGGTTGATTCAAGTGTTGTAGAGTTAAGGACCCTTGTTTCCTCTGACACAGTGCTGACTGTATTGTGAATGGTTGATTGAAGTGTTGTAGAGTTAAGGACCCTTGTTTCCTCTGACACAGTGCTGGCTGTATTGTGAATGGGTGATTGAAGTGTTGTAGAGTTAAGGATCCTTCTTTCCACTGACACAGTGCTGACTGTATTGTGAATGGGTGATTCAAGTGTTGTAGAGTGAAGGACCCTTGTTTCCACTGACACAGTGCTGGCTGTATTGTGAATGGTTGATTCAAGTGTTGTAGAGTTAAGGACCCTTGTTTCCACTGACACAGTGCTGACTGTATTGTGAATGGGTGATTGAAGTGTTGTAGAGTTAAGAACCCTGGTTTCCACTGACACAGTGCTGGCTGTATTGTGAATGGTTGATTCAAGTGTTGTAGAGTTAAGGACCCTTGTTTCCACTGACACAGTCCTGACTGTATTGTGAATGGGTGATTGAAGTGTTGTAGAGTTAAGAACCTGGTTTCCACTGACACAGTGCTGGCTGTATTGTGAATGGGTGATTCAAGTGTTGTAGAGTTAAGGACCCTTGTTTCCACTGACACAGTGCTGACTGTATTGTGAATGGGTGATTGAAGTGTTGTAGAGTTAAGGACCCTTGTTTCCTCTGACACAGTGCTGACTGTATTGTGAATGGTTGATTCAAGTGTTGTAGAGTTAAGGACCCTTGTTTCCACTGACACAGTGCTGACTGTATTGTGAATGGGTGATTGAAGTGTTGTAGAGTTAAGGACCCTTGTTTCCTCTGACACAGTGCTGACTGTATTGTGAATGGGTGATTGAAGTGTTGTAGAGTTAAGGACCCTTGTTTCCACTGACACAGTGCTGACTGTATTGTGAATGGGTGATTCAAGTGTTGTAGAGTTAAGGACCCTTGTTTCCACTGACACAGTGCTGACTGTATTGTGAATGGGTGATTGAAGTGTTGTAGAGTTAAGGACCCTTGTTTCCACTGACACAGTGCTGGCGGTATTGTGAATGGGTGATTCAAGTGTTGTAGAGTTAAGGACCCTTGTTTTCACTGACACAGTGCTGGTGGTATTGTGAATGGGTGATTCAAGTGTTGTAGAGTTAAGGACCCTTGTTTCCACTGACACAGTGCTGGCTGTATTGTTAACGGGTGATTGAAGTGTTGTAGAGTTAAGGACCCTTGTTTCCACTGACACAGTGCTGACTGTATTGTGAATGGGTGATTCAAGTGTTGTAGAGTTAAGGACCCTTGTTTCCACTGACATAGTGCTGGCTGTATTGTGAGAGTATTAATTACTATCAGTGAAACGTGTATTTTAATTCTGCTACATACATTACAGAATTCATACAGTGTTGTTGGCTATCAGTCAGATGAAGGTATCAGTAAAACGAGTACATACTTCTATAGAAGATAAACTGCTTTCATCATTGGAGAAATCTAAAAAGGTTTGTTGTTTTTCTTGTTATAAACTCCAGTCCTACTGTGTAATGGAACAAGGCTTTATGCTGCTTGTGAAACACTCGCAGATAATTCCTGCATTTATTCTCTGCATTCCTTCAGGGGTAGGGGGAGCTGTATGTCTTGTATGAAGTTAATGTTATAGCTAATGACATAAACCACAAGGTCAAGGTTACAATTTAGATCTCTCAACGTTTGGGACATTTGTGACTTTCTGGTGATATTTGTTGTCTGTTACAGCTGTCGGCCAGAGAAGATTTGATACTGAAAGTTGGACTTTTGAAGGCAGAACTTGCCTGGCAAATGAACAGATTACAACATCAGCAAGATGTCCATGAAAATTGCCGCAAAACGTTGATTGAAAAAAGTGAGGTTTATGTTTCTTTATATCAAACTTTCCATATTAAAATTCCTGGCTTTGTTGGTATTTGACGATATATATATATTGTTGATATTTGATGATATATATATTGTTGGTATTTGATGATATATATATTGTTGATATTTGATGATATATATATTGTTGGTATTTGACGATATATATATATTGTTGATATTTGATGATATATATATTGTTGATATTTGATGATATATATATTGTTGGTATTTGACGATATATATATATTGTTGATATTTGATGATATATATATTGTTGATATTTGATGATATATATATTGTTGGTATTTGATGATATATATATTGTTGGTATTTGATGATATATATATTGTTGATATTTGATGATATATATATTGTTGGTATTTGATGATATATATATTGTTGATATATGATGATATATATATTGTTGATATTTGATGATATATATATTGTTGGTATTTGACGATATATATATATTGTTGATATTTGATGATATATATATTGTTGATATTTGATGATATATATATTGTTGATATTTGATGATATATATATTGTTGATATTTGATGATATATATATTGTTGGTATTTGATGATATATATATTGTTGGTATTTGATGATATATATATTGTTGATATTTGATGATATATATATTGTTGATATATGATGATATATATATTGTTGGTATTTGATGATATATATATTGTTGGTATTTGACGATATATATATATTGTTGATATTTGATGATATATATATTGTTGGTATTTGATGATATATATATTGTTGATATTTGATGATATATATATTGTTGATATTTGATGATATATATATTGTTGATATTTGATGATATATATATTGTTGGTATTTGATGATATATATATTGTTGGTATTTGACGATATATATATTGTTGGTATTTGATGACATATATATTGTTGGTATTTGACGATATATATATTGTTGATATTTGATGATATATATATTGTTGATATTTGATGATATATATATTGTTGGTATTTGATGATATATATATTGTTGGTATTTGATGATATATATATTGTTGATATTTGATGATATATATATTGTTGGTATTTGATGATATATATATTGTTGATATTTGATGATATATATATTGTTGATATTTGATGATATATATATTGTTGATATTTGATGATATATATATTGTTGGTATTTGATGATATATATATTGTTGGTATTTGATGATATATATATTGTTGGTATTTGATGATATATATTTTATATTGTTGGTATTTGATGACATATATATTGTTGATATTTGATGATATATATATTGTTGATATTTGATGACATATATATGGTTGGTATTTGATGATATATATATTGTTTGTATTTGAAGATATATAATTATATTGTTTGTATTTGAAGATATATATATATATTGTTGATATATGATGATATATATATTGTTTGTATTTGATGATATATATATTGTTGATATTTGATGACATATGTATTGTTGGTATTTGATGACATATACATTGGTGATATATGATGATATATATATTGTTGATATTTGATGATATATATATTGTTGGTATTTGATGATATATATATTGTTTGTATTTGATGATATATGTATTGTTGGTATTTGAAGATATATATATTGTTTGTATTTGATGATATATATATTGTTGGTATTTGATGATATATATATTGTTGGTATTTGATGATATATATATTGTTGGTATTTGATGATATATATATTGTTGGTATTTGATGATATATGTATTGTTGGTATTTGATGACATACATATTGTTGGTATTTGATGATATATATATTGTTTGTATTTGATGATATATATATTGTTGGTATTTGATGATATATATATTGTTGGTATTTGATGATATATATATTGTTTGTATTTGATGATATATATATTGTTGGTATTTGATGATATATATATTGTTTGTATTTGATGATATATATATTGTTGGTATTTGATGATATATATATTGTTGGTATTTGATGATATATATATTGTTGGTATTTGATGATATATATATTGTTGGTATTTGATGATATATATATTGTTGGTATTTGATGACATATACATTGGTGATATATTGTTTGTATTTGAAGATATATATTGTTGTCATTAGGTGGAGAACTGAAAATGAAGTTTCAGGAATTGACGAAGAAGATATCTCACTTGGAAGAAAAAAGAAAACTTTACTACCAGACCAGGGAAAAATTCATTAAGGAAAATTATCAGCTATTAATACGTAAAAAACAGTTAATTAGTGAATTAACAACGTTTATCTATCCAATAACTGAGGTATGTGTTATTATCTGTATTGTAGAATTACTTGTTACCTATGTATGTATATGAGTGTATGTGTAACCTATGTATGTATATGAGTGTATGGTCACATTGTGGTCATTTCTGTTAATTGTTGTTTATGCCCCCACTCTGAAAAGGGGGGCATATATATTTGCCCTTGTCCGTCTGTCTGTCGGTCCGTCCTTCCATCCGTCACAAAATCTTGTGTCACTCATATCTCTAAAACAATATGAGCCGGAGTCATTAAACTTTACAAGAATGTTCACCAGCATGTGAAGTTGTGCACATGGGGTTTCATGTTTGGCTGTGCCCAGTAAGTGCAAAGTTATTGCCATTGACTTAGTTAAAATATAGCCTACAGAGTATGCAATCTTGTGTCACTCATATCTCCAAAAGTATATGAGCCAGAGTCATTAAACTTTACAGGAATGTTCACCAGCATCTGAAGTTGTGCATCTGGGGTTTCATGTTTGGCTGTGCCCAGTAAGTGCAAAATTATGGCCCTTGACTTATCACCATTATCAGCACAGTTGTTCACTTGGTAATTTTGATATCCATTCACAAACTATGAGCAGAATACATAGCATTAGCTTTTGTGACAAAGGCTGCAAGTGGGGGCATCTGTGTCCTATGGACGCTGCAAGTGGGGGCATCTGTGTCCTATGCTGTGTCCTATGCTGTGTCCAATGCTGTGTCCTATGGACGCTGCAAGTGGGGGCATCTGTGTCCTATGGACGCTGCAAGTGGGGGCATCTGTGTCCTATGCTGTGTCCTATGCTGTGTCCTATGCTGTGTCCTATGGACGCTGCAAGTGGGGGCATCTGTGTCCTATGCTGTGTCCTATGCTGTGTCCTATGCTGTGTCCTATGCTGTGTCCTATGGACGCTGCAAGTGGGGGCATCTGTGTCCTATGCTGTGTCCTATGCTGTGTCCTATGCTGTGTCCTATGCTGTGTCCTATGCTGTGTCCTATGGACGCTGCAAGTGGGGGCATCTGTGTCCTATGCTGTGTCCTATGCTGTGTCCTATGCTGTGTCCTATGCTGTGTCCTATGGATGCTGCAAGTGGGGGCATCTGTGTCCTATGCTGTGTCCTATGCTGTGTCCTATGCTGTGTCCTATGCTGTGTCCTATGCTGTGTCCTATGGATGCTGCAAGTGGGGGCATCTGTGTCCTATGCTGTGTCCTATGCTGTGTCCTATGCTGTGTCCTATGGACGCATTCTAGATTATTTTGATTCAGTGGTTTACAACTAGGCTGTTCAATGGTTTTCTATAAGCAATTAAAGGGTTATAACTCTTAATTGATATTTGAATTTGCAGACTTAAATAAACTAAATTTTAAAATCATGCCCACTGTACCATGATGTTGTTTCATTTAGAAACAATAGAAAACAACATAAGACAATTCTTCTGAAGTTGTTGGTCAGAACTTGATATATCATTTAACCGAATTAAGTGAAGGTTTACTGTAGAGCTATAAAGTTTGTATATATATGTGGCGTACATCTACCTAACTTTGTTTATGTGTTTTGTATATTACTGAACGACAAGGAGTTGTATGTATGTGGTGTATATCTACCTAACTTTGTTTATGTGTTTTGTATATTACTGAACGACAAGGAGTTGTATGTATGTGGTGTATATCTACCTAACTTTGTTTATGTGTTTTGTATATTACAGAAAGACAAGGAGTTGTATGTATGTGGTGTATATCTACCTAACTTTGTTTATGTGTTTTGTATATTACTGAACGACAAGGAGTTGTATGTATGTGGTGTATATCTACCTAACTTTGTTTATGTGTTTTGTATATTACAGAAATACAAGGAGTTGTATGTATGTGGTGTACATCTACCTAACTTTGTTTATGTGTTTTGTATATTACAGAAAGACAAGGAGTTGTATGTATGTGGTGTATATCTACCTAACTTTGTTTATGTGTTTTGTATATTACTGAAAGACAAGGAGTTGTATGTATGTGGTGTATATCTACCTAACTTTGTTTATGTGTTTTGTATATTACTGAAAGACAAGGAGTTTTATGTATGTGGTGTATATCTACCTAACTTTGTTTATGTGTTTTGTATATTACAGAAAGACAAGGAGTTGTATGTATGTGGTGTATATCTACCTAACTCGGAACAATTTCAAGGTATTTATAGGTTTCTTTTATTGTGCTTATGAACAGACATAAATGTAAAGCAACCTGTCTTGTTTGTTATTACTTGAATTGTGCCCCTTGTTAGACAAAGTTATGAAAGTTTGTCATACTCTTAAACCTTCAATAACATTTCTATTTTGTTTGGTATGAATGGTCAGTTCATTAAGCTTGAGTTCTGAGGCTAAGAAAATAAATCTATATTTATTAATAATTGCATTGTTCCTCTTTGTTAAAGGAAACATTTCTTACTGTGTCCAAGAACTGTTACTCTAATTGTCTCCCTTTTCAAGGATTCTAAAACCTTTTCATGTCTACAGGGTAGCTTGCAAACCATAAAAAATAATAATAATTAATTAGAATATATGGTAGACAAGAACAATAACTCTATGTATGTTATGTCCGAGACAAGAACTATAACTCTGTGTATGTTATGTCTGAGACAAGAACTATATATCTATGCATGTTATGTCTGAGACAAGAACTATAACTCTATGTATGTTATGTCTGAGACAAGAACTATAACTCTATGTATGTTATGTCTGAGACAAGAACTATAACTCTATGTATGTTATGTCTGAGACAAGAACTATAACTCTATGTATGTTATGTCTGAGACAAGAACTATAACTCTATGTATGTTATGTCTGAGACAAGAACTATAACTCTATGTATGTTATGTCTGAGACAAGAACTATAACTCTATGTATGTCATGTCTGAGACAAGAACTATAACTCTATGTATGTTATGTCTGAGACAAGAACTGTAACTCTATGTATGTTATGTCTGAGACAAGAGCTATAACTCTATGTATGTTATGTCTGAGACAAGAAATATAACTCTATGTATGTTATGTCTGAGACAAGAAATATAACTCTATGTATGTTATGTCTGAGACAAGAGCTATAACTCTATGTATGTTATGTCTGAGACAAGAGCTATAACTCTATGTATGTTATGTCTGAGACAAGAAATATTACTCTATGTATGTTATGTCTGAGACAAGAACTATAACTCTATGTATGTTATGTCTGAGACAAGAACTATAACTCTATGTATGTTATGTCTGAGACAAGAGCTATAACTCTATGTATGTTATGTCTGAGACAAGAACTATAACTCTATGTATGTTATGTCTGAGACAAGAGCTATAACTCTATGTATGTTATGTCTGAGACAAGAGCTATAACTCTATGTATGTTATGTCTGAGACAAGAGCTATAACTCTATGTATGTTATGTCTGAGACAAGAGCTATAACTCTATGTATGTTATGTCTGAGACAAGAAATATAACTCTTTGTATGTTATGTCTGAGACAAGAAATATAACTCTATGTATGTAATGTCTGAGACAAGAAATATAACTCTATGTATGTTATGTCTGAGACAAGAACTATAACTCTATGTATGTTATGTCTGAGACAAGAACTATAACTCTATGTATGTTATGTCTGAGACAAGAACTATAACTCTATGTATGTTATGTCTGAGACAAGAACTGTAACTCTATGTATGTTATGTCTGAGACAAGAAATATAACTCTAGCTTATAAATAAATGAAGTATACTTCTATATGAACAGCATCATTTCATTTAAAGTACATGTTTAAATTATGAAAGATGTAGTTGCACTTGAGTAATTCAACACTCCATTTATCCAACACCTGACTGAATCAGAAATACTTGTGTTTGTTAAATTGCTTTATTTATGTTAAATGAAAAATCTGAATTTTCTTTGATAATGGCAGGTCAAGATGACACAATGTGTTCTGTTGCCCTTGGTTACACATGTCATCTAGTAGAGATGATGTCACAAATACTCGACATTCCATTGAGATATCCGATGAACCATAATTCATCAAGATCTTCTGTCACGGACCATATACATTCCAAACTTAATGAAAAAGATAAAACGTAAGTATTGTATTACATAATTTCAGTTGTATTTCCCATGTGCTTACCACATGGTATGGAAAATGTTAAAAAAATAACAAAGATTTAGTTGTTATGGAACAGAAAAAATAATATTATGATTTCAGTAATATGAACTTTGGCAGTATTTCTAATTCTATGTATGTTCATTGAAGTGGACATTCCATTGAGATATCCGGTGAACCATCTTTCAGCAGAATGTTCTTTCACTGACCATATACATAATTGTATGTATTTATTCAGGTTAGAACTATCTGATGGGAAGTTTATTGTAAACAGAAGTGTTCACTCTTCATTTGCTTTATTATTCAAATTTTTTTTTTTTTGTAACTTGAAGTAATTTTAAGATTTATGAATTTGACTTGATTGTATATGAGTGGATGTTTGGATGACTGTGTTTCAGTGTTGAACTTAAGACATTGAATCATAGGTTCATACAACTTTGTTTCATGGATAGAACAGATTCTTGTATGTGTGTCATTTCTGTTTTGCAGATTTCCATTATATATGAAAGGCAAAGAAAAGTTCCAGTTTAACTATGGTGTGTTCTTGTTGAACAAAAATATCAGTCAGGTAAGATCCACATTCCACCACACAATCACTAGAACATTTGTATGGCCTGGCACTGCAATCACTAGAACATTTGTATGGCCTGGAACTGCAATCACTAGAACATGTGTATGGCCTGGAACTGCAATCAATAGAACATTTGTATGGCCTGCAACTGCAATCACTAGAACATGTGTATGGCCTGCAACTGCAATCAATAGAACATTTGTATGGCCTGCAACTGCAATCAATAGAACATTTGTATGGCCTGCAACTGCAATCAATAGAACATGTGTATGGCCTGCAACTGCAGTCAATAGAACATGTGTATGGCCTGCAACTGCAATCAATAGAACATGTGTATGGCCTGCAACTGCAATCAATAGAACATGTGTATGGCCTGCAACTGCAATCAATAGAACATGTGTATGGCCTGCAACTGCAATCAATAGAACATGTGTATGGCCTGCAACTGCAATCAATAGAACATGTGTATGGCCTGCTACTGATGGTTTATCACTGGAACATTTGTATGGTCTGGAACTGCATTCACTAGAACATTTGTATGGCCTAGTGCCAATGGTTTATCACTGGAACATGTGTATGGCCTGGGGCCATTTTGTTTATCCAGGCACTGCTTGTGTGTCCGAGCAGTTAAATGATTATGTATCCAAGTGGTAAATGATTGTGTATCATCTACATGTCAAATGTTTTGTTTATTTCTAGAACCATGTGTTGCATTGTTTTCCATTTTTTGTCCTACAATCAGTTTTTTAACTTTTGGTGATTTATTTTAGATGCGGTTTAACTGTGGACTTGGTACAGTTGATCTGAGGTTAACCTTACCTAACATTAAATCTATGCTTGAGACAAGATTAGGAATCAAATTGTAAGTGTGTCATAACTTTGGTTTTGAATATCTTTATTACTGATAAATTCTTACTTTTCTTACTGTTTCACATTTTTATTTGGTTCCCATAGCAACAATATTTTGAGTTAATGATAGAAGCAAGATTTTGAGTACAATATCATATACAGGCGATAACTTCATATCAAGTTGTTAATTATTCTGTGTACATTATACATAAAACTTGAATGTTTACATCTTATATAGTCTGTATTTATCAAGCCAGGCAATGTTACAGTCAACACTTGTTATAACAACCATGGTTATACCCACATTTATGGAGTTGAAGATTTATTGATAGGACTGTTGTGTTATAAATTACTGTATAGATCATGGTTATATATGCCAGATACATGCCAGGTGTGAAACCCATATAACCAAACATTCTGTGATGATGGTGTCTTCATATTTCAGTGAAAATCAAGATGGTCTCAGGCCAAGAACTGACCTCAGAGACAACTTAAGTTTGCCGTCTACAGAATTGGCCGATACAATGAGCTCTCTAGCTTCTGGAGGTAAAAATGGTTCTAGACATGAGGAGATGAACGATTTAGAACAAGCTCTATGTAAGAAAAGTCTGGATAAAGATCAAGGTCTTGTGAAACAGACAATGAATCCTGTGCTGTTAACTGACCTACATGTGACACAAACTGAGGAGAACGTGAAGGAAGGGGAAGAGTTGTTTGGACCTTCGGAAGATGCCTTTTTCAAACTGAAAACCACAGCATTTAATGCTGACTCTGCAGAAAATTCGAGTTGTGGTTCATTTTCAGAACAAACAAATGATTCAAATTTATATGCTAGAAATTTCAGTTTATCTCCATCTCCAGGAAGTGCAGAAAATAATGTTATGAATGTAAACCATTCTGATGTAAAATCTGCGGATTCTAAAACCAGTCCAGGATCATGCGGCCATTCACCAAACCAGTCTACTGTAACTGAATATATGCTGACGTCTGAACAGATTAACTGTGATAAGAATTTGTCTGATAAGCTAAATGTCCACACTGTTGATACCTCAGTTATAACACAAAACAATGGAAACTTAGACTCTGTAACTTATTCTGATAGATAGTAACTAAGTAATGATAGATGAACATGATTTTGTTATAAAACCAACTGCACTACATATGCTAACAATATCAAACCAATTATCTACCTAACTTTGTATGGTTTATGTATCCTAACTTTGTATGTTTTTTTGTATTTCCTGCTTGGTATGGTTTCAGTTACCTAACTTTGTATGGTTTATGTATTTCCTAATTGATCTAAATCAAACACTGAAGTAAAACTTGGCTTGTTAGCATAGACATATGTATGTTGTCCAATGACTATTTTGGTAATTAAAATAAAGCTGGCAGTGGGATGGGGTAATTTGGTATGGATAGACCCACCCCTGTCAAATTAATGTAAAAGCAGTTATGCTGATTTAACTAAAAACTTTTCAATAAGATTTCCTCCCTGCCATTGTTTTCACATACAGAATTTCTTAGTCCTATACCAGGGGAACAATACAGGGACATATTGGCTGTTGTTTCACAGACAGGATTACTTAGTCCTATACCAGGGGAACAATACAGGGACATATTGGCTGTTGTTTCACAGCCAGGATTTCTTAGTCCTATACCAGGGGAACAATACAGGGACATATTGGCTGTTGTTTCACAGCCAGGATTTCTTAGTCCTATACCAGGTGAACAATACAGGGACATATTGGCTTTTGTTTCACAGCCAGGATTTCTTAGTCCTATGTCAGGGGAACAATACAGGGACATATTGGCTGGTGTTTCACAGACAGGATTACTTAGTCCTATGTCAGGGGAACAATACAGGGACATATTGGCTGTTGTTTCACATACATAATTTCTTAGTCCTATACCAGGGGAACAATACAGGGACATATTGGCTGTTGTGTTGAAATATTTCATATTGTTCTGCTTTAAGTTCATCAAGGTGAGAGACTCGGTGTAGGGATGATCCCGATCATACAGTGTACATCAAGGTAAGAGACTCGGTGTAGGGATGATCCCGATCATACAGTGTACATCTGATTCGATAACCTGAACTTTGAACAAGTTGTTCTTCACACAGTGTGGAAATCAACCCAGTCTGTGTGCCATTGATCACCCTTGCTTGCCCTTGCAGCCTCTGGCTGTGATGTGGATTTTGGGTATCCCTGAAATATGTGCATCACTTGTCTGACAATGACCAAAGGCCGTCATAGAAATAGGTGTATTATTTAACATAAGAAAGGGTGAAGGGCCATTATAGATCTCTGGTTGATAAATTTAACTTGCTTCTTTGGTTCCAAATTTATTAGACATCCCACAGCATTTTAGTATAAACATATGGTTGGTGAAATGAAATTTTCAACTTTGAAATAGTAGAACAAAAAGTTGTTTCCATTCTACTGATGTTGCATTGGGGTATATACCTGGGTGGAGTCATTGTTATATATTGTACTCTTCAACAGTACCATGTACTGTTTTAATAACAATAGATGATGATAACTTGTGTTGGACAATGATGAAACAAATGAGTTATCATGTCACTACTTGAATAGTGTTAAACATCACAAATAGGTTATTCCTGATTCAACTTGATTATTTCCCTAAGTAACAGTTATCATCTGTAAACTTGACGCCATTAAAACGCAACTTTTTTAACTAGGCGTCATTTTGTAGTACCAATTGTCAAAAGCGTGTTACAGTAATCTATGTGTTAATTCTTGTTCAAAACTTGAATGAACTCCAGACCAATTATGTTTTATTTCATTATTGATTAATTTTATAAAATTATGTTTGAGAAAAACATAATATTTTTGCCTTTGTAATGTTACTTTACCTTATATGCACAATTTTTGGTTGCATATTTTAATGGCATTTAGTATTTGTTAGCATGTTTGAACTGTTGATCAAACAGTCTGAGGATATCAAGTATGTAGACCGATCTCAAAACTCAAGCTTCTGATTGGTTGATTTTGAGCACAGACTTCAAATTGACCAATGGCAATGTTGCATTCTGAGACTGGTCTTTAGACTGAAATAACCTTGTACCTGAAGTATTTAAGGTATATTGTTCATCTGTCAGTGTTTATCTTATGAATTCTAATCAGTTTGTTGTAAATTATATCTCTTGGGGCAAAGTGCAATGCTTGTATAAAATCTTATTAACAAATAAATGTTGAAATATGTGTTGTCTTGCGAAATTCTAACATTGACAAGTTGAACAATGGATAGAAGTAGTTGTACTCTGAGTGTATGATGTTCTATTAGTGTTTCTCACAATGTAGTATTCTCACGGATAATCCTCCCAGATTATATAAAAAAGCATCATTCTGTGTGGATAACGGTATACATTGGCAAGACATACTAGGTATACATAGGCAAGACATACTAGGTATACATAGGCTAGACATACTAAGTATACATAGATAAGACATACTAGGTATACATAGGCAAGACATACTAGGTATACACAGACAAGACATACTAGGTATACATAGACAAGACATACTAGGTATACATAGGTAAGACATACTAGGTATACATAGGCAAGACATACTAGGTATACATAGGCAAGACATACTAGGTATACATAGGCAAGACATACTAGGTATACATAGGCAAGACATGCCAGGTATACATAGGCAAGACATGCCAGGTATACATAGGTAAGACATACTAGGTATACATAGGCAAGACATACTAGGTATACATAGGCAAGACATACTAGGTATACATAGGCAAGACATACTAGGTATACATAGGCAAGACATGCCAGGTATACATAGGCAAGACATGCCAGGTATACATAGGTAAGACATACCAGGTATACATAGGTAAGACATACCAGGTATACATAGGCAAGACATACTAGGTATACATAGGCAAGACATGCTAGGTATACATAGGCAAGACATGCTAGGTATACATAGGTAAAAGAAGAGAGAGAATACGTAACTACAGGGAAAGCTAGGTTTTCATAGGTAAGACATACTAGGTATACATAGGTAAGACATACTTGGTATACATAGGTAAGACATACTCAGTATACATAGGTAAGACATACTAGGTATACATAGGTAAGACATACTCGGTATACATAGGTTAGACATACTCGGTATACATAGGTAAGACATACTCAGTATACATAGGTAAGACATACTCGGTATACATAGGTAAGACATACTCAGTATACATAGGTAAGACATACTCAGTATACATAGGTAAGACATACTCAGTATACATAGGTAAGACATACTCAGTATACATAGGTAAGACATACTCAGTATACATAGGTAAGACATACTCAGTATACATAGGTAAGACATACTAGGTATACATAGGTAAGACATACTCGGTATACATAGGTTAGACATACTCGGTATACATAGGTAAGACATACTAGGTATACATAGGTAAGACATACTTGGTATACATAGGTTAGACATACTCGGTATACATAGGTTAGACATACTCGGTATACATAGGTAAGACATACTCGGTATACATAGGTAAGACATACTCAGTATACATAGGTAAGACATACTCAGTATACATAGGTAAGACATACTCAGTATACATAGGTAAGACATACTCGGTATACATAGGTAAGACATACTCGGTATACATAGGTAAGACATACTCGGTATACATAGGTAAGACATACTCAGTATACATAGGTAAGACATACTCAGTATACATAGGTAAGACATACTCAGTATACATAGGTAAGACATACTCAGTATACATAGGTAAGACATACTCAGTATACATAGGTAAAACATACTCGGTATACATAGGTTAGACATACTAGGTATACATAGGTAAGACATACTATCGGCAATAACACCACTTCTATTTATGACGAAACTGTTTTTGCCTTGATTTTATTTTCATGGGTTTTCTAACCCTAGCACATATGATTATACAACTAAAAATCATATACTAAATATTTAATTGAACAAACATTTGAAAATCAAAATTTTAACAATTCTCGAATACATAATCACAAACAGTTTGTTATAACACATATCAAAACTTACCAATTATTAAAGAAAGATCCTCAGATATTCTACACTGATTTTCATAGAAATCTTCATTAATTCCTTAATAACTGGTAAGATTAATAATTTAAAATGTCAATTTCACACACAATTAAAATATATAATAAAACATTTAAATACAATGGATTAAAACTTATCATACAAATAATAACACGAAATAACAAATATGTTGCAGTAAATATAAATTACTCGCCAAGTACATGTATGTACTAATGGAATTTGAAGACAAACAATTCACAACATGGTTTATTGATATGTCAACTATTGTTTGATATAAGTACCTCTTCATTCAGTGGATACTATTATATTTTCAGTAAAGCTTGCAGATGTTAATTTTATAGATATTAGGTAAACTGATGTTTATTTTATAGAGATAAGGTACATTAAATACTGCTGGTAATATGGTGTACAATACTTATCTAGAAGTCCAGTTTTATAGAGATAAGGTACATTAAATACTGCTGGTAATATGGTGTACAACACTTACCTAGAAGTCCAGTTTTATAGAGATAAGGTACATTAAATACTGCTGGTAATATGGTGTACAATACTTATCTAGAATGTCCAGTTACAGTAATAATTGACAACGTATCGATGTGGGTATCTGGCTCATAATGAGCCAACAGTTGAAGATTTGGTTCATACTGAGCCAACAGTTGAAGATTTGGTTCATACTGAGCCAACAGTTGAAGATTTGGTTCATACTGAGCCAACAGTTGAAGATTTGGTTCATACTGAGCCAACAGTTGAAGATTTGGTTCATACTGAGCCAACAGTTGAAGATCTGGCTCATCATGAGCCAACAGTTGAAGATTTGGTTCATAATGAGCCAACAGTTGAAGATCTGGTTCATACTGAGCCAACAGTTGAAGATTTGGTTCATAATGAGCCAACAGTTGAAGATTTGGTTCATACTGAGCCAACAGTTGAAGATTTGGTTCATACTGAGCCAACAGTTGAAGATTTGGTTCATACTGAGCCAACAGTTGAAGATTTGGTTCATACTGAGCCAACAGTTGAAGATTTGGTTCATACTGAGCCAACAGTTGAAGATTTGGTTTATAATGAGCCAACAGTTGAAGATTTGTTTCATACAGATCTAATAGTCAATCATCTGATGTATACTGATGTGATAACTGATGAATGGATTCTTACTGAGCCAATAGTGGAAGATGGGGTTTATACAGAGCTGAAAGATGGTTATTGTATTAATATCAAAATCTAAGTTGAAGATCTGGTTCATATTAAGATGACAGATAGTGAGTGTTCATACGGGCCTTTATTTGACCATCTGGTTCATACTTAGAGCTGCAAGTCAGAGAAGGTGTTTATATAGACCAGAAAATTGAAGATTCCTTTCTGGGGAGCAGATTGCTAAAACACTTGATTATGACTTGCTTGCTGGAGGATCATTAGGGAACATTTCTGATACAACTTTAAACATTTGTTGGAAGACATCCGGTTCCTGAGCACCTGAGAACATTTTCTGACCATTGAAGTAAAACGCTGGAACACCTGAAAGTGGAACAAATATATCCCTACCTGATTACTTGCCAACAAATAAATGAATGTTAATATGTGTATAATTATGTCTATTACAATTCACTTATTCAACAACTATAGTTGCATAATGCTACACATACAACAACAGTTTGCATATTGTTACACATACAACAGCAGTTTGCATATTGTTACACATACAACAATAGTTGCATATTGTTACACATACAACAACAGTTTGCATAATGCTACTCATATAACAACAGTTTGCACAATGCTACACATACAACAACAGTTTGCATATTGTTACATGTACAACAATAGTTGCATATTGTTACACATACAACACTAGTTGCATATTGTTACTTTACAACAATAGTTGCATATTGTTACACATACAACAACAGTTTGCATATTGTTACTTTACAACAATAGTTGCATATTGTTACACATACAACAACAGTTTGCATATTGTTACACATACAACAATAGTTGCATATTGTTACACATACAACAATAGTTGCGTATTGTTACACATACAACAACAGTTTGCATATTGTTACTTTACAACAATAGTTGCATATTGTTACACATACAACAACAGTTTGCATATTGTTACACATACAACAATAGTTGCATATTGTTACACATACAACAATAGTTGCATATTGTTACACATACAACAACCATTTGCATATTGTTACACATACAACAACAGTTTGCATATTGTTACATATACAACAACAGTTTGCATATTGTTACATATACAACAACAGTTTGCATATTGTTACACATACAACAACAATGTGCATATTGTTACATATACAACAACAATGTGCATATTGTTACACATACAACAACAGTTTGCATATTGTTACACATACAACAACAGTTTGCATATTGTTACACATACAACAGTTTGCATATTGTTACATATACAACAACAGTTTGCATATTGTTACACATACAACAACAGTTTGCATATTGTTACACATACAACAGTTTGCATATTGTTACATATACAACAACAGTTTGCATATTGTTACATATACAACAACAGTTTGCATATTGTTACACATACAAGGGTTGTCCCATTAAATCGTAGACTATGTCTATAACATAATTTTTTGACATTCCAATGTAATAATTTTACACGCATATACTATTTAATCCTATTTGATCAGTTTTATTGCATTTGTTTTGAAAATAAAACAAACTTGTGTATTTTGTGTAACAATATAGAAGCTCACATACACGGGAGCGGTGCAAGTCTTTTGATAAGATAACTGAAATAGCTAAAGCTTTAAATACATTGTACTATCCGTGCCAAACTTCATTATTCCACCAAATTATGTTACACATGTTTTATTTGATCATTTTGACGTCATACTTTAAAATCTCATAAATGTTATGTCTGTTGTTTCCGCATGGTGCTATTTTAACGCAAATTGATGTATAGTGAAATTTGAAAAATGCCAACGTCTGGGAAAGGAGCGGCGCACCACGCAGTGATTTGATTCTGTGTGGAGGGCGGAATGACCCCCCAGATACACTCTGAAGAAGATGCAATTAGTTGAGCAGCACAGTGATGTGTCGCAAGCACTCGTATCCAAGTAGCATGAGAGATTTTGACAATCTAGGATATCAGAGAGTGGATAATTCCCCATACTCCCCCAACCTCGAACCCTGGAATTTGCTTACGTTGTGTCTCTGAAGTCTCATCTGCGAGGGCGAAAGTTTGAAAATCGCAATGAGATCAATTATGCAATGCAAGTGTTTAACAGAAGTCTAAATAAGGGCTGGTTTAAATCTGTGTTTGCGAGTTTTGTGCAGTGCCATAAAAATGCATATAATATGGCCGCGAATATTTCGAAAAAGAGTAAATGTTAGACACATCAAAATCACAAAATAATTATATAACGTTAATATGCGCGCCACATGTCTGTATGTCCTGTTATACATTTTAATGTCATTTCAACAATTTGTCAAACAGTTCAATATTATTTTGTATACGTGTTGAGAAGATGTTGATAATAACTACACTGAAAATTTTAAGAACTTTTGTTAATGTTTTGTTGTTTTACAGCCATTGTCTACGATTTAATGGGACATCCCTCGTACAACAACAATGTGCATATTGTTACACATACAACAATAGTTTGCATATTGTTACACATACAACAATAGTTTGCATATTGTTACACATACAACAACAGTTTGCATATTGTTACACATACAACAACAGTTTGCATATTGTTACACATACAACAACAGTTTGCATATTGTTACACATACAACAATAGTTGCATATTGTTACACATACAATAACAGTTTGCATATTGTTACACATACAACAACAGTTTGCATATTGTTACACATACAATAACAGTTTGCATATTGTTACACATACAACAACAGTTTGCATATTGTTACACATACAATAACAGTTTGCATATTGTTACACATACAACAACAGTTTGCATATTGTTACACATACAACAACAGTTTGCATAATGCTACTCATACAACAACAGTTTGCATATTGTTACACATACAACAACAGTTTGCATATTGTTACACATACAACAATAGTTGCATATTGTTACACATACAACAATAGTAGCATATTGCTACATATACAACAATAGTTGCATAATGCTACACATACAACAATAGTTTGCATAATGCTACACATACAACAACAGTTTGCATATTGTTACACATACAACAACAGTTTGCATATTGTTACATGTACAACAATAGTTCCATATTGTTACTTTACAACAATAGTTCCATATTGTTACACATACAACAACAGTTTGCATATTGTTACACATACAACAATAGTTGCATAATGCTACACATACAACAATAGTAGCATAATGCTACACATACAACAATAGTTTGCATAATGCTACACATACAACAATAGTGTGCATAATGCTACACATACAACAGTATTAGCATAATGCTACACATACAACAATAGTAGCATAATGCTACACATACAACAATAGTTTGCATAATGCTACCCATACAACAGTATTAGCATAATGCTACACATACAACAATAGTAGCATAATGCTACACATACAACAATAGTAGCATAATGCTACACATACAACAATAGTTTGCATAATGCTACACATACAACAATAGTTTGCATAATGCTACACATACAACAGTATTAGCATAATGCTACACATACAACAATAGTTTGCATAATGCTACACATACAACAGTATTAGCATAATGCTACACATACAACAATAGTTTGCATAATGCTACACATACAACAATAGTTTGCATAATGCTACACATACAACAATAGGACCAATTATTTTCTTCTAAAATCAATTGCATTTATTTTGCGAACTTTTGTTAGGGTGCACGGGCGGAAGTGTTGCTAAGGTCGTAACCGGAACTCGTGCATGGTATATAAGCCACACCCTCAAGCCCATGCGGTCTTTCCAATTTGGAACTTGTGGTGATAACATCGCATCCCACTCGCCCTCCCTCACTCTTAAGTCCTGGCATGCATATATAGGTACCATGAATGTTAAACAAATTGTTAGTTAAGTGTTAAGCAAGATGCAAGTCTTAAGAGCAGAAATTAAGTCTCCAAGTAACAGAACGGTATTGATATATTTATATTATGTACACTTGTTGAATAAGGGTCGTTATCGATTTGGGGTAAACATACATGTACTCCCACAAAGTTCAAGTAGCCCACAATACGTTGATAAATATTGAAGATGCTCACATATTTGATAAGGCAGGTAGTGTTAATTAAGATATGGCAGACTGAGGTTATACATGATATATATATGTCCTGGTATATACTGTATTACTGACTGACTCATCCCACAAAAATTCTCAATGGGGACAGTCATGCATGTTTTCTCTAAATGTAGGTCTATAATGATACAAAATTCATTTAAATAGTTGGACTTTGGGTTGCTGTGGATGATGGCTCATGATACTCAACACAGAGACTCAATTTCCACTGTCTGCTCTAGATATTTTCTTTCGAATTACTCGGTTTTGTCCGGAATAAGCATTTGCTTGGCAAATCTCGAGTTGCACATAGGTCTGGTCAGGAAGTCTAGATTGGGTATGGCTACCCGTGTCATATAGGTAAGAGCATGGCTGCTCAGGGTGTTAGTAAGAGCATGACTACTCGGTATCATTAATCGGTATGGCTACCAGCATTGTACTAGTAAGAGCATGGCTGCTCGGCATAACTGGTCCTTTGGTCTAAAGGGTATGGCTACCCGCGTTCAACTCATATTTGTGTGAGCAGGGCTGCTCAATAGGTTTGTAAGAGCATGGCTGCTCAATATGTCTAATGGGTATGGCTACCCGCATTGTACTAGTAAGAGCATGGCTGCTCAATATGTCTAATGGGTATGGCTACCCGCATTGTTTTAAGATTAAAATACTAACATAGAATTTTTCACAAACCTGATATGCCCTTATTGGCCCAACTCATGGCTTTATTGAATGCTGCATTAAGATTTCTATCATCCTCTATATATTCTCTTGCTTTTTCTTTGTCAAGACCACATTCTTCCGCAACACTTAAACATGTTTCCACTTGTAAATCATCACCATCAGTGAAGCATCTCTGGAAAAAAATACATTCGGTTTCTAAGCGGCTTATAGATATTACCAAAAATGATTCAAATCAATTTTAATATAGATTTCAAGCAAGATTATGGGAAAATCAAATGATGAGAGGCAAAAATTAGTTTCCAGAGGTCAACACTAAATTAAACTATGTGTATTATAAACTCATTGTATATGAATAGCAACATGAGGATTACCTTGAACAATTTCTCTGCCACGTCATCCTGCTTCTCTCCATTATCAACTTGTTTAGCAAACTCCAATAAGGCATGACCAAGTAATGTATTAGCGAACTTTGACCTATTTGTGTTGAAGTCTAAACCCAGTGATGAAGCAACGCTACGTAAATGTTGCACTCTGAAATATAAATGATTGAAAATTACCAGTATGACTAGAGATTTGTAATACTCCCCAGTAAATAATTTTGTGACTTCAGTAAAATAATGTCCTTAATTGTGGCAATCTTTCCAGTATTGTTCTATAAGACTTATTTCTGGTTTCTACTTAATTATCATTGTGTTAAACCAACAATTCAAATATTTCAATTATTTCAATGCATTGGTATAATTCAAAGATATAAGCAACAAAATATTGATTCCCTGATGCCTTGTCTATCCAGGTAAGACAAGCTACCTATCCGGGTAAGACAAGCTACCTATCCGGGTAAGACAAGCTTCCTATCCTGGTAAGACAAGCTACCTATCCGGGTAAGACAAGCTACCTATCCGGGTAAGACAAGCTACCTATCCGGGTAAGACAAGCTACCTATCCGGGTAAGACAAGCTACCTATCCGGGTAAGACAAGCTACCTATCCGGGTAAGACAAGCTACCTATCCAGGTAAGACAAGCTACCTATCCGGGTAAGACAAGCTACCTATCCGGGTAAGACAAGCTACCTATCCGGATAAGACAAGCTACCTATCCGGGTAAGACAAGCTACCTATCCGGGTAAGACAAGCTACCTATCCGGGTAACTAACTGCTAGCAAGTGCCCAACACATTGATGAAGTGGTGTGGGGTTACACAGCAAACCTGGTTAGCTCAGTCGGTAGAGCTCCACATTAGCATTAAGGGGGGTCATAGGTTTGACCCCTACATCAGACGCATTGTAATACTTCAGTGGAGGCAGCAGTATTTGATGACACTGGGTGGTCGAGTCTAAAATGCCAGGAGGTGTTGGGGGTAGACCGTTGCCAGTCTAGCTTAGTCGGTAGACAGCTCTTCTAGTGTTAAGGGCGTTGTGGGTCTGAGCCACACACTTTCACCTCGAATTACTTCAGCAAGTAACAAATAAGTGAAATAGCATTGCACACTGACTCAACTGGTAAAGTGTCCGCTTCGAGTCCAGGAGGTCATGAATTAGATCCTATAACAAAGACGTAAAAAATGGAACCTGCTTGGCACTCAGTATATAAAGGGTATTACTAGGAGATACATAAGCACAGGTAGGTATCTGTTAGTGGGGGATTCCGTGTAAATCACACCACTTTGTAGCGCATTGTAAATTGTTGATCATGCAACGTTAAATAAGCATTCGTGATCGTAACAACACAACTGTACCGAGGGCTCAACGCAATACTGTCGTAACTCCTATGTATTTATATAGGGGTTACGACAGAGTTGCGTCGAGCCCTCGTAATATGATAATGTTTTACCAACCTTGGATTGTTTAGATCTCTGTAAGCATCAGGTATCGGCAAACCTTCTGGAGGTGTTTGGGGTCTCAGCAAGTAAGGTTCCCAACGAACACGGAACTCAAACTCTGAGCTCAACGCATTCATCGCTACCTCCATATTACGTTTGCCGATCCAACACCAAGGTCAGATGATGTCACTAACAACATCAATGTTTATTTTCCTCTTCGCCGACATTGTCACACCAGAGAAATGCCTAATTATCGAATAAACGGCTGTTTGCATAAGCAGTTCAAAGTCCAGTTATTTTCAGCGACCTTGACCTTAATTGTAAACAAACCTGGGTACGTACTAAATTAATTTCCGAACAGGGCTGACAACACTGTCGTCTACAATTAGGCGCTAAGATTTAATCTCGACAGATCTGTAAGTTTTACAATTTTACTGCAAGGAATAACTTCGCCACAGTTAATTGAAATAGGTTTAATTTCTCAACATTTTCCCGACAAAAAACACGCCAAGTATAAGAAGTAAAGATTAACCTATCATGCCGGTTTTTTGTATAGCACCTGGAACATACTATAACGTACATATACGCTCCCTGATAGCACGGACAGACAGACGGACTAACAATTAGTAACTTGGTACTATTATAAAGATATTTAAAATACCTATCTAATGGTGGCGTTTGGAATTCTACATAACAAAAAACCAAGTGAGAAATTTACATTGAAAGTGCGAAATAACCAGTGTATGACATATTTCTCACCCCGTACAGACAGACGAACGGTCAAATGTTTCATATCTTAGTATACAACTATAGATATACTCAATACCTTTACAATGATACTTTATTTAGATTTATATCTGAATTATTCAGGGTTATAGGTAGGATTTTTCAGTGAAAATTGACCGACTGTAATGTGTTTTACGTCTTGTCCTGACAGACGGACGGACAACATTATATAACTTGATCTTGTTATGAATAATGTTTAATTGTCTTTCGATTGGTAGTAGATTTATTCGTGTATCTTGACGAGTAAGAGTTTTAGTAACATTTAAAGATTTCAGTTTTATACATGTATGTTTTTTGCTTTGTATGTTTTTTAACAGTAGTTAGTTTTGTTACTTATGGCATTTTAATAAATGCCCATTTATATGTATGTTTAACAGTAGTTAGTTTTGTTATTTATGGCATTTTAATGAATGCCCATTTTTCATTCAAACCACTGTTTTTATGTTTTTACTTCACCCCATACAAGTTCAACTTTGCCTGTGATTTACCATGTCCTGGGACAATACATAAAAAAGTATACGTGTGGGTTGTTCTATAGGAAATAGCGCATACCGCTTATGGTACATAATGACGCTGGCGTACGGACAGACGAACGGACACTATAGACATTATTTTTCTTGCTGTTAATAACATGGCATAGCAGTACCCAAATACGTTGAGATACTTAATATGAATTAATTTGTTTGTCCGTTGTACGCGTCCAAATATGGCCAATTTGGTCGACAGGACCTATTTCGGACTGTCGTACAGACGGACGGGCGGACGAACGAACAGACAGACAAACGCAATGTTATAAATGTGTTGAAGTAAGATATTACTAACAAATAAAAGTAATTGCATTTAAATATTATTCCATGTTTGATGTGTATATACAGTGAAAATTGATGAACATTGAGAAACAAACTCAGACTTTTCCTTACGCGGACACAAGTATTGGCTCGTACAGACGGAACAACGGTCTATTTTTTCTGAAATTGCCATGAATGTTGAAAACGAAGTTGTGACAACAGTTGCATGCAAAATTCCCGACCCTAATCCGGATATTGTGTCCTAGCGACACCCGAATACACGGAAAAGTGGGTATTTTCGATCGCCGAGGTGGTACCAAAGTTCGAGCTCGGACCTCCGTAGGGTTCGAACCCAAGACTTGTGTACTATATGGAATCGATACAGTATTCAAAAAATTCCATCTAAGCTGGGTTTTGAATCCCTTTTCCGGTTCAAGTGGCTCGACCCGTGGAGCCTTCGGCACAAACTTGATATGATTCGGAAGGTATTGTCAAACACTATACAATGTATATCTGTTTTTGGGTTGTTGTTTTTTTGAGTAATACAATTTAATGGCCAAGTAACTATAACAGAAATTGACCCGGAAAATTGGCGTAACTTTCTTATATATGGAAGTTGGTGATCATGAGTAAATCCATGTGTCTACCTGCCGTTGGTAGGCAACTTTTGAGACAAAATTTGTAAACAAATACCACGTTTTGCTGTTCCGTTCCCATGGGTGGTCTTTACAGACAGGTTTGACTGTATACTTGATGCCAGTAAAAACTATTTGAACTAGGTGTCAATTTGTAGTACCAACTGTCAAAAGCGTGTTACAATTATCTATGTGTTAATTCTTGTTCAAAACTTTATCAAACTCTAGACCAATTATTTTATTTTATTATTAATTAATTTTATGAAATCAAGAATAGTTTTGCCTATGTAATGTCACTTGATCGATATGCACATTTTTTGGTTGCGTTTTTAATGGCGTTAAGTATATTATATAAAATAATTTGAAATACATCGTTGGAGGTTGAATTAACGGGTACGCTTTTAACAATGGAGCAGAAGTGTTTCTCAGATGTGATATTTTTATGTAACGTGAAATGATCTTCCATACCGACTTGAATCAATATTGCATAGTAAAACAATTAAAAACTGACAACTGAAATGTATCATTCATATAACCAGGTGTCAGTCCATTTAAAAATGTATACACAAGAACGGCTAAATGGTACCAACATATATACTGAAAGACATCCGTTGAAGTTCATTAACTAGAATGTAAGCTTCAGAACTAAATTATTTGCCATTGTCATTCACGCGGTCCACTTTTGGACATTATTTTATTGATATACTGAAAATAGCTGCAAATATAAACAACTTTGTATTGTTACGCTATATAACGCACAATGTATATTTATTGATATACTGAAAATAGCTGCAAATATAAACAACTTTGTATTGTTACGCTATATAACGCACAATGTATATTTATTGATATACTGAAAATAGCTGCAAATATAAAAAACTTTGTATTGTTACATTATATAACGCACAATGTATATTTATTGATATACTGAAAATAGCTGCAAATATAAAAAACTTTGTATTGTTACGCTATATAACGCACAATGTATATTTATTGATATACTGAAAATAGCTGCAAATATAAACAACTTTGTATTGTTACGCTATATAACGCACAGTGTATATTTATTGATATACTGAAAATAGCTGCAAATATAAACAACTTTGTATTGTTACGCTATATAACGCACAATGTATATTTATTGATATACTGAAAATAGCTGCAAATATAAAAAACTTTGTATTGTTACGCTATATAACGCACAATGTATATTTATTGATATACTGAAAATAGCTGCAAATATAAACAACTTTGTATTGTTACGCTATATAACGCACAATGTATATTTATTGATATAAAACAGCACCATAGTCAAGGAGAGAGAATAAGTTGCTACATGGAACACCACATACATAAGACAGTGCCTCCCCATACCGACCTCCGTTATTACTTCTCTAATGCTAATGAATAACCGCTATTTAAAGCTGCACAGCATTTTAATATTCGCTTCTCTGATAGCTATATGATAGTTTTAATCCAACCGAATTGCACTACACACAATGAATTTCCACGAATTTGATATCGACGCATTTCATTACCGGAAATAGCCTAGTTAGACTTCAAAACAAAAATTGGAATTTTCTGTGGTATGAATTAGAAATTCTTACAAATTAGAGAGGATTTTCTACGAACAAGGAATGACATAATGCGTCAATAAGCATGAGGGGTACAAGCAAGTATGTTCATATAAACGTTTTCAGTTGAGTTGAATGTCATATTTCGATGCTTTGGTATTGCAAACGTTGATGTTTTTCCTTGTTATTGTAATGCTGTGGGTGGTGTTGTGATGCATTCTTTGTTGTTGTAAATAATGTTTGTAGTGTTATGATGCGTTCTTTGTTGTTGTAAATATTGTTGGTTGTGATGTGATGCATTCTTTGTTGTTGTAAATATTGTTGGATGTATTATGATGCTTTCTTCGATGTTGTAAATATTTTGGTTGTGTTATATTGCTTTCTTTGTTGTTGTAAATATTGTTGGATGTATTATGATGCTTTCTTCGATGTTGTAAATATTGTTGGTGGTGTTATGATGCTTTCTTCGATGTTGTAAATGTTGTTGGTTGTGTTATGATGCTTTCTTTGATGTTGTAAATATTGTTGGTTGTGTTATGATGCTTTCTTCGATGTTGTAAATGTTGTTGGATGTATTATGATGCTTTCTTCGATGTTGTAAATGTTGTTGGTGGTGTTATGATGCTTTCTTCGATGTTGTAAATGTTGTTGGTGGTGTTATGATGCTTTCTTCGATGTTGTAAATATTGTTGGTGGTGTTATGATGCTTTCTTCGATGTTGTAAATGTTGTTGGTTGTGTTATGATGCTTTCTTTGATGTTGTAAATATTGTTGGTTGTGTTATGATGCTTTCTTCGATGTTGTAAATGTTGTTGGTTGTGTTATGATGCTTTCTTTGATGTTGTAAATGTTGTTGGTTGTGTTATGATGCTTTCTTTGATGTTGTAAATATTGTTGGTGGTGTTGTGATGCATTCTTTGTTGTTGTAAATAATGTTTGTAGTGTTATGATGCGTTCTTTGTTGTTGTAAATATTGTTGGTTGTGATGTGATGCATTCTTTGTTGTTGTAAATATTGTTGGATGTATTATGATGCTTTCTTCGATGTTGTAAATATTTTGGTTGTGTTATATTGCTTTCTTTGTTGTTGTAAATATTGTTGGATGTATTATGATGCTTTCTTCGATGTTGTAAATATTGTTGGTGGTGTTATGATGCTTTCTTCGATGTTGTAAATGTTGTTGGTTGTGTTATGATGCTTTCTTTGATGTTGTAAATATTGTTGGTTGTGTTATGATGCTTTCTTCGATGTTGTAAATGTTGTTGGATGTATTATGATGCTTTCTTCGATGTTGTAAATGTTGTTGGTGGTGTTATGATGCTTTCTTCGATGTTGTAAATGTTGTTGGTGGTGTTATGATGCTTTCTTCGATGTTGTAAATATTGTTGGTGGTGTTATGATGCTTTCTTCGATGTTGTAAATGTTGTTGGTTGTGTTATGATGCTTTCTTTGATGTTGTAAATATTGTTGGTTGTGTTATGATGCTTTCTTCGATGTTGTAAATGTTGTTCGTTGTGTTATGATGCTTTCTTTGATGTTGTAAATATTGTTGGTTGTGTTATGATGCTTTCTTTGATGTTGTAAATGTTGTTGGTTGTGTTATGATGCCTTCTTTGATGTTGTAAATATTGTTGGTGGTGTTATGATGCTTTCTTCGATGTTGTAAATGTTGTTGGTTGTGTTATGATGCTTTCTTTGATGTTGTAAATATTGTTGGTTGTGTTATGATGCTTTCTTCGATGTTGTAAATGTTGTTGGTTGTGTTATGATGCTTTCTTTGATGTTGTAAATATTGTTGGTTGTGTTATGATGCTTTCTTTGATGTTGTAAATGTTGTTGGTTGTGTTATGATGCCTTCTTTGATGTTGTAATTATTGTTGGTTGTGTTATGATGCTTTCTTCGATGTTGCAAATATTGTTGGTGGTGTTATGATGCTCTCTTTGTTGTTGTAAATATTGTTGGTTGTGATGTGATGCATTCTTTGTTGTTGTAAATATTGTTGGATGTATTATGATGCTTTTTTCGATGTTGTAAATGTTGTTGGTTGTGTCATGATGCTTTCTTTGATGTTGTAAATATTGTTGGTGATGTTATGATGCTTTCTTTGATGTAGTAAATATGGTTGGTTGTGTTATGATGCTTTCTTTGATGTTGTAAATATTGTTGGTGGTGTTATGATGCTTTCTTTGATGTTGTAAATATGGTTGGTTGTGTAATGATGCTTTCTTTGATGTTTTAATTTTTTGGTGGTGTTATGATGCTTTCTTCGATGTTGTAAATGTTGTTGGTTGTGTTATGATGCTTTCTTCGAGGATGTAAATATTGTTGGTGGTGTTATGATGCTTTCTTCGATGTTGTAAATATTGTTGGTGGTGTTATGATGCTTTCTTCGATGTTGTAAATATTGTTGGTGGTGTTATGATGCTTTCTTCGATGTTGTAAATATTGTTGGTGGTGTTATGATGCTTTCTTCGATGTTGTAAATGTTGTTGGTGGTGTTATGATGCTTTCTTCGATGTTGTAAATGTTGTTGGTGGTGTTATGATGCTTTCTTCGATGTTGTAAATGTTGTTGGTTGTGTTATGATGCTTTCTTCGATGTTGTAAATATTGTTGGTTGTGTTATGATGCTTTCTTCGATGTTGTAAATATTGTTGGTGGTGTTATGATGCTTTCTTCGATGTTGTAAATGTTGTTGGTGGTGTTATGATGCTTTCTTCGATGTTGTAAATATTGTTGGTTGTGTTATGATGCTTTCTTCGATGTTGTAAATATTGTTGGTTGTGTTATGATGCTTTCTTCGATGTTGTAAATATTGTTGGTTGTGTTATGATGCTTTCTTTGATGTTGTAAATATTGTTGGTGGTGTTATGATGCTTTCTTCGATGTTGTAAATGTTGTTGGTGGTGTTATGATGCTTTCTTCGATGTTGTAAATATTGTTGGTTGTGTTATGATGCTTTCTTCGATGTTGTAAATATTGTTGGTGGTGTTATGATGCTTTCTTCGATGTTGTAAATATTGTTGGTGGTGTTATGATGCTTTCTTTGATGTTGTAAATATTGTTGGATGTATTATGATGCTTTCTTCGATGTTGTAAATGTTGTTGGTGGTGTTATGATGCTTTCTTCGATGTTGTAAATGTTGTTGGTGGTGTTATGATGCTTTCTTCGATGTTGTAAATATTGTTGGTTGTGTTATGATGCTTTCTTCGATGTTGTAAATGTTGTTGGTGGTGTTATGATGCTTTCTTCGATGGTGTAAATATTGTTGGTGGTGTTATGATGCTTTCTTCGATGTTGTAAATGCTGTTGGTGGTGTTATGATGCTTTCTTCGATGTTGTAAATGTTGTTGGTTGTGTTATGATGCTTTCTTCGATGTTGTAAATGTTGTTGGTGGTGTTATGATGCTTTCTTCGATGTTGTAAATGTTGTTGGTTGTGTTATGATGCTTTCTTTGATGTTGTAAATATTGTTGGTTGTGTTATGATGCTTTCTTTGATGTTGTAAATGTTGTTGGTTGTGTTATGATGCCTTCTTTGATGTTGTAAATATTGTTGGTTGTGTTATGATGCTTTCTTCGATGTTGCAAATATTGTTGGTGGTGTTATGATGCTCTCTTTGTTGTTGTAAATATTGTTGGTTGTGATGTGATGCATTCTTTGTTGTTGTAAATATTGTTGGATGTATTATGATGCTTTCTTCGATGTTGTAAATGTTGTTGGTTGTGTCATGATGCTTTCTTTGATGTTGTAAATATTGTTGGTGATGTTATGGTGCTTTCTTTGATGTAGTAAATATTGTTGGTTGTGTTATGATGCTTTCTTTGATGTTGTAAATATTGTTGGTGGTGTTATGATGCTTTCTTTGATGTTGTAAATATGGTTGGTTGTGTAATGATGCTTTCTTTGATGTTTTAATTTTTTGGTGGTGTTATGATGCTTTCTTCGATGTTGTAAATATTGTTGGTTGTGTTATGATGCTTTCTTTGTTGTTGTAAATATTGTTGGTGGTGTTATGATGCTTTCTTTGATGTTGTAAATATTGTTGGTTGTGTTATGATGCTTTCTTTGATGTTGTAAATATGATTGGTTGTGTAATGATGCTTTCTTTGATGTTTTAATATTTTGGTGGTGTTATGATGCTTTCTTTGATGTTGTAAATGTTGTTGGTGGTGTAATGATGCTTTCTTTGATGTTGTAAATATTGTTGGTTGTGTTATGATGCTTTCTTTGTTGTTGTAAATATAGTTGGATGTGTTTTGATGCTTTCTTTGTCGTTGTAAACTTTGTTGGTTGCGTTATGATGCTTTCATTGATGTTGTAAATGTTGTTGATTGTGTCATGATGCTTTCTTTGTTGTTGTAAATATTGTTGGTTGAGTTGTGGTGCATTCTTTGTTGTTGTAAATGATGTTGGTGATGTTGTGATGCATTCTTTGTTGTTGTAAATATGTTTGGTGTTATGATGCTTTCTTTGATGTTGCACATATTGTTGGTGGTAGATAATGCTTTCTTTGTTGTTGTAAATATTTTGGGTGTTATGATGCTTTCTTTGATGCTGTAAATATTGTTGGTGGTGTTATGATTCTTTCTTTGATGTTGTAAATATTGTTGATGGTGTTATGATGCTTTCTCTGATGTTGTACATATTGTTGGTTGTGTTATGATGCATTCTTTGTTTGTGTAAATAGTGTTGGTTATGTAATGATGCTATCTTTGTTGTTGAAAATATTGTTGGGTGCGTTAAGATGCTTTCTTCGTTGTGGTCAATATTGTTGGTTGTGTTATGATGCTTTCTTTATTGTAGTAAATATTGTTGATTGTTTTATGATGCTTTCTTTGTTGTTGTAAATATTTTCGGTGTTTTGATGCTTTCTTTGATGTTGCACATATTGTTGTTGGTGTTGTGATGCTTTCTGTGTTAGTGTAAATATTGTTGGTGGTGTTATGATGCTTTCTTTGTTGTTGTAAATATTGTTGGTTGTGTTGTGGTGCATTCTTTGTTGTTGTAAATGATGTTGGTGATGTTGTGATGCATTCTTTGTTGTTCAAAATATTGTTGGTTGCGTTAAAATGCTTTTTCGTTGTGGTCAATATTGTTGGTTGTGTTGTGATGCTTTCTTTGTTGTTGTAAATATAGTTGGATGTGTTTTGATGCTTCCTTTGTCGTTGTAAACTTTGTTGGTTGCGTTATGATGCTTTCATTGATGTTATAATGATTGTTAGTGGTGTTATGATGCTTTCTTTGATGTTATAAATGTTGTTGGTGGTGTTATGATGCTTTCTTTGTTGTTATTAATATTGTTGGTGGTATTATGATGTTTTCGTTGATGTTGTAAATGTTGTTGGTGGTGTTATGATGCTTTCTTCGTTGTTGTCAATATTGTTGGTTGTGTTATGATGCTTTCTTCATTGTTGTCAATATTGTTGGTGGTGTTGTGATGCTTAATTTGCTATTGTAAATATTGTTGGTTGTGTAATGATGCTTTCTTTGTTGTAGCACATATTGATGGCGGTGTTGTGATGCTTTCTTCGATGTAGTAAATATTTTTGGTTGAGTTATGATGCTTTCTTCGTTGTTGTCAATATTGTTGGTTGTGTTATGACGTCTTCTTTGTTGTTGTAAATATTGTTGGTGGTGTTATGATGCTTTCTTCGTTGTTGTCAATATTGTTCGTTGTGTTAATACGCTTTCTTTGTTGTTGTAAATATTGTTGGTGGTATTGTGATGCTTAATTTGCTATTGTAAATATTGTTGGTTGTGTAATGATGCTTTCTTTGATGTTGCACATATTGTTGGTGGTATTATGCTTTCTTTGTTGGTGTAAAAATTGTTGGTTGTGTTGCGGTGCATTCTTCGTTGTTGTCAATATTGCTGATTGTGTTATGATGCTTTCTTTGTTGGTGTAAATATTGTTGGTTGTGTTGTGGTGCATTCTTCGTTGTTGTCAATATTGCTGATTGTGTTATGATGCTTTATTTGCTATTGTAAATATTGTTGGTTGTGTAATGATGCTTTCTTTGATGTTGCACATATCGTTGGTGGGGTTATGATGCTTTCTCTATTGGTGTAAAAATTGTTGTTTGTGTTGTGGTGCATTCTTTGTTGTTGTAAATATTGTTGGTGGTGTTATGATGCTTTCTTTGATGTTGCACATATTGTTGGTGGTGTTATGATGCTTTCTTTGTTGGTGTAAATATTGTTGGTTGTGTTGTGGTGCATTCTTTGTTGTTGTAAATATTGTTGGTGGTGTTATGATGCTTTCTTTGATGTTGCACATATTGTTGGTGGTGTTATGATGCTTTCTCTGTTGGTGTAAATATTGTTGGTTGTGTTGTGGTGCATTCTTTGTTGTTGTAAATATTGTTGGTGGTGTTATGATGCTTTCTTTGATGTTGGAATATTGTTAAGTGTGTTATGATGCTTTCTTTGATGTTATAATATTTTGGTGGTGTTATGATGCTTTCTTCGTTGTTGTCAATATTGTTGGTTGTGTTATGACGTTTTCTTTGTTGTTGTAAATGTTATTGGTGGTGTTGTGGTGCTTTATTTGCTATTGTAAATATTGTTGGTTGTGCAATGATGCTTTCTTTAATGATGAACATATTGTTGGTTGTGTAATGACGTTTTCTTTGTTGTTATAAATATTGTTGGTTGCGTTAAGATGCTTTCTTCGTTGTGGTCAATATAGTTGGATGTGTTATGATGCTTTCTTTGTTGTTGGAAATATTGTTGGTTGTGTTATGATGCTTTCTGTGTTGTTTTAAATATTGTTGGTTGTGTTATGATGGTTTCTTTGATGTTGTAAATATTGTTGGTGGCGTTATGATACTTTCTTTGTTGGTGTAACTATTGTTGGTTGTGTTATGATGCATTCTTTGTTGGTTTGAATAGTGTTGGTTATGTAATGATGCTGTCTTTGTTGTTGTAAATATTGTTGGTTGTGTTATGCTTTCTTTGTCGTTGTACATTTTGTTGGTGGTGTTATGATGCTTTCTTTGTTGTTGAAAATATTGTTGGTTGTGTGATGATGCTTTGTTTCTTGTTGTAAATATTTTTGGTGTTATGATGCTTTCTTTGTTGTTGTAGATATTGTTGGTGGTATTATGATGCTTTCTTTGATGTTGTAAATATTGTTGGTTGTGTAATGATGCTTTCTTTGCTGTTGTAAATATTGTTGGTGGTGTTATGATGCTTTCTTTGTTGTTGTAAATATTGTTGGTGTTATGATGCTTTCTTTGTTGTTGTAAATATTGTTGGTGGTGTTATGATGCTTTCTTTGATGTTGTAAATAATGTTGGTGGTGTTATAATGCTTTCTCTGATGTTGTAAATGTCGTTGGTGGTGTTATGATGCTTTCTTAGTTGTTGTCAATATTGTTGGTTGTGTTATGATGCTTGTCGTTGTAAAATATTGTTGGTTGTGCTACGAGGCTTTCTTCGTTGTAGTAAATATTGTTGTTTGTGTTATGATGCTTTCTTTGATGTTGTCAAGATTGCTGGTTGCGTTAGGATGCTTTCTTTGATGTTGCACATATAGTTGTAGGTGTTATGATGCTTTCTTTGTTAGTGTAAATATTGATGGTTGTGTTATTATGCTTTCTTTGTTGTTGTAAATATTGTTGGTTGTGTTGTGGTGCATTCCTTGTTGTTGTAAATGTTGTTGGTGGTGTTGTGATGCATTGTTTGTTGTTGAAAATATTGTTGGTTGCGTTAAGATGCTTTCTTCGTTGTGGTCAATATAGTTGGAAGTGTTATGATGCTTTCTTTGTGGTTGGAAATATTGTTGGTTGTGTTATGATGCTTTCTTTGTTGTTTTAAATATTGTTGGTTGTGTTATGATGCTTTCTTTGATGTTGTAAATATTGTTGGTGGCGTTATGATACTTTCTTTGTTGGTGTAACTATTGTTGGTTGTGTTATGATGCATTCTTTGTTGGTTTAAATAGTGTTGGTTATGTAATGATGCTTTCTTTGTTGTTATAAATATTGTTGGTGGTGTTATGATGCTTTCTTTGTTGTTGAAAATATTGTTGGTTGTTTGATGATGCTTTGTTTCTTGTTGTAAATAATTTTGGTGTTATGATGCTTTCTTTGTTGTTGTAAATATTGTTGGTGGTGTTATGATGCTTTCTTTGATGTTGTAAATATTGTTGGTGGTGTTATGATACTCTCTATGATGTTGTAAATATTGTTGGTGGTGTTATGATGCTTTCTTTGATGTGATCGATATTGTTGGTTGTGTTATGATGCTTTCTTTGGTGTGATGCTTAATTTGCTATTTTAAATATTGTGGGTCGTGTTATGATGCTTTCGTCGTTATTGAAAATATTGTTTGTCATGTTATGATGCTCTCTTTGTTGCTGTAAATATTATTGGTTCTGTTATGATGCTTTCTTTGTAGTTGTAGATGTTGTTGGTTGTGTATGATGCTTACATTGATGTTGTTAATGTTGTTGGTGGTGTTGTTACGTATTCTCTGGTTTTGTAAATATTGTTGGTGATGTTGTGATGCTTAATTTGCTGTTGTAAATGTTGTTGGTGGTGTTGTGATGCATTCTTTGTTATATTTGTCTAATGATTGATTAAAATGTAATTATGTCATGTTAATTCTAATTGGTATTTCATATTCATCATCGGTGATCAATGATGACGACTCTATCAGAGGTGAGCTGGATCAAACCAGGGTATGGTGAAAGAAGAGAGAGAATACGTAACTACAGGGAAAGACCGAAACTTGTCTTTAATGAAGTCGCTAACTGTCTTGGAACGTCTTTAAGAAAATCTTCATATAATCAGATAGCAATGGGTATTTCTTGTTTGTAATTTTGTATATATTATACATATATTTCAATTACCTCTCTTAATGCTTTAATTATGTGTTGTTCTAAGTTTTAACGTTACATAGTTGTATAAATGTATCTGCGTACATCCACCTTGTCGACCCGTAAAAACTCCAAGGTGATGTTTGCCTATAATGGGTTTTGTAAATCTACTGCAATCTGAAAACCCCGTTGGGACTCGAACCCAATATATCCATTAACTGAAAGGTATACTTGTATTAACATTACAGGTTTGGCATTGGACTTGTGTCAGTAGACTGATTAATGCGCAGGCCACGTGAGTATGGTTTGTATTCCTCTCACGGTTGACTTTATTTCGGTAAAGCTGATAAGGCAACTTATAACGTCTGATTATTGCGTTCATCCGTCCGTCCGTCAATTTATATTGATAATAATTTAAGCCTTCGCTAACATTTAATTACCGCCTGACATGTGATCACTGCAAAACAAGTATTGTAAACAATGCACTGCATACAGACGGTTTGTGCAATACTGTATGAATATAGTGTATGTTAATTTAAATTGACTATTTTGATTTTTTTAAGTATGATAATTATGAAGGCAGCTTAATTTTTGTGGAACGAATTGATATGACATTTTGTATTCAATTCAGGGAATTGGAAATTAAAGTCAGAATGGACGTTTGAAAACAATGGTGGCACATTGAAGAGACTGTGTAATTGTACAGATAATGAAAGCAGTTGAAGATCTATGATTGTGAGTCTGAAATAGAATTTATTGATAGCTTTTGTATGCAAAACAAACTTGCCAAATTTTTGAACTCTTTTTTCGTTTTTGATTGCTCACATGCTTATATTTTGTAGATGTTAGAGAGAAAATGGACAGAATCTAAAGACTGCAGCTACGAATGTCTACTGAGGAAAAACTTCAGACGTTGTGAACAAGACGAATATTAATTCAAGTGAGTGTCCCATGTATGTTCCTTGTATTTTATTTTTATCGGACCAATGATTGTCTTCAACGCAATATATTGAATACATTGCATTCGCTTGTCATAGTGTTTTTTCTTGTTTGTTAGAGCGTGGGTTGTGTTATGATCTTGCATTTTGATACGTGAATGTTTGTTTTGGTTGGTATTATGATGCTCTTTTCGTTCAGTTGATGCTGTTGGTTGTGTTGTGATGGTTTGCTTGTTGTTTCGATTGTCGTATGCTGAATTGTGGCTGTTTGTTTGATGTGGCCAATGTTGGCAGTGGTTGATCGATGATTTGTTTAGTATTGCGGATGTCGATGGCGATGATATTAATGTTGCTTTTGTTTTGGTGATTGTGTGGCTAGTGTTGTTATGGCTACTGTGTTGTTTATGAGTGGGACAGTATTATGTGCAAAGTTTGATTTTGTACATATTGTATATGTCGTGTTTGGACTGTTGATTTACAATAATTTATAATGATGGAAAGATTGCGGTTTTGTTTAATGATTGATTAACATGTTATTATTTCATGATTATATTCTTATTTGTATTTCATATTTATCAATCGAATCGAGAGCCTGCAGCTACGAATTTCACCTAAGGAAAAACTAGAAGAAGACAAAGATTCATTGCAGTAAGTCTAAACATATGTTTTATGTAATCCATTTTTATCGCACCATTGATTTTCTTCAACGCCGTTTGTTGAATGCAATGCTTTCACTTGTCATCGTCTACATTAACATAAAAAGAAACAGCCATGTATAATATAATTACAAGAAAATAATTTTGTTGCATTTATTTGTTCTGAAATTGCAATTGCTACGGTGATGTCTTTACATTATGGGAAGTTGTCAGCTACTTGCGGCGAGATAGATAGTGCTGGTCGATAATCAATTCCAGGAAAACTAGATTGCCTGCCGCGTAATGTTGACTGAAAAAGTATTGCATTACGGCGCAAAACTCAATGAAAAACAACCGACTGCATGCCTTGATTGTTTATACAGTTTGGTAAGTTGTGTTGATTATTTATTTAGTAGTTCAAATATTTTTGGTTGTGTTGCGAATGTTGTGTGTTGTTGCGGTTCTTACCGTGATGTTGTGAATGTTGTGACTGGTGTTGTGATGTTTCATCTTTTGTGTTTTTGAATCACATGTATTGTTGAATATTTTTCTTGTTTTCTTCGAATCGTGTTTCGAGTGGTGCTTCGATGCTTTATTTTCTTGTTTTTGATGTTGCAAGTTTTCTTGAGATGCTTCTTTTGGTATCTCGGGGTTTGTATGTTGTGTTGATATGTTTGGTTTTTGTTGCGATTGTTGTCGATGCAGTTGTGGTGTTTGTTTGTAATGGCCAATTATGCGAGGGGTCTATCGATGTTTTAACTGTTACGGATGCAGATGACAGTCATATGTATGTTTTGTTTGCTTTGTGGATTTATGGATAAGTTTGTGATTCCTTCTGTGTTGTTTTTGAGTAGGACAATACTACGCATTAATTCAGATTTTGAAGATAATGTAGTTGAACATGACTGACCTGTTGGTAATCAGTGATTTTAATTGGATGAATTTTGTGCTGTTTTGTTTGAAGACTAATCATCTTAAATGTTTTGATTGTTTACGTGATTTCTTTATCTCTGACAGATTCCATTAATTTGCATTGATATATAGTTTTATCATTTTGTTTTCCCTTTGTACCGAGTGCACTTTTAATATATACTCTACTCATTTATTGGTAATGTGTACATGATCCAATTTTGCAAAGTTCTGCACACATCTTGTATCTATTTAAGACAACCTAATACATACAAGTAAATATGATATATTGGGCTGAAGGGTCATAATTTCAATATTTCTATATTTTGAAATAACAAGCTGCAATTGTAACATTTCTTTTGTCATACCCATAATTATCCTATGAACAATTAAGACGACTACATAAGATGTGAAATGAATATAACCTGGGTAAGTGAAATGTTCTGTGTTTCTAAGGAGCACGGCGGAGTTCATTCTTGATAAACTACAGTACACTCCACTTATAACGATATTGTTTTCTTTGAAATACCGCTTCAAATTTTACGGTACCAGCCGGATCGATCGAAATTTCTATTTATTATTCGGCGGGTCCTGAGATATCAGGAATTGCAATATTTCGTAAGCAACAATGAATTATTTGGGTCACTAGCTCTAAATTATCTCGCTTATCAAGATATTTGTGACAATTTTCGGTCTTGCGAACCGATTCATATCATTAAACACCTACCCCTTCGATATATCTTGACCTGAAAAGCTTGTAAAATAAATAATTGTCATGACTAACCCTAGCCCGGTCCAACAAAATAATACTTTTATACCTTTCATTCTTTAGTGCTGCGGTGACACCGGTTCGAATAAAGTTACACTAATTGAAAACATGATGTGTCTGTCTTTAATCATATCATAACATGTACATGTGCCAATTCTTACCTTCCATTTCTCGCAACAGTTCTCGAAGTTGTCGAAAAATCTGCTATGAAAGTTGGTCAGACACTGATCTACGTCCATTTCGATAACTCAATAGCTGGTTAGTCTATGTCAGAGATTTGAAAGATGCTAGTGTTATGTTAAGATGATGTCTCAATAGTGTAATGTTTGTTATACGTGTCGATCGAATATTGGATCACTAGAATTGTGATAACTATATGCACATAATGTTTAATGAACTTGTTTTAATTGTGCACAAACACTCCTTTCTTAATTACAAATTACTCAATTATTCGTCTGTGGAGGAAGAAAGTCAACCATGTATACATCTATAATGATGCTCGGATACAACGATACGAATCCAACAGTCCCCTTTTATCGTTATTAGAATGAGCTCCGTCACATTCATGGCAGAATGTTTGATAATGGCCTGATGCCGGCCGAAACGGAGAAGCTTGATCAAATTAAGAGTAATATAAATATAAACTACATATGGTCATAATTATCAATTAAAAGAACAATTTCTGTCCCCATTGAAGTCAATGTGTAATATATCGAAAGACCTGTAAAATTTAAAACACAATTTAGCTGTATTATAATCACTCGGACAAATGCAAATATTTTACTACAAAATAACAAAGTTAAAACAAAAAATTGTGAGAGATTCTATTTACGAGACTTCAATTAGTGATGCTATTGTTGTGGATAGAGTTCTGAAATTTCGGTTGGTGTTGCGGATGTTGTTAGTTTTGATGTGAGACTTGTGTTGTTGTTGATGTTGAGGTTGATGTTTGGTTAATTCTCCTTAAGTTACAGAGGTTGTGGGTGGTGTTCAGAAGTTGATGGTGGTTTTAGATGTGATCATTTATCAAATGCTGACGATGATTGGAATTCTTACGTGCGTAAATCAACGGATCATCAATTTCAAATGCCGTTATTATTGAAATTAGCATGTAAGTAAATGAACCAATTAGAAAAGTATTGTCGAACAAATATCGTTTAGTTAGGACATACAATTAGTTTGTGTGATTATGGAAAATTATTATAATAAAACGACCTATTTGTTGTTTGGAACTTTCATTTAAATGGTGACTTGATTTGTTTTGAAATTGTTGGATTTTGAAAGGTGTGAAGCTTTTTGCGTAAAGAACAGGTTTTATATAATTTAATCATTGGATTAGGATTAGAGTTACCAAGGACCAGGGTGATGTTTGTTTACGAATTTATTATTCTAACCTAGTCCACTTTTTTCTGAGAGTTTAATTATGTCGTGTGAATTTTAATTTTTCCATTTACAAAATCCTCAAAACTACCCGAAACTGCGAAAACAACATTCACAACACCCGCAATCCCAAAAGAATTAACAAACCATAATTATCAACATCCGCAACACAAAATTAAGTAACAAAAAAACATTATCAACACCGTAACCAAAAGACAACAAATATAATATCATTCACAAAATCTGCAACCCCAAAACAACTAACGAAACATCTTGATCAACATCCATATCACAAAAAAACATTCACAACATCTGCAACACAAAAACAACTAACAAAACACCATTATCAATATCCGCAACGCAAAAAGAAGTAACAAAACACCCTACTGAACCTCCTCAACTCCAAAACAAGTAACAAACATCACCCACAACAATCGCAACCCCCCAAAAAACTAACAAAACGCCATTATCAACATCAAAACCCCAAAATAACTAACAAAACACCATTAGAACCCTGAAACATCTAATAAAATACAAATATAAATCAACCTGCGCAACCCAAACAAAAGTTACAAAGCACAATTATAAATATTCTCAACCCCAAAACCAGTATCGAAACACCGTTATTAAAATCCACTACCCAAAAATAAGTTATTAAAACCATTATCAACATCCGTAACGCAGAAATAACAATCAAAACATCACTCACAACATCCGTCAGCCACAAAAACATTCACAACAAACGCATCACAGAAACAATTAACAAAACATCATCCACAACATCCTAAACCCAAAGCAAGTAACAAAACACCATTATCAAAATCCGTAACCAAAAAACAAGTAACAAAACACCATTATCAATATCCGCAACCCAAAAACAAGTAACACAACACCATTATCCAACTTCTTAACACAAAAAAAACTAAAAAAAACACTATTATCAACCTCCGCGACCAGTAAAACAACATTATCAATAAACGCAACCCAAAAACAACAATGGCAACATCAGCAACCCATGAAACAAGTTAAAATCCTCATTCACAACCAAAAAAGTACAAAAACACCATTATCAACATCTCCAATCGAAAAACAAGTAACAAAACACTATTCACAAAATCCATGACAAAAACAGGCATCAAATCAACATTATCAACATCTGCAATCCAAAAAAACATTTTCAACATCCACAACACTAAAGCAAGTTACAAAACACCATTTTCAACATTCACAACTAAGAAAAAGTAATAAAACACCATAATCAACATATGCAACACAAAAACAAGTATCAAAACCCCATTACCATCATCTGCACCCCCAAAACAAGTAATAAAACACAATTATCAACATCAGAATCCCAACAAAATTAACAAAACACCATTATAATCTTCCGTTCCCAGACACAAGTAACACAACACACTTATCAACATCCGCAATACAGCAACAATGTACAAAACACCATTATTAACATTTACAACATTAGCAACAAGCAAACAACTTACATAACACCATTATCAACATCCGCAACCCAACAACAACATTCAAAAACATCCGCAACTAAAAAACAACTAAAAAACAACATAATCATCCTCAACCAACAAACAAGTAACAAAAGAAAAATATCAACATTTGTTACATAAACATATAGAAAACATCATTATAAACACCCGCCACCCAAAAATCAAGAAATTAAACACCATTATCGACATTTGCAACACGAAGACAAGTTAAAAACACCATTATCAACATTCGCAACACAAGAACAAGTAACTAAACACCATTATCAACATTCGCAAGCCAAAACAAGTAACGAAACAACAGTATCAACCTCCGCAAGCCAAAACAAGTAACGAAACAACAGTATCAACCTCCGCAACACAAAAACAAGTAACGAAACACCACAATCAACATTTGCAACCCAAAAACATGAAACGAAACACCATTATCAACATTCGAAACCCAAAAACCAGTAACGAAACACCATTATCAACAAACGCAACCCAAAAACAAATAACAAAACACCATTATCAACATCTGCAACCCAAACACAAGTAAAAAACACCATTATCGACATCCGCAAAACACACACAAGTAACAAAACACTATTATCAACATTCGCAAGCCAAGAACAAGTAACGAAACACCACAATCAACATTCGCAAGCACAAAACAAGTAACAATAAACCATTACCAACATTCGCAAGACAATAACATGTAACCAAACACCATTATCAACATTCGCAAGCCACAAACAAGTGACGAAACACCAGTATCAACATTTGCAACAAAAAAACAAGTAACGAAACATCTTTTTCAACATCTGCAACCCAACCACAAGTAAAAAACACCATAATTGACATCTGCAACCCAAGACGGTGTTCAATTACACGTCGGATGTGATAGAGCTGTAGTTTAAGTATTAGGAACAGGTTATCATCAAATATTGTTTGTGTGTGACATTTTTCAGATGTGCAGACAGGGAAGTCAATCATAACGACAGAATATGCAGCTGTCACTTTGTTAAAAGTGACAAGGAACTTGTGCCCACCATTTTTGCTTTTAGCATTTTGAATCATGATGAGAACAATATGATTTTGCTTCAAATATTGGCTACTGTAGTGTTCTGTCATTCTATCAATTTTTGATTGTATTATATAATATGTTGATAACTGAAACTTGACAAGCTCTACTTCTATGCACATTGTACAACAATAAACTATTGCAGCATATGACTCCTCAGTTCCCTTTCATAGTTATGTAGAACATGTTGATAAAAATGTAAATATATTATATAACTATGTTATATCATGATCACATAAAAGGAGAAACAGACTCTAACAAAAAGTCCTTATAAATATGCATGCATACATCACAGGGAAGCTTGAACATGATTAAAAAGTGTATAATGGCTAAGTTAAGTATTCCAATGTTTCATTTAAAATATAACAGTTAATTGACTATTTCAACAGATGCAAATATCAAAGGCAGAGGAAATTGTGAATTAAGAGTTAACCAATGGTGATGACCATGGAGCTGTGTATAAAGAAGCTGCTGCTCATGATCACATTTACCACTTGCAAATCCCAGATAGTGATGATGTTTCTGTTGGAGATCATGTAGTATGCATACAATCAGGTATCCATACTATACTTTCCCTACAGTTTATGTGTGCATTGTATATATGTTATGTTTATTAACCATAAAATTATAGCAAGTTGAATTTAATCCAGGATCAACATCTGATGCAGCCATTGTAGAACATTCCAAATAATGGACCAACTGAAGTCAGGTGATCTGATACTGGCTGACAAAGGGTTCAATATATACTAGCGGAAAAAAGAAACTGTGCATGTGTATAATATGCTATAACTTAGGAGGTATGTAAGGAATCGCAATAAAAAATTCAACAGGGTTTTATCTTACCTTTATTTATCACCAGCTCAATTGATATGGTTATTGAATCAGCTGCGTCTTAGATAGAGATCAGTTTTCAGAGACGTTCTCTAAACAAAGTTCAGCTCATCAATACCGTACTTACGGACTTTAAAAACGCACCACTTATACAAAACCCCAAAGTATACAGAAAACTAAATTTATTTGCCACAAATTTTGTTGTATATAAAGTTCATTTTATATGCAAGCAACAAGCAAAATTTCATAACAAAACTTAACAAGATTGCAAAGTTACGTAACATCAATGTATTTCAACCTCAAATGACAAATTCACAGTTCAATAGTGTGTGTATGACCCATTGTTCCTGATGCATTCACGACAACGGCTTCTCATTGATAATATCACATTTTCAATGCGCTGCTGGGGAATGTTCCGCCATTCCTCGACGAGGGCCTGACGAAGCTCGCGAACAGATCCAGGTGGCGGCACTCGCCTGTGAACGCACCTTCCAAGTAAATCCCATATGTTTTCAATGGGGGCTAAGTCTGGTGACAAAGCGGGCCATCCCATCACGTTGATATTGTTTTGTTCCAGAAATGTGACTGTTCTCCGTGCTTTATGCGCAGGAGCGTTATCATGCTGGAATAAACATCGTTGACGCCGGAAATGGTGATCCAAGAAGGGAATGACGACATGTTGAAGAACGTCTTCGATGTATGATTGAGCGTTAACATTCCTCTCCAGGAAAACCAGCTCTGTTCTGTGGAATCTAGTAATTCCGGCCCAAACATGAACGCTTCCGCCGCCCCACCTATTTCGTTGAAGCACGCAATTTTCAGAGAAGCGTTCCCCTCGTTCTCTGTAAACCCTGACCCGCCCATCACATCCACTCACGTTAAATTTTGATTCATCCGCAAACAGTACGGAACCCCACTGCCTTCTTGTGAGTCTAAGATAGGTCATTGACCACCGTTCCCGTGCTAGTTTGTGCCTTGGTGTCAGTGGAGAGACCTTTTTCGGGCGATGGCACGTCAACCCAACAGTTTTAAGCCTCCTCTGGACTGTCCGGGGATATATTGCATTTCTAAAACGGAATACAAACAGAACAATGTACTGAATCAAAATATTATATTTTAAAAATCAACTCGTGTTTTATTAGCATCTGAACATTTTACATACCCATGGACACCAAGCATTCATCTGGCAGTCACATTAGCTGGCCGGAAGCGGTCTCGTCGGTGGAGCATGCGCATTACTGCATCCTGTCTAGGCGTCGTAACAGGCCTTTGACCGGGTCTCGGACGATCCTTGACGGTGTCAGTTTGTCTATAACGTTCTTGTAGACGTACAATTGTTGTATGATGACAATGGAATCGTGCGGCTACGGCGCGGCAGCTACTTCCGGCTCGTAACATGCCTATTGCTTCAGACCGGACATTTTCGGGTAAACGTGGCATGATAATCAATGCTACTTGTTACCTCAAACTGTGATTTTTTGACATGTTAATGCACCGTGTACACATCACCATTAACACAATTCGGATATTTAGATTTACGCGAGATCCACGTGCGAAAAATGGGATTTGACCACGTGGTTGCTATTGGTAATTTGCGTTGTAAAAACAAGTACCAAATATACTCTAATACCAAGGTCATTCACCAGGAACATCATTTCGATGGAACAAAATACCCTAGAGATTTCAAACAAAAAAATACGGACCCCTGAAAAGTGGTGCGTTTTCAAAGTCCGTAAGTGTATGTCCACCATTGGAATCGATGCATGCTTGACAACGACGCCGCATTGATGTGACAAGTGTTCTGAAAAATGCCTGGGGAATACCATTCCAGATTCTGACAAGCGCACGTGATAGATCAGGTAACGTCAACGGCTGATTTTGGAGGCCACGTAACCGTCGCTGCATCTCATCCCACACGTGTTCTATAGGCGACAAATCCGGTGATATTGCAGGCCAGGGCAGCACATTCACATTGTTCTGGGTCAAAAAGTCGGTGACGACCCGCGCGACGTGCGGGCGAGCGTTATCCTGTTGCAGCGTGGCGTTACGTTGCTGCACAAATGGAAGGACGTGAGGCCGTATGATTTCGTCACGATATCTGATGCCTGTAAGTGTGCCGTCTACAACCACAAGTGCTGTTCTACCACGGGATGAGATGCCACCCCACACCATGACACTACCTCCGCCGAATGGACGTCGTTCAATCACACAACTGTCATGGAAACGTTCACCAACACGACGGTACACTCTAGAACGGCCGTCGCTGCTGTCGAGATGGAACCTGGACTCATCCGTGAAAAGAATACGTGCCCAGTCCTGTTGCGTGAAGTGTATGTGTCTTCTACACCAGGCAAAACGTGCTACACGATGACGTTGCTGCAGAACAGGACGTATGGCAGGACGTCGTGGACGTATGCCTCGTTCACGCAATCGATTACGTACCGTTCGGGACTGATTCTTCTAAGGCCAGGAATACTTCTAGCCGTCAAAGAAGCAGTTCTGAGTCGGTCACGGAGATGAACCACCCGGATGTACGTATCCTGGCGAATAGACGTTACGCGTGGACGTCCTGGTCGAGGCCGGTCTCTGGTTGCCCCAAACTGTTGGTGCCGTCTCCACAAGGCGTCTACAGTATTTCGGTGAACGCCAAATTGTCTGGCAACGTCAGTATGACGTACACCAGCTTCAATCATGCCTACGGCGCGGCATCTGTCAGTTTCATTCAACCTTGGCATGGCGTATCAACCACGTTTTTCAAAATTATCCTGGTTTTGTGTCTTACATGTAACAACACTATGTTTTAACACAGGTTTAGGCGACAAACGTGTTTGCAATTGACTGCTGCCCGAAAAAAACGTGAAAAAGAAGACGTTAGCCTGACAGGCAAACTACCAGTGCAACTCATGCACTGGCCAGTGTAAATGACCGAGAGGGATACACAACTTACCTGTGTAAAGTTTCAAGCTTTAATTTATAAAATTGAAGGATATATGAACATTTTACACATGCACAGTTTCTTTTTTCCGCTAGTATATTTGAGAACTCCCTGCAGGAATTACTTGAAATGTTTCTCCTTGTCTCTCACGCAACGGACATTTTAAAGAAGAGGAGGCAGAACTTTGTTTTAAGATTGGAAGAAGCAGAATTCAGGTTGAGAGAGCAAATGAAAGAATGAAGAACTGTAACATTTTAAATCACATACCAACTCAGAACAGACATTTATCTACGAAGATTTTTCAATTGTGTTGTTGTCTTGTCAATCTTCAGGCACCCTTGTTAAAGGAAATTGCAGATAAATATGAAATTGTTTAAAATTAAAATGTCAGTTATTCTTGTTTTCCAATGAAAATGCCAGTGTTGTGCTCGATATGAACATTAGTGTTGCTTATAATTATACTATAGAACCATTTTGCTATGAGATAACATGCAGCTATGATTGAGTAAGTAATCCTTAATTAAAAATAAACGACTGTCCAGGTTTATATATTTTATTTCATCAATGTATTTTGACCAGCGTTTGGTTTCACAAATAAAGAAATGAATAACTGGTTGCATTTGTCTTCCGAAACTCAGCTTAGTAACATTCGGGCTGATAGCGAAATGTCTATAAAGCAATAACATTTATTAAAAGTATGTTCAAATAAGCTATTATAACCATTGTACACATTTCATTTTGCAGCAGCTATGATTTGTCCAAAGTTAGAGGCAGTAAATCTCTGTTGCCCGTAATGAGTTTTTACTTTGCCCAACAGTAGCAAAAGCTATTTCCACTGCTTTCTCCTGGACACTACCAGGTGACCCCTGAGCTATGTTTATGGGTCCTGACCTAAGAGGTAGCCAGGGTTGAACAGCAGGTCATCTATTAGGGTAACTGGTAATTCTTGTGTCAACAGCTCCTCGCTAGAATCCGGTGTTACAAAGTTACTAAGGACTTGAAAGTATGAGTCTTTAGCACAAATTTACAGCAATCTTTGAAACAAATGTAAGGATAATTTATCAGTTTGACATAATTTAGCTTTATTAATTATTAAAAAAGAAACATATAGTAAATAAGTTTGTCTATGAACATCATTCCATGAAAGTAACCCATTATCATTTTCTATTTGTCAAGATCTAACACTAATGATAGTAAATGAACATAACTGTTGTTAAATCCCAAATTTAGAAACTAATGTAAATTAGCTTCAACTACCCAATTGGAAAACAAGACTGTGAAATGCAACAACTTCAACAATGAAAGTAATGTATGTTAGATTATGCAACCAGTTGTAGATCCAGATCAGCCGGTTCTGGAAAGTTAAAGTACTTTAATAACTTTATTTAAAGTCATACCTGTATTCAGGTGGCTTTGGAGATTACAAATCACCAATATTCACAGTGGTTTTTGGTGGTGCAGAATTAGGATGTTTCAACCAGCTACACTTCATATAATTTTGTCTTTTGTACCTGAAATATTTTTATAACCGACTAATGATCGAATGTATACATATATTTATTAATACAATAGTTTTTAATACTGCAAACTAATTAACACATACACAAAACGCATTACATTTATGAAGAACTTTCACAGTCACATCAATTTGAATTGCCTCAAGTATGTACCAAATGTTATATTGCAAAATGTAATAGACACTTAAGTGCCCTTGAAACAAGGGATGCTAAATCTATTGTTCGACTGAAGAATTTTTATCACAACAGCAATAATTATGATTAATGTTATTTTATTATCATTATTATTAAAGTACACAAGCATGTAACTTACCCAAACAACAATGAAGCTGCCACATAATTACATTTGTATTCACCCATAGGACACTGACAAGAAGTAGAATTCACCTCACCATTGTCTTCTGACTCAAGGAATATCTGCACCGATACACATAAATAAATTAAACAATTTAGCGCAGTGTAACAAAGACAATAAACGAGGGACACTTTCTAACTCAACTCTTAGACTGGACATATGTTAATATTGCAATCGAAATAAGTCACATATGTCGTTAATTTAATAAATTTATAAAAGCAAGGTCATGAAATCAATTTATAGAAACTGCCAATTTCATTGAATACGTGTTTTAATGTCACTAAACATTGTTACACACATGTTTTGTCCGCAATACGTACTGTCCGAAATTATTATGCACTCACATCTTATATAAAGAAAACAATGACACTGGATAAATGTCATGTCGAGATGCAAATGATACTTTGACGGCTTGCTGTAACGGGATATATTAAATTGCATATTGAGTTCAATATTTTAACCACTTTCTTTCCAATAAAAATGTCAATGACAAACTCACCTGAACATTGTAGGTGTCTTTCATCGATCGCAGTGATCACCTGCATTTCGTCCATAATAAAACGTAGAACTCTACCACTATCCACTGAAGCTTCGCTTTTGCCATTAAGTGTTGTATGTCCGTCAACATAATCACATCTAGGCCAGTAATATAGAATTGCGAGTGCCATATTGTACATTTATTTACTCTGAAGTGCGAACTATCGTAAAATCGTACATGACGTTACCTACGCACCCTATGCGTGAAGATAAAGAATTGAAATAAATTGTATTATGTAGATAAATACTTATGGTAAATAATGTTCAATATATAAATAAGGTAAGTTCAAGTGAAAACAATTTACCTGGAGAGACGGATTAAGTGTGTGTGCTTATGTATATCGCTTGTATAGCGAAATTTGGCATTTGTCAATAGTTACATTCAATCTCTACAGATATGTATGTATTATAATTCTAACGGCCATGATTAACTTCGTAACAGTTAATTGAAATAGGTGTAATATCCCCACATTTTCTCCACCAAAAAAACGATCATGACGGGATTTTTCGTATAGCACGGACCGGACAGACGGACGGATAAACAGTTATTAACTTGGTATTATTTGGATTATATTTTAAATACTTAGGTTGCAAATGTAATCGCACATAACAAAAAACAAGCCAGATACATTAAAAGTGGCATTTTAGAGCAAAATAATCCGTGTATGACATATTTCTCACCCCTAAGGACGGACGGACGAAAGGTCAAATGCTTCATATCTTAGTATACATTCATAGATATACTGAATACCTTTACAATGACACTTTATTTATATTCATATCTCAATTATGAAGAGAGTAGTATGCTTATAAAGCGACCCAGGTAGGTTTTTAACCGAAAATTGACCGACTGTAAAGTGATCACGTCTTGTACAGACAGACGGATGGACAAACGCTATATAACTTGATCTTGTTATAAAGAACAGTCAATTATGTTTTGAATGGTAGCATTTTTTTGGCGTCAGTCAAAGAATAAGAATTTTAGTATACATTTGGCCTTTTCTATAGGAAATAGCGCATACCGAATATGGTACATAATGCCGCTGTCGCCCGGATATAGGAACGGCCTCCAGAGAAACTCTGTTAATATTATTGCATGGCAGAACCGAAAAACTTTGAGATACGTTATGAAAATGCATTCGAGGTTCCGTTGTACAATGCATTCGAGGTTCCGTTGTACCCTAAAAATGACACTAAATTCACCGTAAACCTAAGCCGAAACCGAAAAGTAAACTAACCCAAACCGTAACCCCAACCCTAACCCTAAAACTAACTAAAAATCACCCGAAACCTCAACCGGAAGTTGACCGAAACCTAAAAGTGACACTAAATTCACCGTAAACCTAAGCCGAAACCGAAAAGTAAACTAACCCAAACCGTAACCCCAACCCTAACCCTAAAACTAACTAAAAATCACCCGAAACCTCAACCGGAAGTTGACCGAAACCTAAAAGTGACACTAAATTCACCGTAAACCTAAGCCGAAACCGAAAAGTAAACTAACCCAAACCGTAACCCCAACCCTAACCCTAAAACTAACTAAAAATCACCCGAAACCTCAACCGGAAGTTGACCGAAACCTAAAAGTGACACTAAATTCACCGTAAACCTAAGCCGAAACCGAAAAGTAAACTAACCCAAACCGTAACCCCAACCCTAACCCTAAAACTAACTAAAAATCACCCGAAACCTCAACCGGAAGGGTTAGGGTTAGGGTTAGGGTTAGGGTTGGGGGGTTAGGGTTAGGGTTAGGGTTAGGGTTAGGGTTAGGGTTAGGGTTAGGGTTAGGGTTAGGGTTAGGGTTAGGGTTAGGGTTAGGGTTAGGGTTAGGGTTAGGGTTAGGGTTAGGGGGTTAGGGTTAGGGGGTTAGGGTTAGGGTTAGGGTTAGGGTTAGGGTAGGGGTTAATTACGTGATGAGATGAGACTGAATGAGATTCTGGATTGTGATTGGTTATTTTTGTCATGTGATTTTTTTTACATCACGTGACTTTTCAAACCTTTCAGTTGTACTTCGAATGTGATATGAAAAGGTTGTAAAATATTTTATTGGAAGAAATTATTGACTTGCTGTGAAATTTGTGAATTTGTGAATTTGTGACTTTGTGAATTATTGTTGTGTTTAAAAATAATTGGATTAGGAATTTGATGTAAGTTATTTTGTTTATTATTTATTTCCAAACTATTATTTCTATAGTTCGTTATTTTTAGATTGATAAGAACATAATTTGTCATGATATATTTTGTATTGTTTGGTTATCCGTCTGTCCGTTGGTCGTCCGTCTGTTCGTCTCCAATGTTATGAAATATTATGATGCTTATTTTGTCGTTGCTATTGAGGCTTATAAAGATAACATATACTAAATAGAAAAATGACTTTTTTCCTTATATACTGTATTTATTTGGTTGTCCGTCTGTCCATTAATTGTCCGTCTGTCTGTCTCGATTGTTTTAAAATATTATGATGCTTATGTTGCCGTTGCCATTGATAATGAGCCTCATAAATCTATCATTTATTAAATCTCAATATAAAATGTTTGCTTTACATACTACTTTTTATTTGGTTGTCCAAATGCGCTGTCCGTCTGACCGGCATCAAAACGGGGTATACCCCGAGTTTACTCCGAGTTTACCCCTAGTTAACCCCGATTGATGTTATATCAGCTAAAACGGGGTTTACCCCGAGTTAACTCCGAGTTTACTCCGAGTTAACCCCGAATAACCCAAACCCCAAACCCAAACCCCAAACTCCAAACCCTAAACCCCAAAACAAAAACCCCAAACTCCAAACCCCAAACTCCAAACCCCAAACCCCAAACTCCAAACCCCAAACTCCAAACCTCAAACTCCAAACCCCAAACCCAAACCCCAAACCCCAAACCCCAAACCCCAAACTCCAAACCCCAAACTCCAAACCCCAAACTCCAAACCTCAAACTCCAAACCCCAAACCCAAACCCCAAACCCCAAGCTCCAAACCCCAAACCCCAAAACCCTAACTCCAAACCCCAAACTCCAAACCCCAAACCCCAAACTCCAAACCCCAAACTCCAAACCCCAAACCCCAAACTCCAAACCCTAAACTCCAAACCCCAAACCCGAACTCCAAACCTCAAACTCCAAACCCCAAACCCAAACCCCAAACCCCAAACTCCAAACTCCAAACTCCAAACCCCAAACTCCAAACCTCAAACTCCAAACCCCAAACCCAAACCCCAAACCCCAAGCTCCAAACCCCAAACCCCAAACCCCAAACCCCAAAACCCAAACCCCAAACTCCAAACCCCAAACTCCAAACCCCAAACCCGAAACTCCGAACCCCAAACCCCAAACTCCAAACCCCAAACTCCAAACCCCAAACTCCAAACCCCAAACTCCAAACCCCAAACTCCAAACCTCAAACTCCAAACCCCAAACCCAAACCCCAAACCCCAAGCTCCAAACCCCAAACCCCAAAACCCAAACCCCAAACCCCAAACTCCAAACCCCAAACCCCAAACTCCAAACCCCAAACTCCAAACCCCAAACCCGAACTCCAAACCTCAAACTCCAAACCCCAAACCCAAACCCCAAACTCCAAACCTCAAACTCCAAACCCCAAACTCCAAACCTCAAACTCCAAACCCCAACCCAAACCCCAAACCCCAAGCTCCAAACCCCAAACCCCAAAACCCAAACCCCAAACCCCAAACTCCAAACCCCAAACCCGAAACTCCGAACCCCAAACCCCAAACTCCAAACCCCAAACTCCAAACCCCAAACCCCAAACTCCAAACCCAAACCCCAAACTCCAAACCCCAAAATCCAAACCCCAAACTCCAAACCCCAAACCCTTAATTTTAAACTCCAAACCCCAAACCCCATACTCCAAACTTCTTACCCCAAACTCCAAACCCCAAACTCCAAACCCCAAACTCCAAACCCCAAACCCGAACTCCAAACCTCAAACTCCAAACCCCAAAAACATATTACAAACCCCATGCCCCATACCCCAAACTCCAAACCCCAAACTCCAAACCCCAAAACCCAAACTCCATACCCCAAACTCCAAACCCCATACCCAAACTCCAAACCCCAAACTCCAAACCCCAAACCCAAACCCCAAACTCCAAACCCCAAACTCCAAACCCCAAACCCCAAAACCCAAACCCCAATCCCCAAACCCCAAACTCCAAACCCCAAACTCCAAACCCCAAACCCGAAACTCCGAACCCCAAACTCCAATCCCCAAACTCCAAACCCCAAACCCCAAACTCCAAACCCAAACCCCAAACTCCAAACCCCAAACCCCAAACTCCAAACCCAAACCCCAAACCCCAAAATCCAAACCCCAAACTCCAAACCCCAAACCCAGGGGTTAGGGTTAGGGTTAGGGTTAGGGTTAGGGTTAGGGTTAGGGTTAGGGTTAGGGTTAGGGTTAGGGTTAGGGGTTAGGGTTAGGGTTAGGGGGTTAGGGTTAGGGTAGGGGTTAATTACGTGATGAGATGAGACTGAATGAGATTCTGGATTGTGATTGGTTATTTTTGTCATGTGATTTTTTTTACATCACGTGACTTTTCAAACCTTTCAGTTGTACTTCGAATGTGATATGAAAAGGTTGTAAAATATTTTATTGGAAGAAATTATTGACTTGCTGTGAAATTTGTGAATTTGTGAATTTGTGACTTTGTGAATTATTGTTGTGTTTAAAAATAATTGGATTAGGAATTTGATGTAAGTTATTTTGTTTATTATTTATTTCCAAACTATTATTTCTATAGTTCGTTATTTTTAGATTGATAAGAACATAATTTGTCATGATATATTTTGTATTGTTTGGTTATCCGTCTGTCCGTTGGTCGTCCGTCTGTTCGTCTCCAATGTTATGAAATATTATGATGCTTATTTTGTCGTTGCTATTGAGGCTTATAAAGATAACATATACTAAATAGAAAAATGACTTTTTTCCTTATATACTGTATTTATTTGGTTGTCCGTCTGTCCATTAATTGTCCGTCTGTCTGTCTCGATTGTTTTAAAATATTATGATGCTTATGTTGCCGTTGCCATTGATAATGAGCCTCATAAATCTATCATTTATTAAATCTCAATATAAAATGTTTGCTTTACATACTACTTTTTATTTGGTTGTCCAAATGCGCTGTCCGTCTGACCGGCATCAAAACGGGGTATACCCCGAGTTTACTCCGAGTTTACCCCTAGTTAACCCCGATTGATGTTATATCAGCTAAAACGGGGTTTACCCCGAGTTAACTCCGAGTTTACTCCGAGTTAACCCCGAATAACCCAAACCCCAAACCCAAACCCCAAACTCCAAACCCTAAACCCCAAAACAAAAACCCCAAACTCCAAACCCCAAACTCCAAACCCCAAACCCCAAACTCCAAACCCCAAACTCCAAACCTCAAACTCCAAACCCCAAACCCAAACCCCAAACCCCAAACCCCAAACCCCAAACTCCAAACCCCAAACTCCAAACCCCAAACTCCAAACCTCAAACTCCAAACCCCAAACCCAAACCCCAAACCCCAAGCTCCAAACCCCAAACCCCAAAACCCTAACTCCAAACCCCAAACTCCAAACCCCAAACCCCAAACTCCAAACCCCAAACTCCAAACCCCAAACCCCAAACTCCAAACCCTAAACTCCAAACCCCAAACCCGAACTCCAAACCTCAAACTCCAAACCCCAAACCCAAACCCCAAACCCCAAACTCCAAACTCCAAACTCCAAACCCCAAACTCCAAACCTCAAACTCCAAACCCCAAACCCAAACCCCAAACCCCAAGCTCCAAACCCCAAACCCCAAACCCCAAACCCCAAAACCCAAACCCCAAACTCCAAACCCCAAACTCCAAACCCCAAACCCGAAACTCCGAACCCCAAACCCCAAACTCCAAACCCCAAACTCCAAACCCCAAACTCCAAACCCCAAACTCCAAACCCCAAACTCCAAACCTCAAACTCCAAACCCCAAACCCAAACCCCAAACCCCAAGCTCCAAACCCCAAACCCCAAAACCCAAACCCCAAACCCCAAACTCCAAACCCCAAACCCCAAACTCCAAACCCCAAACTCCAAACCCCAAACCCGAACTCCAAACCTCAAACTCCAAACCCCAAACCCAAACCCCAAACTCCAAACCTCAAACTCCAAACCCCAAACTCCAAACCTCAAACTCCAAACCCCAACCCAAACCCCAAACCCCAAGCTCCAAACCCCAAACCCCAAAACCCAAACCCCAAACCCCAAACTCCAAACCCCAAACCCGAAACTCCGAACCCCAAACCCCAAACTCCAAACCCCAAACTCCAAACCCCAAACCCCAAACTCCAAACCCAAACCCCAAACTCCAAACCCCAAAATCCAAACCCCAAACTCCAAACCCCAAACCCTTAATTTTAAACTCCAAACCCCAAACCCCATACTCCAAACTTCTTACCCCAAACTCCAAACCCCAAACTCCAAACCCCAAACTCCAAACCCCAAACCCGAACTCCAAACCTCAAACTCCAAACCCCAAAAACATATTACAAACCCCATGCCCCATACCCCAAACTCCAAACCCCAAACTCCAAACCCCAAAACCCAAACTCCATACCCCAAACTC